>JAQPZY010001073.1:600000-1176895 GCA_029931535.1 Margaritifera margaritifera
CTTCAGTACAGCTTTTATTGGCACTCAATCTGTTATGTCGTTATGTAATTTTTATTACGATTATATTCCAAAACAAATGTATATTAAATACACACACATATACACAAACATATATATATGTTAATTTACCTGTGAGCACCAACCCCTATGTCATCTCGACTATGCACACGTCACCAAAAAATTATGCTAGAAAGACGGTGGTATAGGCATTAGTACTTAGCAGACATACCCGCATGTCGACCCAGCAATTAATTCTCATCTAAGTACACAGTCCATCTGGATTCCTACTACAGAAATCAAGGTATATAGAAGTTATTTTAGAGAATTACAAATATACACCAAACACCAGTATGATAATATTATTTATTCGCATTTAAAAATTATGTTAATGTTATCAAGCATTCTCCGGTAGAATCCAGGGATAGCACTTTCCGCTCTGTTTGGTGTATATTTGTAATTCTCTCTCTCTCTCTCTCTCTCTCTCTCTCTCTCTCTCTCTCTCTATATATATATATATATATATATATATATATATATATATATATATATATATATATACATATATATATAAATATATATATATGTATGTATGTATGTATGTATGTATGTATGTATGTATGTATGTATGTATGTATGTATGTATGTATTTGTGGAAAGCATAAGTTCGTTGATACTTTTTTGAAGATGAATGCCTTAATGAAATTTATTAGGCCGATTCTGATTGCACAAGCTTTGTACAAACTTTAAATCTTGCGACACCCAATTTGTATTAAATAATCCACAACGAGTACACATTTCACCACAAACACAATACGCTTTCTTTCTACGCATAGCATCATCAGTAATTCGACCAACGTTGGTCTGCTTTCAACATGTGACAAAAGATTTTGTAAATCTCCTGAATTAGGAGAAATAAACAGATAGATATATAGTTAAATATGTAGATAAAGAGATAAAGATAAAGAGAAATATATATAACTATGTAACTATATATATATATCCTCCAGAACATTACGAAAAATAGAATATCATAAACTAGCGATTTTCTTATCAGCTAAACGTTAAATGAAAATGTAATGCATCAAATAATCGAATTCAGGTAAGACTGCGTTCACAAGTGCTGAAGACACGGAAAACCGTATTCATATTTTCACAATACATGCAAATGTTCCCCCCAAAACTGTATAAACAATACCGTATAATCAGACCCGCCAAGAAGGGGGGGGGGGGTCAGGGGAGGGGTTCAACTGCCCAGCGGCCCAGCGATTTCTAGGGGTCCGCCGTCAACTCAGTTATAAAAAATAAATGAATCTTTGCAGTAAATATTAAAATTTGTATCTTGCAAGAGTCTAAGTAATGGTAGATTACCACAGGTTTTATATGCAACACTGTACACAGGTTTTTATATAAAAAAAATTTAACTAGTTTTGGGGCCCATGATTGCTCTGTCCAGGGGCCCGGAATTTCTGTCGGCGGGCCTGCGAATAATTTATGAGGAAGATTCATATGCAGCCACTATTTAAAAAAGAAAATGCGGTTCTCTTCATAAACATGTTTTGATAAAACTCATTTCTCTACACACGGATGTCTGTCTGAAGCAGAAGCATGGGTTCGATTGTTGGCGAAGATGTTCTTAGCTACACGTATATTAATATACTTACACGGATATTTTAAAGAAAATAAACCGTAGGTTCGTGTAGACAACATGAAGAGAGAGAGAGAGAGAGAGAGAGAGAGAGAGAGAGAGAGAGAGAGAGAGAGAGAGAGAGAGAGAGAGAGAGATAGCAGGCTGTAAGCGGTCGCTGAAAAATGCACCAAAGGATACCGAGTTACAGCTAAAAGTGAACTATGTTGCTAAATTCTAAAAAGGCATATAAAATAAAGATAAAGGTATATACAGTGTACTATTCCTATATACCGGTAGACTTTGTTTTAATGTGCAAGATTTTCTCAAATCGAATATCATCGAAAAGCATTTTTTATCCAGCTGACATCAAATCACTTTTGTCGCTCAATGTAGAAGTCTAGCATTCAACAAGATTGTTCGGTGTGAATGAGAATTTTGTCTACGTTCACAATATCAGACCTTTGCTATTGTGCTCTTACCATTCTGTGAGTAACTTAAAAATCATAGCCTTACACAACACCAAGCGGAATACAATACTATGGGAAATTTTCAGTTGTTTGCCATTATTATCTGTCAATGTTCACATAAATTAAGTTCATAGTTAATTTAAAGCCTCTACCTGATGTAGCAAGTATCTGACCTGACTCAATTTGCTAAGAAAGCCCCTAACTCAACATATTTTTCTTTCTTTTTATGCATTAGGTTTTACATATATGTATGTATGTATATATGTATGTATGTATGTATGTATGTATGTATGTATGTATGTATGTAACCAACTTCATCTACCAGCCTACCGTATTATATCTATTAATGCCAGAGCCGAGATAGATCCGCCTCTTCATGAGCTAAGGTAAAACTCAAAGTTTCTGTTATATAATAATCTTCTTTTAGAAATACAACAAAATTGAAGATTATGCCGAAACTTTCAAGAAATTTCTGGACAATTTTGTAGTTATGATTTATATGTTATGTAATGGCGATCATGAAGGTTTCAGAGCAGCTCTGACAAGCCGGGCGTTTTTATTACGTGAAACATCCAGCCAGAGATAGCAGTAGTCAGCGGGTTATTGTCAGCTGCAATCTGCCAACTTTTGACTGACTGGTGGGAGAGGTAGCGATACATTAATTATTAAACACAATGATTCAACGCGGTGTGTCTCTCTCTCTACATGTATCATGTCATATGGACATATATCTATTCCAACTAATTTTGCATTTTCCGCATGACATATTGCACTCCGCAAAAATATTACTAATACAGACACTGACAAAGAACTGCTGTTTCTATGCTATTTATGAATGTTTTATCATAGTTTCTAGAGATTCCTGATAATTTCATGGAATTCAGATATTTATTTCATTTATCAAACACTGCATATAGCCATTAATATAAAATATAAGATACCCTTGAGTATGGACATCGATGAAAGGGATCGTTTCACTTTTCCACTTCTCTTCGTATGTGGCCGTACTTTAGGCATGTGTGACCTTAATGTTTGTTTCTTTTAGTGGGAAGAAGATACGGTGGTGTCAACCTCAACATTCGGACTCAGTGAGGACAAAAGGAGTTTAATTGTTTGGTATGTACGTATGTATGTATGTATGTATGTATGTATGTATGTATGTATGTATGTATGTATGGATGGATGGATGTATGGATGGATGGAGATGGATGGATGGATGCATGCATGCATGCATGCATGGATGGATGGATGCATGCATGCATGCATGCATGGATGGATGGATGGATGCATGCATGCATGCATGCATATATGTAAGGGATTTAATGACATATCAGCACAATACTGGTTTTAAATGTTAGGTAATACAAATGAAAAAGGTGAAAACCTTGCTAAAGTCGGCAGGAAGATAAAACTCTTCCAAATAAAGAAGTAAATATTTTCTAAGAAATAAAGGTAAAGATATTGTAAAACTCTACGAAGGCATATAAAATAAAGATAAAGGTAAATAAGTTCAAATCATTAAAATTACAAGGTCAAAGTGTTTATATAGATATTTTTCTCGAGTGGAATATCACTGAAAAGCATTTTAATCTAGTTGACATCCAACACTTATGTCGCACAGGATAGAAGTCTAAACACACAACAAGATTGTTCGGTGTGAATGAGAAATTTGTCTATGTTCACAATATCAAAATTTTGCTATTGTGCTCTTGTCATTCTGTGAGTAACATAAAATTCATAGCCTTACACCAAGCGGAATAGAATACTATGGGGAATTTTCTCTTGTTTGCCACCATTCTCAGTCAGTTGTCACAGAAATTAAGTTCATACTCACTTTAAAGCCTGTACCTGATGCAGCAATAATTTGACCTTACTCAATTTACTAATAAAGCCAGTAACTTAACAGATTTTATTTTCTTTTTACACATGAGTTTTATATGTATGTATGTATGTATGTATGTATGTATGTATGTATGTATGTATGTATATATGTATGTATGTATCCAACTAAGCAGCTACATCTACCTACCTATATGCACACCTACCTAGTGTATCTAATTACATGTACCTACATATCTATCTAACTGCGTATTGATAGTATATGGTTTACAGATATAAAGAAAAACTCTTAATCAAATGATCCCCGAAAGTTAAACGTGCAATACATTAGGCAGATAATGTTTTGCATGTATCTCTTACTCGTTTGTATCATCCTTATGCATGTGACACTATAAGCGATTGATCACAACAGAATCCCCCCCCCCCCTTTTTATTTGCTAAAAACACCAGAATCGACCATTGTAATAAAGATACTATGTGCGATAATACAGTCTTGAAATCTCTTACAACTATCCGTTATGATGACAAATGCTACTCTGTGGATGTATTGAAACATATTTTACATTAGCGTCTTTACTTGTTGAACCTCAAGCTCTTATACAAAACTCACTATTTTGTACACAATTGGCCCATGCGTCACATGCCGACTCCATTATCATGGATTAAAGTATTAACTACATTTTGCTTTTATCCATTGACGTGAAAATGGGTGTAGTAGAAAAAGAAACGTAAATTATTTCCCAAAGTCTTTTTATCAAATAGAAACCAGATTTAATAGTCTGAGTGTAGCACAGTTGAACAACTATGAGAGAGAAAGAGAGAGAGACCTAGGTCAAGGAAACACTTCTTTATGACGGATGCACAGTATATATGCTTTGATAGGTAATAATATGAATATTAGGGTCAGTTGTTTTAGCTCTAGTTCTTTCATACAAACTGTCAATAGATAATATATTGTTTTAACGCTTTTAATTGAATGTATACTTAACAATCGTACTAGAAATATTTCTATCAAGAAATGAGAGCATCTTCATGAGCGAATTAACTTGTTTTCCTTTCTTGTCAGATCTTGTAAATTTTCTACATATCCTTTGGCACAATAGATATTACAAAAGGTTTTTAGATAGAAAAAAAGAAGAAAAAGTCTTCAACGTAGAGCGTCATTCAAATCTTGTATCTTGAGCTCATTAAATGGTTTGTCGTGGCAAATCCCCACGCACTTTCTTTCGCATATATCAATTATCCATTCACTGACCCAGGGGACATAACTCAATGTCGACTGCATATATATTATGTGTCCTCCATCCATGTCTTCATGTATATTGTGTGGTCAAAAGTATTTCAAAAAGTCACTGTAATTGCAGTTTTGGCATATATGATCTTTGATCCCTCCTAGAGACCCCAGGGAAGGGACCCAAAAGTATACTATGTCGCAGATGATTACCACATGGGCAATCTGTGTACCTGGTGGGTATATTTCCATCCTGCTTTTTAGGAGGAGAAAAGTTACGGCGGACGGACAGAAGGATGGACAGATATATCCCTCCGCTATAGTAGTTAACGAATAATGAAATGTATTAGCGAGTAGTTGTGATAATTGTTTCCAAGAAAACTGTTATTGTGCAATGTACAGTATGTCTTTTGTGTTTGAGAAACTACCTCAAATGTTTTTTCTGGAAAACCTTGATGCCACGAAAGTAATTTTGCATGAAGAATTTGATTCAAATATCAACAAACATTCTCTTACAAATTGGTGTCTTTTGAATCTGTTGCTGTGAAAACATTAGAGATTTTATAAATTATGAACTATAGAGATACTCTAACTAACACAAACGGTGTTCTATTTATTTGTCCTTCGTATGGAGTAGAAATATTTGATACGTTCCTAAAGATGTATACAAGAGACTACAGGTCAAAAGCATGTATCGTACAAACCGTTCGTAAACAAAGTACAATAATATTGACTTCATATGTGTATCTGCGCGCGCCTGTGTGTGTGGGTATTGGTGCGTGCACAGTTACATTAAAGTGAGAACGATAAATCATACTCGTCAAATGGATTACAAAATTTCATGAAAAAAGGTTTGCCTAAAGTAATATATGTTCTTTTAAAGTTTTATTTTAAAGATGCTCACATACCAAACTGATTGTCGTCTTATAGCTTCAGCAAATGTTAAAAGAAATAATTAGTTGGTCAAGTACGTCGCTCATACTTTTTGGTATAGCCATGCCACCATGCCTCATACCCCAAATCTCTGCTATTAAAGATTTATGTAATCTTTGGTACCCACCCTTACCTATACTTTATTATTTACAACTGGCTGCATACATCTCTGCAATAAAGGTAATATATCGCAAAAAATGGAGGTATTTGATGGAATGTTGAAGTCTGTAGTGAAGCGAATACTTGGCTGGAAATACTAAATGATAATAATATTTATTTATTCTCATCACGTCATTTGTTTTATGTGTACGTAAATTTGACGGTGAGAAAAGTTTGATCTTTATGTGTGTAATTTCATGGTGTTACGGAATTATGTATATGGAATCTATAATGTGCCTAAACTTTTGGCTTATGACTGTACTTTAAAATTGTGTCAAATAGTGAGTCGCACTTTAAGTTTGAAAAAAGATGTCAACAAGGTATTTATTGACCTTTTGTTCAAGGTCAGAGCTGTTTACCGTACTTCGATTATTTTTCCACTTGATAAACGCATTTAGTATTGCATTCTGGGTCGAAATATGACACGTGTCCTGTTGTGAAATGTGCCATTTGCAAAATGTATAAAAGACCTGAATATACGAATTATATTCATTCCATTTTAAATCTTGAGCTGAAAACATCTGTTCTTACGATCAGTTTTGGAATCATCAGATGTTTGAAAAAATAGCCGTGCTGTTATCTTGTAATGCTGTAATGCCGTAATGCTGTATTGCTGTATAAATAATTCGACTAGAATTATTTATTGGAACATCCAATGGACTTACCTGAAGTATTCATCAACCTTTGGATTTATATTTATGACTTTCGGATGCCTGTGAACATTCTTAGAGATGATCTGGATTACATTATCGTTGGTACATCGGAACATTACAGACTCATTCATTCGAAACAATCTTTCATTCCGAAGACTCATTCATTCAGAACATTCTTTCATTACGAAGATTTATTTGGAACATTCATTAACTTGGAACATTCATTCATTCGGAACATATTATAGTATCTATATATACAGGACTTGTGATTACGACTCAAATAATTATTGGATTATTTGGATTTTAATACACGATACTGTAAGTGTATTTTGATTTTCACATTAATTATTTAGAAATAAATTGTTTGTTGATTTTTACAAACATTGTTGGTTTCACTTTCTTTTTGTTACGTTTGTTCTTACCATAGGGTCGTAACAATGGATAATGATTCGTTCTATATAAAGTACCCACTCCCATCTGCTCGACGCGGATTATTCATTGTTTGATACCACCTGAATATCAAATCGCAGTCTGTTGCAGCAGCAATAATTCTTATGTCATTTGGTTCAAAGCTGCAAGCCTACCACGCACAGAGTGTTTTCTAAGATCATGAAAGATGTGAATTGGGCATATTGTGCGCAAATATGGCATTGTATCATTTAAGATACGGACCTGACCTGTGCATTATTGCAATTATCAAATACCTGTGTATTGGTTTCGGCAAATTGCAAACTTCTTGCAGCTTTTGCAGACATGCGAATTATATAATATTTCTGAAGAGTGTTTACAAAAATATTGTCGCAATTTGCAATTTACTTGTGCTATAAAATTATTTTGGTTATCATAGCTACATATATGCATGTTTAACTGATTAAAAAACATGTGTCCTATGACCTCAAAATTGGATGGATATTTAGATAGAAAATTATATGAAACAACATATTTGTGGCATCATAGCTGACATGGCGGGTATGAATTACAGCATTCTGTATTGTTAAAAGATGATCTATATCAGACCGAGTAAACAATAGACGTATATTGGGAAAATTCAGCACGAATGTAAACTGATATTTTGTACATTTAAATACATCTGCCAAACATTTCTAACTTAGCAAGGAATTAGCTCTTAATTTGATTGAATATTGATAGTAAATTACGTAAACTATTTTGTTAACATTTAATATTGTTAATGTGGAAATGATCCAGTTTTCATGTTTTTTCAATTACGATAAAAATATAATTTTATCTCTTTCATTTAACAGAAGTGCACTATTTTACCTAGTATAAAACTATAATGCAAGAAGAACACTCTTGATATGTTGTTATTGTGGGGGTATACCTCTGTCAGCATATGATTGGTAATGAAAAGGAGAATATTATTGCCTGCAATCAAATTCAACATCTTTTCCCTATGAGATCTGTTGTTTTTTCTTTTCCTTAAATACCTCTATAACTCCGAATGCGTGCATTAAAGATTCTGAATTATATGGGAAGGTGAAAACATTCTTGAGTGAGACGATATAGGAGAAATTATATTTATTAAAGGAAAGAGTTGTACAAATGTTAAAATGTAATGTAACAGAACAGTCGTGAAAACAGACGAACAAACTGAAGGCAAATTAGCACAAAATGTCCTTATTTGCAGCTATTAATATATGCATTTACATAAAAAGGAAAGAGGTACAATTATCTAAAGTTAAAAAATGTTGTGCCGATCAGAAGCTATTGGTTAATATTGATTAAAGGCATTTAATATCTGAAATATTCCGCTGCAAACTTTATCAAACATGTTTATGGCTATGTTTAATATTTGTTTTCAAATGCCATTTGTTTCGGGCTGAGACAAAATTCAATATAAGTAAGATGACACATATATGTAAGTGAGTCAGTTTGGTGTGTAGCCACTTTTAACATTTGTTACTTAATATTTAACTCTTTAATTATGTTTTATCACTTTGTTGCTTAATAATATAATTTACACATATCCATTTTATAAAGCACGGCATAATTGTTATAATATGCGCATATAATGCATCTGAAAGCAAATATATATTAAGACAGGAAATTGTCACAGAGCAAAATTGAGCTAATCTAGAAAGCTGTATCTTGAATAATTTAAGCTACTAGATTATGTAATTGATTTGAAAAGACACGCGCGACTGACTTCTTGAGGAAAACATATAAACCAAAGTTACTAAGAAGGAAAATTTCAAGTATTCAATGATTAGCGATCTATTACATATTAATTTTGTTTTCCAGAGATAGGAAGATTGATCTTTGTAAAGGAAGCAACTATTCTTTTTGAATTTTATCATTCTAGAGTTGCTTATAGTCGTTATTTACATTCTCATGAAAGGGTGTACTTTCTACAATAGTGCAAGAGGCACATGTTGAAAGTGTATTTATCTACTGTGGTTTCAACATGGTACGAAGAGTGAGTTGTTGTTTTCAATATATTATTTCAATACGAGATTTAATCGTCATCAATTATTTTTATAGCAAGTGATTATAAAATCAAACAAATTAAATATAATTTAGATTTAAGAGCTACATTCTCTATTTGATCCTTTCCTCCTAGAATCAGCAAATATATTTGGCAAGAATTAAAAATGATTCAACCAACAGCCAATAGCGGATATTTTCCCACTATTTTCAAAATCCCAGTGCATCTGCAAGTACTGGGAAGTCATTGTTGTCGTGATTATTTTGTTCACACCATTAAAATCGATTCATCTACGGGGTTTCTCTGTATTTTAGTTTCGGTTATAACAGAACGATGCTGATTTGTCTTGATAATGGAGTCCTTTTAGTGTTTGGGACCAGTCTTATCACGAAAGAATGAGGGCAGCCAAAGAGTTCTCTATGATAACAAGCCTAGGTGAGGGCTAAGTGTGTGCACATGTATTTTGCTGATGTAAAATTGATTGGAGAGTAGTTTTGCTGATAAAATAATGATCGATACAACTTTGTCTTCTTAATGGATAAAAAAGCATTGTTCTGTTCCATTTCTCGCGAATTCGACACTTCGTAGAATTCCACCAACAATATAATAAATTACTAAATCTGCAGGGAAGCTCCATGTTTGTGAGTACGATCATGGTTTACGTGAACGTCGGATATTTCCATCGAACACGTAAAACACTGTGCTGTCATTTCCATCGAACACATACAACACTGTGCTGTCATTTCCATCGAACACATGAAACACTGTGCTGTCATTTCCTTCGAACACGTAAAACACTGTGCTGACATTTGTAAAAAAAAGTTTCGAAACTACTTCATTCAAAGTCATTTTGTAACATGTAAAAACTGAACATAATAAAAAAAGAAAAAAGTTTACTTGTATTATGCGACAGAATTGAAATAATGTCCGAAGTTTAAATATTGAATTTACGCAGTCTTTGACAGAAAAGAAACTGACGTTACTAGAAATAGCCAAATTATGAATGATAACCACTTACATGTATGATAAAATAATAAAACATGTGCATGCGTGTGGCTCGTGGCTAAAGTATTGCTGGTATTAATGTCTTGTTCGGTTTTTGTTATGTTGTAGAAAGTTAATTACTTCAAAATCCACCCAGTTTATTTTCTTGTTGTCGATATATTAAACATACGTAAAAGCATTGCCCCTAGATATAGAATACTAGCAGCCTGAACAAAGCTCTGTACTATGAACGATATACTACACTTTGAAATTGGCAGATGGCAAAATATAGATATCTCTGAAAACATGTGAATTATGTGTCTCACACATTATTGGTGATGAATTTCATTACCTTTTTATTTGATGACATTTTGCTTAATGAATGAAACTTTATACTGATAAAATATCTTACAAATCTAAAACCATTACGTTTTATGAGATGCTGCATATTAGCAACGCCATAGTACTGAATAAATGAGTTATTGGCATTGTATTGGAATCATTTTAATTTCCACGTGAACTCATGATTTAAATCATTCGGATTTCCATGTAAAACGGTGCAGCTGTTACTAATTTAAATGATGCTGACAGCAAATAAAGCTTTAGAAAAACAAATATCAACTAAACGAGAAAATTCGCCCCAACCAAGCTGACCTTATAACCGTAAAGGCTGTCTTTATTTCTTCCTGACATCATTTGAAAAAATGATCATGATGCTTGTATTTGTTTAACGCTCTCTCTCTCTCTCTCTCTCTCTCTCTCTCTCTCTCTCTCTCTCTATATATCTATATATATATATATATATATATATATATATATATATATATATATATATATATATATATATATAACACTTCTGTCTGAAAAATGTACATTAATTTAAACATTGGCACATTTTCCTGGCCTTGCTTAAATCAATAGGCGAATTCAGATCAGGAACCCAGACGTTATATCGGATGATTTTACATATGTTAGTTTCACTTCCGGCAATTGTAGAAGTAAGTGCCTCTTAATAATGTCGAAGCAGATGTCCATCGAAATCATTCATGTTAAATTTAACCTCATTAGATCTTAAACCCGGTCCTTTAAACGGACATTTGAGTGAATGTTTGGGCGTACATTTTCGTGGATGTTTGGGAGTACATTTAGAAATAAGCTTGGATCTGATAAGCCTTTTTATATATTAGCGTACGAAATGTACACTGCTTTAACTTAAATCAGTACTGATAAGATTTTCAGATGTTCAACCTATTTTAATTATCAAACTCGTTTCTAATTATACATATATTTCTTTCAGAAATTACTACAGCAATGAAATGGAAAAATATAATACACATTGGCAAGAAAACGCTCTTCCTACAGGAAAATATAGTTGTATGAGATCACTGCTGTTCTTTTTAACGATACAAGGAAAATTTTAAAATTTGCATGATCTCTTCGTAGATTAGTTCACACAAAAATGGATACGATCGTATCTAGTTTAGATTTTTCCAATGATGATACATGTAATCTTCTGGTCAGCTGAACTACGATTATCTCAAATTGTGGATTGGTAAAATCTTGACATGTGTCCCAAACCTCTAGGGCTCATATAGATTATACATGCTTCGATTTTCGTATCATCCTTATGTATCATATAAATCTGTGCTAGATACAGTGTGCAGAACGCATTGCTCCTGATGTTTGCGTTCACTGAAAATAGTTCATAAATATTTCTCGTGACGAAGTTTTGCACAGAACTTGTTTGGATATTTTGTTTCCTTATAATTGTAACATACATATGAAATAGAAAATGATATGATTAAAAAAAAAAAAAAAAGATAAATAAAACAAAACAACATGGAATGGCTACATCTTAATTGTCTTCTGTTTTGATATAGGGAGCATGATGTTTTTATTGTGAAAAGATAGCAGAGTACATATTTTACAAATTTTTATTTTGGGTGAAGTTTCAGTTAAATTCATTGTTCTAACCCGAAGTTTCAGTTAAATTAATTATTCTAACCTGAAGGTGTTTTGCAATATGAACGATTTGATCTGACCTTCCAGAGTTCGTTTTATACATTACATGTTTTTCCGTGATGAACTCGTCCAGTGTATGAATTTTTTCGCCAGTATTTACATTTTGTATTGCAGTAATTATGTATCATAGCCTAAAATTGTGTACCAAGTATGCTACTCCCATCAGCGAGGTTCACTGATATGTTTGCTTTCATCTAGGGAAACCTACCTAACTGTGCTGAACTTTGTTTACGAACATAAAATTAATTCAGTGGATATATATATATGTATAAGGATCAAGTATTTTTAATATTTTAATTTTCTTTAAAGTGATAAAGTATCCACGCTATTTAACCCTATATTTTTATTCTGTTAGTCTTCCTGGTCTTCTTATACATGGTTGGATGACGTCTACGACAGACCGAAGCGTTGAAACAGATATGTGCTTCAGCTAGAAAGAGCAAAATTAATAACTATGTATCGCCTTTTATGCACATATTTGGCTGGATTCCGGAGGAACAAGAGTGCAATTTCACCATCCTGCATTACGAACATGCGGAATATGTCGTGATTTTTGTTGCGGCTTATGCGTCTGTCTATCGCAACAATTGTTCAAACTGTTGGAAGAAATAAGAGCCTGTCAAACAAGAAAAGCAGCCGAAATAAACAGCTACTGCTTCAGTGTCTTTCGTGTGCTACAATGTTGTCGCGAAATTTGCTGATGGTAAAGGTACGGGCAAAAACATTCTTTGAATCGGACGCTGCCATCTTGACAAATACGTTAAACTTGCTTTGAATCGGACGCAGCCATCTTAAAAAACCACGTTAAATCTGCGTTAAGTTTTCGCCTCAAATTTTTTGCTTCAAGCAATGCTTTGTAAAAACGACATAGAGGACCAAAATACACGTATTTTTCTAAGTTAGGGTTCGTTGTCTGAGCCACTCTGATTTGTTCCAACACTTTGGTCAACTGTTGTACTCGGTTAAGATTTAAAGTTAATGCTGAAAAGCCTGAAGTGATACTAATGACCGTGACGTAAATCGTGAGATTGTTAGCGTCTAATGTCTTGTTTCTCATACAATTGGATTCACTGCAGTTGTCAAGGAAGAGGTGATATCAAGTTCCTAACATGAATTTCACATCCTGTCTGTATCAACATTGAGTGTTTGTCCTATGGTAGATGTTGTGACGGTACTTTTAAATGTCAAGGGACATCTTGCATTCCATTTCATTTATTAACAACGAAAAACACGATTCATGGGTATTATGTTTCGATGATGATAAAATCAACGCAGTTATGAAAATATATTTCATTCAATTAGTCTAATGTACCGAGTACTAATATAGGTCCTTTAATACTAGTTATCACTACAATAGCACGTTTTGGGAGAAGATAAAGCAGCATGTATTCAAATGCTGCATTAGTATTTCATTGCCTGAAATGAGCTTTCATCAACAATTTAATTCACGTTTATTACATAATATTCAAGAGGGAAAAGTACAGTGTAAATAATAAAATTGTCAAAAGTACATGGACTTTGTAATGTCCGTTCCTAATATTTGTACTGAAGAATGCAGAAAGTTTTAATTTGCAAATTAATTTCATATGGAAGCACAAGGGTGAATAAATATGCCTATCAGTTAATTTAATTTTCGTTCTCAGTGATTTATATTAATTGCTTATGTATTTGATTCACGTCTGTTCTTACAACAAAGGCAGTCATCTAGTTTCAGTATTATCAAATAGATTAAATTTCAAGGTAGAAACAGCGTGAAAAGCAGCATATTCCGAGATTGTAACATTTGCGTTAGAAATGTTTGTAACAAGGAATTCTTAATACAGCTTTCCCTTTCGTTAATTCTAAGTTTGTCTTGGATGGTGTCTTGGATGGTGTGCATGATATACGTAATCCTCACTACACGATTTACAAATTACATGATAGCACGTAAGTTATTTCAATGGCAGATGCAAATTAAATTTTAAGTACTGTAATGGTAGCATTATCTGCTTACTTAATCAGATGAATTAATATTTTAAATGTCTCTATTTTATTTCAAGCCTCTGTGTCGTACAATACAGTTCGCTGCGTCAATATGGTTCAGAAAGTCTTCGGAATATTGTTCCCATTTAAGTAAAATATACGCGCACACACTGGTGCATATTATGACCGATGCAAACTAGGCCGAATGTGCCGGTCACTCTCATAAACAATTTAATTTTTTTAATGGATGATGTGAAACCTGTACAAGTGGATGCTATTTTCGTTAAACAATGTTTCATTTAATAAAAGTTTACTTAGACTCGGTTGCTAATGTCTAAGCAAAATATTTCATTTTCAGTATGAATGAATATAAATGTTGAAGATAACTTGTATGTTGTGTAAATTGTTGTGATATGCAACGTGTTGTGATATTCAAACTCAAGATATTTGTATATTTATCTTTTTAAAGATTGTATTTATTGCACAATTTCAGGCTTGCCATGTTTAGATATTTTCTAGAGAACGAGAAAATCGAGGAAAACTCATCGTAAGTAAATTTGTGTTGTAATCCCAGGGTATCCTGTCAATCAAGTATTTCATGCCCAGATTCTTATCTTTGATACATGCATTAAATCAAGAAGATTAATCAAAGATCTTGGGGGATTTTCTATCATAGTTCTGTAATTAATTAAACGAGTCGTACATCTTTAATGTTATGAAAGTTATACCGTCATCGGTTGTTCTCCATGTCATTGCGATATGCACTTCTTGCCGAAATAGATTTTAGAGTTTTCTGTCAAACTGGACATTCTTCTTTTCCTCAAGTCGATCTGACTATTAGATAAAGGGTGCCATGCAATCACAAATCAGTAAATTGAAGTTAGTTCAGTTATTATTCATTTATACCAGTAAGAAATATATTGAATTTGCTTCACCTGATTGACGTAAATTGAGAAGATGAGATCCAGTAAATAAGGTCTGAAACAGTGCCACATGGTCTTGTGAAACAGTGCCCCATGGTCCTGTGAAAAACAATCCATAAATCCGTATATATCGGGTTTATTTTGCATTTCGACTCGTCAATATTAATTATCGAAACTGAGGGTTTCTGAAAGATTACTCTAGTCATCTGAGCAATTTTGGAAGAATTATTGATTGTTTTATCCGAAAATGTGCATTTGTGTAATTGTGTCGTTAGAATGATTTTAGTCAAACGAAGGGTTAATTGTTTGCATTCAGATCATCGGACAGGCTGATAAAACTTAATGGATTTGCAGAAGAAAGAAAAAGTAAATAGTTCGGTTGTTATTGCTGTTAGGGTATTGAGAAATACGATTGTAAAGTCAGCATTAGTTTCAGCCCTATACATTTGAATGCATACATATATCTTTTAAGAGAAGTATGAAGTTCTGTCTGTTTATATATTTACTATTGAACAAATTTATTAAAACGTTTTTGTGACATTTATTTTCATCTTTGCAACATATTACATATACTTGTTGTTTTAACAATAAGGTTAACGAGACTAATATTTCTCAAATACTGACCTCATAAAATAAGTTAAAAAATGGTTTGAAATGAACTGAAAATTTGTAATTTAAAAGTGTTTTGTTAATGTTAGTGATACTGTTTGAAGTTAAATGCTCTCATCCTATTTCTCTTTTTATATCCAGGAATGTCTCGAGACCTACGTTAATAAACCAATAATTTGTATTTCAAGCAAAGTGACACCTAAACAAGAAGAAAAAGGTCCTAATTAGTTATGTGAATCTACACTCATTCGGTTAGAAAAAACAACAGATAGAACCCTTGTTCATAACACAGCCTTTTTGAATGATTTGTTTCAAATTTAAATAAAACCTGTATATTTTACAGACACCTGTGTTGTTCACTCATTCCCATATAGGGGAAATACATTTATGAAGCTACTGATACGTCACAGGGATCACATATCATAACTAAGTTAAAACAATCTTTTACATCACATTTTGAAACACAAATGATACATGTTGCAATGTCTGAAATGATTCTTTTGTTTAAAAGTTAACTTTAAATGACAAAAATAATCATGCCGTACCTTAAGTTTTAAATGGGCATAAAAGATATATATATATACTATATGTCTAACGATACTTCTTACTTATAATAAAATGATTATGTTATGGTGTAGGAAAATAGCTATTTAAAACAAAATTAGAAAAAAATAAACAAATAAGCTATACTCTTTACTGGTTTATCTCATTAACTGGATTAAACACGATTTAACAAAAGGGTATAAACCAGTCGTATGAAAGAAAGGCATCCGTGTAAGAATCCCTTTATAAGTTGAATGATCACTGCTTTGAACTATTACTTAAAATGCTTATCCGATATTTCATGTCATCACTATTCAAGTCTGTAATGGTTTGTGTACATTCTCCATAAGTCAGGAATGTTCCACAAAAATGGTATCTATATCTTTTCCTTAAACAAAGATTTTGCTTTTGTATAGAGATGTAGGAACAAACAGCATCTTGCAGTGTTTTCTAGTTTCCCATTATTTTGTTGTTGTTGTTTCTTTTTTGTTTTGTCTGTGTTCATTGTTTTGTTGCTTTTTTTTGTTCCCGTCTTAATTGAAGAACCTTTAACAATGAAATCTGTAGGTCCCAAATTACCTTTAGCAATGAGATCCGTAGGTCTCAAATTACCTTTAACAACGAGTTCCGTAGGTCCCAAATTACTTTTGACAACGAGCATCTTAGGTCTCAAAAGCTCTAAGGCTACTTTGACACTAGTAATGCACAATGAGTTAAAGTCTGTGGGTTTTGTTTCTGCCTAACCAAAGCAAATACATTCATGAATATTAGCTAATAAATATAAAGCATTTAAAACAAAACTGACAAACAAATGCAACGAAAGCAAAATTGTTCCAGAATCTGCCTTCACCCAACCTGGCAAGTATGGTTTCTTTCCCTTCGCGTACCAAAAACAAAACTCCGCATTTGATTATGCTTTCTAAAAAAAGGTGCATCAAAAGTTTTGTCCAGAAGATTGATGTTTTGCTCCTTTTTGTAATTTTAAAATTCTGTCAAGGTCTTGTCTGGAGCAGTTTCCCCATACATTAAGGAAATAATCTAGCATTGGTTAAATATATGCATTAAAATATAGGATTCTGACATCAGGAGGGAGGTATTTCTTAACTGTGGCGTGCAGAGCGTTCTTAGAATATAAAGATTGCCTTACCAAGGCAAAGCTGTTTTCAATGTATTACACAAGTCACACAGTGCTAAAATTACCAAGAAGATGCGACAAATACAAATTTGAAATCTGTACTACAACACAGAGTTTACAACAAAAAATTAATTCAAAGAATTTTATTATTTTAATAATGTTCCAATGCTTTGAATTGTTCCATTTTCAACGTGATTTTACGTAGACTTGGATATTTAATATGCATTTAGATATTTATGTGCACACGGGTACGCACATGCTAGCAAACATACAACTAGGACCTTTATACATTCCATTTTCCTAACAGGTGATAGAAAAAGTGAATTCGATAATTACAGAAATAATAATGATGGTATTGAAACATTAGCTGATGATTAATACAAATGCCTGTCTTGGCCCTTTTATAAGTTACTGGTCAGTCATATTGGCCCAAGTCTGGTTGTACAAGCCCCCAGCATATGTATCAATTTTTATTGATAAATTATCACAATTAGGCAGACAATAATATATGCGTCACTATACATACATGCTTATAAAACATCATCTCATACCTTCGCCAATAACTACGTGAATTACGTTTCATTTTCATACTGTAAAACGGTTCATCGAATGTCGAGGAATTACTTTTGTCAGTGCTTTTATTAAACATTTTAAACTGGAAACTTTGTTTTGCCATAATTTTATGTATTCATTCACGAATGCGTGCATGTATTTTATCAAACATTTCTTAATGTCTTTAATGACATCCAACAGACTATGCTACGGCTGTATATTTGTTTTCCATCCAGCGTCCTTAAACCGTTTTATGCTGCTCCAGTCGGAATAATAATCATTGATATTGAGACACGGGGGTAGAAATGAGCCAGGAAATCTGAATATTGGAAACTCAAGCATACGATTTGATGTGCCCAGCGGATAAAATTCATAATTTCTTTTCTCTTGTGCAAGTTAAAAAGCTCTCTTGGACTTGTACCGCAATGTTGACCGGTAAAAAGAATTACATCATAAAATTTCGAAATGAAATTCACTGACCTAAATGAATGTCAATCATACCTTTCGTGGTACTTCAGCAAAGTAAAATATATATAAAAAAAATATAAAAAAATTCACTTCCTCGGTAAAATTTAAGAAACTATTTTCAGGATACTTGATTATGAGTTTTAAATAATACATCATTTGATTTCTAAATACCAAATAATGTAGAAAAAGCTATAAAACAAGTATCGAGAACATATGCATTTACAGCTGTAATAAAATATTGAATCCACTGCAAATTCAGATGTTTTTTCAAAGACATGCAGGTTGATTTGTATTCTACAGTGCGAACCATTTAATATTTTCATTTCTTGTTGTATAATTACAAAGTCTTAATTTTTTCGGAATCTCACATGCATTTCATTATTAGGATCCAACGCATACATTTTATGTTTAAGGTCAATAGAGGACAAGGAAAAGTGGGCGTTTAAATTGCAAAGCAGACGTATCTGTTTATAGATGTAAAAGAGGTTTGACATTTTGAGAGCTGAAATGTACCTCTGTCTGTGTTGTAATTTTTTAAACCATAGCCACTCAGGTCTGTAACAAGTTTGGGGTGCTTTTGTGCTGTGGATCTTGGACTCATTTTCTCATTTTTTAAAAGTCAGTTAAATTCCTTACTGTACCCAGTATTTGAGAAACCACAAGCGCGTAGGTCCTTGGCGAAGGGATCTAGACCATCAACCTCTAAAACTGTTCTCGTCAAATGCGATCTCTTTCCGTCGTTATTAGTATGTAATTTCACTTAAGTTACCCTGCCATTGAGCCAGTTCGATTTCTGAATATGTGTTTCGCGAGTAAATCGACATATGTTGATAACACTATTCTGTACAGTTTATATAGGAAAACTATATTACCCAAGTCATAAAATTAGTTTCAAGTTGGTTTACGTATTTTGAAAGCTGTTTGGAATAGTTGCAAAAAAGCAGTTTCCTTCCTCACATAAAAACTATTTCACAGGAAGTGATTAATATAAATTATTCGCGTCATCTTTGACGTGGGTGCCTTAAAAAATTAGCTTCATTGATTCAATCTGCAATTTTATCGCAATAAAGTGTTAGAATGAAAGTTCGGCTGTCAAGCTGACAATGTATGCAAATATCTATTAAATTTTCTGGTCGTGACTGAAATGGGGAGAGGCAACCAGATTCAATAAACGAGGGACAAATTCTGCCTAGGGCTTTGATGAAACAACAAATAAGGTCATGTAATAAGACAATCTTTGTGTTCATAATCAAATTTAGAGTTCAAGAAAAAACTCGTTTGTAGGTAAATGGTTGTAATTCGACTAAAATGTGTATCTGTTCATTCTTGTCATTTCATAATACATGTATTATCAAACAGTTTTCAAAATTGAAGATCAAGATTCGCAGGTAATTTGTCTTAAGATATTCACAATTTTATGGTCATCATATTGAACCAAAATGCAGCACATGTCTTTTCATGGCGGGTGTTATATATAATCTAGCTAAGTTAAGACTTTTCCAATCGATCCAATTGTTTCGTCGTACATCAGTGGAAACTTTATGAAACGAGAAGATTGGATTGTCTCAAAATGGTAATAAATATATCGTAACACGGACATAGAGGGTTCATTAAATAATCATGTAGATTTTTGAATCTTAGTTAAAGTAATACCTCTCTCTCTCTCTCTATCTCTCTCTCTCTCTCTCTCTCTCTCTCTCCCATTCTTAACTATCGTAATTGATTTGCATGCATTAAGTGAAATTTGTAGCAATGTAATACATACTGTCCCTTGGTACTATAATCCTCAAGCTTGGTAGGAAGAGGTACCTCGATAATGTTGAGAAGACTCCGGTTCAATCGTATTGCCATATTGAAAAAGGGTCAATACAATATTTGAATCTAAATCGGAATATAGCGAATCAATACAATTAAATTTAGTCATAAAATTTACAACAACAACAAAAAGAAGAAAAAAAAGTATTAAAAAAAACCCCCGAAGCTTAGCATATGTTCCCGTTTTCTCATGAAGAAGATTCCACATTGCATAAGGCATTAAAGAAGAATCAATTAAAGCATTTCCTTGTTCCATTTCCAAGCAAAACTTCCCGCAAATGACGATAAAAACTAGAGCAGTTTCAGCACTTTTTGTGGGAGAGCGATAAAACCTTAATTTGCTTAGAAACAGCCTTTTTGCCAAGAAAACCAAAGCTGTAAAATGTCACCATCAACTTAAGTACGTGCTGATTCTATATTGTTCCACATCCCCAATTACTTTGAAGTCAAACTTACACACTATATATCTCGATGCTACGACTTAGTGAGATAATTTTGTTTAAATAAAGCAATTTTATAATGTATTTTTTAATATCCATAAACACTATATGAAATAAAGTTACCTAGCAAAACATTTTTCATAGACAAAGACTATAAAAAAATTGATTACTTATCATTGAAACAGCTTTTTTAGTTATTGATGTAAACAAGGTAAATTTTGCATTTTTAAGTTAAAAAAACCCACAACAAGTATCAAATTAATTCTATAACAGTGCAATTATCGGGCTAACCAATTCGAGCACTTTAGTGGTTATTACTTGTAGTGATTAGATCCTTTAAGTTGCGTTCAAACACTGAAAAACAATACTTTCTTCGTTTCCATTATCAGCAGTCACTCCTTCTTTAACATTATCAGCAGTCACTCCTTCTTTGACATTATCAGCAGTCACTCCTTTTTTGACATTATCAGCAGTCACTCCTTTTTTGACATTATTCAAGTACATTTCTAGGTTTTAAAAAATAATCATATATTTAGAACGTCCTGGTGTCATTCTTATCATTTACGAAGTAAAATATTTTGTATAGCAGAAACTTAAATAGGCAAGGGTCTTTACAGGCTCCCGACGTTACATTTCTTTTCATGTTGTCGTTGTTCAAATTGAAACCGCTTTATGTGACCTTTGCTGTAAACTTTTTCAAAATGGCACTTCTCCCCAACAATTTTAGCATCTCATTCTCTTTCAATCTCTTCCCTTCATCCAAACATTTTGATTTTTCTCAATTTCACCACGTCATATCTTTCTGTATGGGTGATTTTTATTATGTTTACCTTGTTTTTTTTCTTTATATCTGTTGTACATACTAATGATTAAAATAAACGCATCACGACTGATTTAATTGTCATTTCTTGCCTTCCTTATCATGTTTTCAATTCTGTTTAGCTTACTAATAACCGATGCTACTATTTCATCATATTTTATAGCTTTGCTGTGTTTTTAATTTTCATTGATTTCTTTTCCAACAAATACTATCAATACTGTACCATACTAACTAAATGTCAAAGCACAAATACATCAGTAGCTGTTTCCACAACGCCTAATCCAGCGGTTTTTATTTCCATACCACCTGCAACTGTAGCAATACTAGCCTCCACCAAAATCTCAAACTGTGTGTGCTACTTTGTAGTTCGTTTAAATGCCTCTATAGCGTTCAATCTCTTTAACCAAAACATGTTTAATCTCTTTAACCAAAACATGTATAATCTCGTTATTATTTTGCTGTGTAAAATTAACACCATCACCTCTTGACAGTGTAGGATATAAGTGTGGTGGCACTAAGTGCACGGGTCCTTTCTCTCATTTATATATATAGGAAAGAGACTGCTGAGACTTTGAAGTGGTAACCGGTATTTTTGTCTCTATAGATGTTTTAGGTTTTACTATTGTGGTTTTTTATTCTCACCTTTTTCTTTGACTTGCTTTCCTTGGGTCAGAAGCATGCATTTATTCACAGAGTAAATATTTTATCCGGTACTATCTATGTGAACTGTCTGAAAGAAACTGAAATAATTAGCTTTACAACTTGTTCCATATCCATGTGTGACTGTGGGCCAATCGTAATTCCCAATAGCGTCTTAAAAGCACGATGCAGGTCAGTGTAAAACAAGAGTGTAATGTTGCGTGGTATGTTGTGTTAATACTGTTTTTGTTTCAGTCAACATTTATCTGCAATAAATGCTTTGATATTTGTAAGCCAGAAAAGTAAAAACGTTTAACAGTGTGAGTTTGATTTTACGTATGCCTCTTTAGTGATGACAATTTTGTCACGTAGAAGTCCAATTCTTATCAAGTAGATTAGTGTGAACTAAGTGAAAATGGTACAATTAGTTTTGCATCTTCTCCAATATCCTTGTTTAATGGTGGACCTACTGATATCTCAAATAACGTATTAGCTGTAATAGAAGATTTGCATGCTGCATGAAAAAAAAAAACAGTTAATAATATATTTGTTTTTCTTTTTTCACTGGACATTTTCCTTTAGGTAAAAGCTATGGTATTAATTAGTGAGAGAAGTTAAGGCCTTTCCGGTGTTGGGTTGTATGTAGACAAAGTTTTGTCATGTTGAACATCGTGCCGGCTATGCTGTTAATTTTCTGGGTCTCTAATGTTATATCTTCCCCAAGTTTTGCTATTTGACACGATTTACAAACAGAAACAACTTAACGTTTTAACAAATGAACTAAGGATCTAACACAGCTATACCACTACCTATCAAATAATAGCTCGAGCTATGTATATATACCGAAGGCATAATCTAATTTTGAACTAAAGTCAAGGCCAAAACTCAACTGTGTGAAATTGTATCATTGCTTTTATTTTATGCTTTTTAAAAAATAGATGTTGTCTAGTTTTTTCGTGAAACGTTCAGCTTTTGCTCTGTTGAATACTTGAGAACATTTTACAAGTTGTTTTCTAGCGAGTTCAATTTTGAGTGGATCTTTAGCTTTTGCAAAGTAACATTTTCAGGTGACTGTATCGAGCACAGAATGCCAACGTTGCCCATCTCTGCCACACATTGTCTTTGGCATGATTTATCAATCCTATTTTCATTTTTATACTTATCTTGTTTCCCTCTCATTTTTTGCAAGGATACTAATACAGTTAGCATAATATAACAAATAAATTATAACAAAGATAAATTGCAAGTCATCTTACAATGTTACCTCGAATAATGGAAAATAATTTAAATTTAAGTGCGTAAATAAACAAGACATGCTAACAATTTTAAGAAGTGAAATAATACATAAGTTAGTTTTTAAAAAAAAACGAAGTGAATGTAAGTCTTGTCGAAAATAATAATGGAGAAAGTAAAGATATAAAAAATAAAGAAGAAATGGAATGAAGAAATATAGATCACATAAATAAAAGGACTGGCTAAACTTCACTAAGCTTGAAAGTGTCTGTAAAGATGACCTTAATATTGATCATTTCATTCTATATTATTTATCATTTGATTTGTCTGATAACTGGCCACACGGCATGTATATGATAGCCAGCTAAAACATACAAAATAATATTAAAATCACGTCGTCTAGGAAAGAGATTGATGAGTACAAGAATAAAGTCTAATCATTCAAGATGGTTAACTTTATGATTGAAGAATTTGAAACAGTATTGTCTACTCTATTTTGTCTGGAAGACTTTATTGAGCAATAAGCAGATATTTTTCAAATTGTTTATTTTCCTTTTTAAATTGTTTTCTTTTTTATATTACCCTAGAAATGTACGCTGATTAAGTTTGGAGCCTTGAAATCACCTTTTACAAAAACAGCATATTGAGCATCATTTCTATTTATTAGGTTGTAAACTATTAAAATCAGTTCATCAAATTCACATTCACTATTGTCTGAGGTCTTAAAACTACAACACAAAAAAGGATAAGAAGGTTAGTCAGCCATGGAGAAAATATGTAAAACAAACATTGATTTTGTTTTGTTCTCTATCGAAAATGTGTAGTCTGGGTAAGATTGATGGAGAGAGCAGCTGTTTTAATAATTAATTCTATTGTGGGAAATATTCTACTCAATATACCCCATTTATCGTAGAATTTTGAAACTAAATTGTTTTTCTTTGCGATATAGAATTCAGAAACAATACATTTTTAAAATTTCAATCAGGCCTTGCAATTGTATCTTTCACTTTTGCAGCATACTCCAGATCCATTAAAATACGTTTATTAAATTTCCAGAATTCTTTTCCGTGTGTAAAGCTATTAAGTTTTAGCTCATGGGTAGCAATCGAGTGATCCGACCTGTAACCTGGTGTAATTTTTATGTCATTTACTAAGTTTGTTAGACATTCCGAATAAGAAACAAATTTGATCTTGCTTGTTTTATACAATTTTTCCTGCGCCAAGTGTATCGTCGTAGATGGGGACTAAATACTCTATAATAGTCAACCATATTATGATCCTCCATGAGTTTATTTATTCTTTCTCTAACTTTTGGGTTATTAATATTTACATACCCTTCCAAATCTAAAGTCGGGTCCAGTACTAAATTAAAGTAACCACATACAATATTGACTGGATTATTAACCTCTTCAATTACTTATTCCACTCTGTCAAGAAAGTTGGGGTCATCTGAATTAGGGCCATACAAGTTAAAAAGTGCTAATGTATTGTTTTGTATATTCAAGTTTATTCCCAGTAAATTACCCCCCCCCCCATCTCCTATCTTTCTCTGTGTAATTTAAATCAAAGTTGTTATCGAACGCTATACTTACTCCTCTTGAATGTGCTGTTCATGTAAGTTAAAAATACATCTATATCCCCATTGTGTCTCAATATATTTCTCTTCTTTAGATGTAAAGTACGCACACAATTCTATATTTTTCCCTTGATAAAATTCAAGGTATCTTTTCTCTTATTGGGCATTCCCAATCCATGACAGTTAGCAGATGATATTTTAGTTATATTATCTATCATTATAGTTTTAAAAAATGTACCTTTTTTTTACATACTTTGTACATTAAATGGTAAAGGATTATCCTTGAACTGGCTACTATATCGATATGTTGATATATTTAGGGCCGATACCCTCCTAGGAAAAAGAGTAGATGGAACACAATTTATAACAGTAAAATGGTCAGTGTAACAAGTATTGAATAATAAAAAGGTTTGATAAAGTAGAAAAAGAGCTGGTACAATGACACTGAAAAAATATAAAAAGACAATATTCTTCCGATAGCAAGACACACAAGTTCACAGTAAACCTTACAAAAACGATGAAGCATTCGGTAAATACTTGCTTGACAAAAGCAAATGACAAACAATTCTTATCAAGCTTCTCGACCCTAAAATTTATGCTTTCATCTTTATATTCGGATAGCACAAATAAATCCCTGGCGGAACTTGCCCAATAGTTTAAATAAATAAATGAATACATAAATATATTTATAAATTTATAAACATAAAACATTGATTATAAAAAAGAAGCTATAACCCTCTATCACGGTATCAAAGCTGTATTCGTAATGCGCCTGTATCTTAGTAATGCGCACTCGAGCAAGTAGTAGACATATTTGATTATAGTATATTAATATTAATAAAGAACGTTATTAGATCCCTCTGCCATTTTGTATCAGATTAGAGAATTAACCTGTATTAGATTTTTTAGCACGTGTATCTCTTATAAATTTGCCTGATCTATTATGAGTTTCTTTTTGTCCGTGCGAGGAGCGATGTACTTATCTGCCTAAATCTGTGTACATAGATGAATTCCCAACAATATATGCACGTGCACCGCTTACAAAATGGTCTGCATGTTCCCGAAATCAAGCCTTCATTACCGCACCTCTCATGTTGTGTCAACAGCATTATGAATTTTGTAGTTTACGCTGTGTTACAAGGATACAAGGGTAAATATGAAAAAGAGGAATAACAAAAACACACAAATGTTTAATTACTCTAATTAAATTAAACCTAGAAACAATAAGAAACTTTCTGTCTATTTACCATTCTTTTTATATCTAAGGTCTTCTGGTTCTAAATTCTTTTGCTTTCTGGTCGATTCAATCATAAAGTTCGAATCTGATACATGCCATCGATTCTTTACTCATTCCAGTTGGTTTGCGTACACGCGGCTGTTATTGAACCAAGCTTACTGAATCTCTTGGTGAAGATATGGCCTGTTCATCAACCCGACGTAGGCACCGGTCTCATTATCTCGAATTTTCACCACTGTCTTTTCCATGATTTCCTTTTTTACTTACATAATCTTCCTTTTGGTTTCCCTACTGCGGAATTTAGCAATGATGGGCTTGGGCTTTTCAGAATTTCCGGGTATTCTATGTATAGCTATTATGTCATTATGAGTAATAGAGATGTCTCCTTTATCTTGAATAGTATCTAACAAGAACTGATAGAAGTCTTCCGTCTTTTTTTTTTTTTTTTTTTGGACTCCTATTATATTTGTGTTTGTTTTTCTGGAGTATTGTTTGTTGCTGTTAACTGCAATTTGGGCATCATCTACCCGTCCTTTCAAGGTCCTCATCTGTTCCTGAAAGGCAGCAATTTTCTTATCTTTTTCTTCAATCTCATCCGTCAAGATTTTATTTTCCAATTCGTAAGATTCAAGTTTTTCCTCAACTTGTCCCAGTTTTTCTTCCATGTAGCGTTTTATTTCATGTTTTACACTGTTCATAACTTTTGTCACAGTAAGCAGATATTCTTGTATTGAAATCTGATGTAGCAATTGTGGTTACGGGAACAAATGCATCAAAAGCAAAACATCCAGTACACATTATTCATGAAGGATTTTTTTTGTATTTTATATTTCCTCTGCATCTCCTGTTCTGCTTTGCAGAGGCTCTGGTTTTGGCCTTTTGGAAACTATATGCTTGAATGTTGTCAAACTAGAACTTACTGGATATAGAAGCAGCCCCAGCGTAAATGACAAACATCCAGTGAAGTGTATGATACCATCTGATGTCATGTAATCAGATTTCAAGTCATTCTGTAATTTAAAACTAAGTTGTCGATTGGAGTAAAATTGCTAATCAATGATGTCAAAGGGGAGACTAAAACATCTGACATTGATTTGGAAACTTTAGTAGGTCTAGCATTGACAAAGATTTCATATGTCTTCTTGATGTTTTAACATAAATTGTTTCCAACTCCTTTTCAGTCAGGTTTTACCCCTTATTTCTTTATATATTCCATTTGCAATAGTTACGCTCAATGTTTGTTTGTATTCTTGACTGCACTCTTTTGTGCGAGATCCTGCTCAAGTTCTATTCTGGTTACTAACTAAACATACCGTCACCATCGACAGCATTGTCCGAATTTCAGTATTTAATGCTTCCAAATTTTTCAGGAATCTTGTCATATCGCTTTCATCAGAGTCCTAACCTTATTTATCCAGTGTTAGTTTCTCAAACGACATTTCAACAGTGTCTGATACTATGGGAATAGACTGTGTACTAGATGTTCTGTTTTGAACTTGTGCACCTTAAATAAAATTACACATGCTCTGATGCTTTGATTCAATCTCGCTATTCCTTCATCTGTTAGACCATAACTATGTGGCAAAAAGAAGTATGTCCAACTTGTTGAATCACATCCATACGTATACGGTAATATCCAATCCACCGGCATCCAAAACGATATATTCTAATTGCACCGGTTACATTGCTACAATCATTGGTCCATTTCCGGTTTTTTTTTATAAAAGTTATCGTCAGCAATTCTGAATCTTTCTCGTCAAAAGCCTTTGAATACATGATATTATCTACCTGTGTTCTATTCTTGCCCTTGGTGTATCTCGAGTGATTATTTGGTGGAATGTTAACATCGTTCCAGATCGACTTGAACTGTTTCAGATCTTTGTTATTCTCGGTTGTATCAAATTTATCCTCACCAGGTATAGGTATTGCACATTCAGACAACAGTTTTTGTATTTGAAAGAAAATATGAAACTTGCGAATAATTTTACTAACTCTAACATATTTTGATCTGTTAAATGCCAGTGCCATATTCCAAAACTATCAGTAGCCATCCATACTGCACAATAAACAATTTTGCCAAACTGTATTCTACTCGTTAGGCTTGTTTTAATCTGAAGGCCGTAATTTAGAAACTATTACCCATTTCTTTGGAACTAGAGGCTATTCCTTTAGAATTGTAGTCCTCCCATGTTTCTCTAAAAAATAAATATTGTAGCATATCTATTCATACTGTAGATTAGTCAGATTCCCCATCCCACCCCCCAACAGATAAATAAGGTGAAATTGGATTTCCGTGTGCAAATGTATTGAACTTCTATGTACTTTTTTTCACATTCACGTGTAACTGTTTGTTGATTTCCTTCACTGTGATTAAAATTTTGTCTCGTTGATTTTGCGCAATCTTTACATCCCTAGTATTTTTATATAATATTCCCGTTTCCACTGTCAGATTTGCAATGCATAATTTGCAACATTATACAACTAATTTGACTTTGTCCACATCCTATATTCATTGTACTATTTCTTTGTTGAGTTCAATTTCTGTTACTACCGGATGTCACATGAAATCTCTGAGAAGCTTGTGCTGAATGCAGCGTGATGTCCTTCGCTCATGCTGTACAGTTCACTCAAAGCAATTGTATCTTCAAAATCTACATATCTACACGCTGTAAAATGTGTTCTGGAATTTACTTTAACCATGAAGTGTAAATTGAATCTTCGAAGATAAACCAATTTAGCTCAAATTTTGTTTGGCATTATTTGTAACAGAAGGTTGTATGGCTGCATTGAATTTGTTCATGGTAAACATTTTGTATAGCAACAATACATAGTGTATGGTGCAGTGGGTGAATCGGATTTTAATACATTTTAAAAGAATTTAAATGTAGTCATGATTTTATCAATATGTATATATATATATATATATATATATATATATATATATATATATATATATATATATATATGCGATGTATCAACATTTATGCAATTATCATTATTATTTATCTTGTTCAAAATCTCGTAGACCAGCTTGTAGTCTTTTATATTGTATCTGTTTTTCACCTTTGTTTTTAGATGTAGTTGAAATCAGTATATATTTTTGACAGTTTTCTCTTTTCATTTATCCAATATTATCATTTACGATCCTGTTAATACATTGTCTATATTATAGCATTTTTTTTCATGTGTTCCAATTTACTATTTGTACTTGTATTTTGGGATGTATTTTCTTTTTTTCCAGTGGTTTTCAAATGCCAAGAAATGCATGTGTCATGAATTTTTTAAACTTCTTCAAATTTTAATGAGGCGTTTTTCCTTTTTGTTTTCAAATATTTGTATCTGTCATCCTGTCGTATAGAGATAACTCTTGTTTGTAAAACATGCTATGCATCATCTAAAATTACTTTTCTGACTTTAAATATTTCCACGATGAAGTTAAAAGCAGTTTGCAAAGCTTCTATTTCAAATTTAAGCGGTTTCTCCCTTCTCCAATTTTAAACTTTTAAATTTAGGTGTTCCAAATGTATCTGTTGTTGGGTAATCAAATATGTTGATCCATGATTTTGATCTACTTTCCTTCTTTGCTTGCTTCGACTCGAGTCATGTTTATTTAACTGTGATGAGTTTTATTATAACTATCAATTAAATTTGATAAAATGTCTACCCATTTTCTGATTTCGTTTCGAGTGCAATACTTCCGCATTCTAGTCTTTTACGTTCTGAGAAACCTTTCCACTACGTGTGCGTTTTGTCTGAGTAAGTTGAAAAGTATTCAGTGTTTCCTTTACCAACATATTCTTAAACGTTTTTGTTGTTTAACTCTGTTTCTTCATCAATTCATGTTTTTTGCACTTTATATATTTCTCTGTAAGTATTGCATGTGTCATCTCTTTCGTTTTTCTTTCTTAACCCAAGCGTATTTTGAGAAGACATATAGCACTGTCAAACGTATTCATACAATTGCATATCAGCAGTGTCTGATATCACTGTTCAATCACATGCTCACCATAGCCCAATCGATATGGAAATTGTATCATGCTTCTTTAGTGTAATGTGTAAGTAGATTGTTCAGCCAACCATTTATTTTAATCCCATGTATTTTCTTTTCCTTTTAACTCCGTTTAATTTGCTGACACATTTATTTAATTAATATTTGTGAAAACAATTTTCAGTCAAGACAGTTGTCTCAAATACTGTTATTTGTCGCTCATTTAACACGCACAAAAAAACAAACAACCAGCTGTATAAATGATCTTTAGATTTATTAAGAAGCCAAGATTGCGAGCGTCAAAAACATGGACTTTTTATTTCTAACCATTTACAATGTTTTCTTAATCCTTGTATACTTATGAATTATTTCAGATTTATGTCACTTAGTGCCGTTCCTGTTGTTGACTCTGCTACAGCTATTTCATATATTGAGTCAGCATGTGTTGTTTCCAACCGAACTTTGTTTTCCACAAATTATCTCTCTGTTTTTGTTGAATCATTGTGGACTGACATTGTAAAATTGTACTGTAATTTAGCCAAATACAAATTTGTTTATTTACATGCGTCATATACGTAATTTATTCGTTCCTTATAGTGTAGCTTTTTTTAGCCATTTTCCTATCAGGGTGTGTGTTGCTTATCTCGATGATATCATCATTAAATGTAAAATGTAATCTGCGTCTTTTCTGGAAAGTTAGTATATATCTTTTCTGTGTTTGAAATCAACAAAGAACACTTTTTATTCTCTTGAATATTTTCATTTAGCTTTTATCCCGTCCGTACTTGTAAAGAAATGGCATTATCTGTAGATATCGACATTATTGCCTTCATGTTAAACTCGTGAAATATTTAAGTCACTTCTATGAATACTGTTGAATTTATCACGATTTATCTTTATGGCATTCATTATTTACGAAGTAAGTAAAAATGGATTACCTTATTCTGACTGGTCTGGTAATTTATAATTCGTGAAATAGTACCTTTAAGTCTGTCCAGTCTATCAATAGTTAGAATAATATACATATAGGAAATATTGGAATTATGATTTCTCGATGTAATTATTTATTTATTTATTTAATTATTATTTTTTTGCGCGTATGCGAAGATCACGCAAAGCAAAAGGTTCAGTCGTAATAAATTTCAATATGTTTCAGAAATCCCTATATGTATACAAATTACATCATGATGGATTAGTATTAATGAACTTGGATTAAATGGGTTGGGGACATTTCATTTCAAATACTATTTTTTGCCATTTGACTACACTTAAATATTGTCAGAATAGCTGGAGTTTTATATAAAATATATTGTTTTTTCCCATAAAAAGTAAAGCAGCATTTACTAAATGATTGATTTATATTATGTTCGAGCAGCAAATACGTATCACAGTTTAAACTGCTATGACAAAATGAAAATGTGAAATATTGACATTGATTACTAATTTTGTATATTATTTCAATATTTAGCTTTCATGTATTTAAATTGTGCTGCCAGTATTAAAGTATAGAACAAAAAATATAATCATACACAAATATGTCGTCGTTATTGGTCGCAGAGTCTGAGATAATTCATAAGCCATTCAAGCATACACCTGTTTAGAATCTTATCTATAAGGTACATTATGTTCACTCGTAATAAAAATGGCTGAAAGGATAATCTGGCCTCAATTTCACCAACATAAGTCTTAAGTTAAGTTTAGACTTACTACTCTTAAATCAGGTCATCAGATCGCTGGATTCTGAACTTAAATTTTAGTCAAGACCTCAGTTTTGTTGGTGAAATGCAGGCCACGCCTTCCATTCATGCAATTTCTAGAGTATAAGACTATTGCTTCCACATGAAACTTATAAAAGCAAATAAGCAATAGTTTTCAAAATATACTGTAATCTTTTAGAGTAGTTATAGCTGAAAAACTTTATACAATGATAATTTATTGATTTTAGGATAATTACTCTGCACATTTCGGGTTATTCTTCAGGTTCAATCTTAAAGCTTTACGAATTCAATGTCTTTGTTCATTCTTGGTCTAAGCTTGATCTTTTATATTGACAAATGCGATTTGCTTTGCTCAATTATATTTATAGAGACAATTCCCGTAATTTTTGGCATTTTTCTGTTAGGTCTTTATTCTAACCTGGAAGTTAATCATCAATTAGTGTTTGGACGGAAAAACAGGTTGTAATCCTTTAGATTCCAGCGAAAAATATATGAGATTTGCCTCGTTCATATTCATGTGCAAAGGTAGTGATTCGCATTTAGTTTTAAATAGTAGTAGGGCCTAACTCTTGATTAAATCCGTGTGCGAAACCAGGCCACGTATATCAATATTCCATATCTGTTTGTAAAACTAATTGAAAAATTTAGATGTTGTCTTCACGGTAATATGTCTGAGGATTAAGGATAATTGTTAAAGAGTGTTGACTCGTTACTTCTAGCAAGATATATATCGTTGCGGCACGTCAAGAAAGGTTATGGTTACGGCCATAACTGTTTATTTCTTAATCGCTTAGAAATTTTGGGAGTATTATGCAACTAATCAGGCGTAAGTGAACATTCTTCAAGCACATTGTACTGCTATTGACGTCATTAGAGTGCTCATCTACATCTAAATGTAAAAAGCACAATTCTGAAATTCATATGATGGACCGTGGAGGGGGGGGGGTATTCCTCTACTCTGAATCTCTGACCCCTGTATGTCCCGTCATGCGCGTGTAGTATGAATGACCATGATTTAACCCTTTTGTCTCGGGAATGGAGGAAGATTAACCCAAAGTGTAAATTTTCTGTGTCTAGATTTTACTTTCCGTGACTCAGATGACTAGTGTTAAAATATTGTATTCCACAATCCTCCGAAATTGAATTATGTACTGCAAAAATACTAATGACGAAGTGACTATGATATTCATGTTGGAGCCATAATATGCAAAATGCCAATGCAAGTTTGTTTGTTTGGTTGTTTTGTATGACTTAAACATTGATTATAGTGCTGTCCTTCTAGCGTGAAGACATTATTGTCTGTCGAATCTGAATACGTTTATACACAAAAGTTACAGCAAATACATTAAGGGTTCGAGTAAAAGTAAACGAGAGTAAAGTGACGTAGGAATTATACATTTCAGTCGATTTTATATTCGAATATAGTCATGACGAACGTATACTAAAATCAAAAAGGACAATAAATATTATCACCAAAGGCTGATAAGAAATACTGAATGGCTTTGTCTTCTTTTTCTTTAAGATAATTAAATGGTACCAGCATGACGCCACATATTCTTAGCAATCTAGAAAGCCTACAAGCATGCAATCAATACGTCTTCCTTATTTTAGAGGAGGAAATGATTAGGAATTTTTTGAAGAAAAAAAAGTATGTTAAAATGAATCTTACAACATAATTCCATGTTTTGTTTCAAATTACAAATTATTAGCATGGAATACAAGTTCTTCATACATCATTTCATTCCGATTGGATCAAGCATTTGTAAAAGATGCAACGTTTTACATTTTGAACCAAGCATTCGAATAATGGACAAGGAATCCACTATAAAATATCGCTACAGAAATGTTCAATTACAAATTCAGCCAGAGTCTAAAATTGTCCTACATAGATTGTCCGCCATTTTATTGAAATAATTTATAGTTACTATAACCTATCAAAGATATATTCGAGTTGCTGTCGATTCGGTATCGACGTCAGATTCTTATTCTTTAAATAGCAACGGCGATCGGGACAAATATTTATTCAACAAAGTTAATACGATTCACATCTCTTGGGTGGCCAGACCCTCGACACACAATCATTATTTCCAACACTATTTCCTTGTGAGACATGAGATAAATAATCCATCATATGCGTTGGCGTGGGATATGGAAGTACCACCCTATGGATCAGAATTGATGAGGAGGATCTTGACAAAGCCGTCAGGAAGGTTGTGGGCTGGCGGGTGATGATTCTTGCATCCCACACCAGTGCATATGATGGATTATATTATTATAGCCAACCTAACGAAGTTATCCCGAATATTATCTGAATAGAGAAATATATGTTGTGCTATTGGTAGATATGGTCAAGCACAACCTGTGTGACGGCATTCATTTAACGTTATCGATACACATAATGTAACGAACAAATTGTAAACAGACTTTTTATGATATGTTCTCGCCGGAACAATAATACTATAGTGGTCAAGAATTGAATCTTACCTAAGTTAATGTGCAGGATACTATAGTCTAACTCACGGGAAGTTAGATTTGTATCGTGATTTGGCAAGCCTAGTTCCTGACAGAGAAATCTAATCCTCTCAGCTTAGATTTTACTGGGGAAGATTCCTATAAATTCCACAAATCTTTATCCCAGGAGCAAACTGTGTCATAAATACATAGAAGTGAGACAAAAGAAAAGTTTATCGAAATCGTGAAACGTCCATACGTACAGGGCTGTGCTTCGACTATATATATATATATATATATATATATATATATATATATATATATATATATATATATATATATATATGATAAGCTAATATACTGTGCAGCGTACGAAGACAATTGTATATAATTTAGAATTGTCTATCAAATACACGATAACGTACGAACTTATTATCCACTTAAGACTGGAATTTGTAGTACCAAATATCCCCTACAAAGTCATATAATGCACTATGTTGCAGAGAGAAATAGTAATTACAGTAAAACAGTATGAATACAAATAGCGTAGCAAAAGCGGCGGGGTGAAGGCACAATAATAATTTGAAATTTTCACACTCAAAAATAATGGCATAATACAACGAGCGAGATGGTTAAAGGAAATATATCTCCTAGAGTTTTGATTATGCCATAATGAGTTACTTCCCTTGATGAAAGTTATTTATAGTCTCAATACATTAGACAATAATTCAGCTTCACTGTTAACATGTTCTGCAGCGCATTATATACTTTATATATAAATCGTGGACATATGTGAGTACCGATTTGAAATGACGGTGGTACTCGGAAGAAGTGCTCGGGGTGAAACTGCATTATAGCTTGATGGACTACATCACATCTTAGAACAGTGATGTAAAGCTCGTGTTAAAATCATAAGACGATTTAAAATTCCGTGTACGTCACTATACACAGCATAAAACAGTGATACAATACACAAATTAAAATCAACTTGAACTCGTACAATAGTGATGCAGTTCTACGTATCCAGTAGTGACTTAAAACAAAACAAAATTGTGTAATATATCCAACATATTTGCATCTGAGTAGTAGTTAAATATATTGAAAATACCCCTTTTAATACGGACTCCAACAAGAAAAGAATATAAAAACAAAAATTAATTAAGTAAAGAATAAATGAGACTGAATAAACAACATTTGAACAGAACCATAACGAAAAGACTTAAAGACCCGTTTTGTTAATCTCCAAATAAGTACAGATTTTACGGTGGTATTATTCAAGATTTGTATGAAAGTTTGAATAACATTGAACCACATTTGAAGAAGATCATCATTCGAAACAATTTGGTTCAGTTAAGAGCAAGAATAGCTAAATGGCATCAATGGATATGTTTCATGAAGAAATATACGTCATCTATACAAATTGTCTCAGTTGGAATCAGAACAATATCCTACACAATTAAAGCGGTAAAGGAACCGAATTGTTACATCTGCAGAATGCAACATAAATTGCAATACAATAGAGGCATTTTGCAAGACATTAAACTTTGCACATATTGGAAAAAAAGGTTCACAAGCGAAGAAGGCTAGATGTATTTAACACAGGGAAGTATTTTTTCGGGAAATAGTCTATTTACAATTAATTATATTGTTGTAATATATAACATAGTAATATGGTCTATAAATTTAAGTATCTCCTCGCGAAATAATTTAGGCGTTGGCCCTATGTTATAGCCTTCAAATCTCGGTAACAGCATGCTGTATGAAACTGCTAAAACTGTGTCTAATGACGATTGGCAAATGAAATTTACTATGCTGTTGCTCATAGATTTAAATAACACAATAGTCTAATAGTTGCTGCTAGGTTGTATAATGGGTTTGCTTGTTTGCTTCTTCTGCCTTTTTTCCTAACTCAACTTATTGGCATTCAGTGGCTTTTGTTAACAATTAGTAATATCCTGTGACAGTCGGGTAGTGACATTTAGTAGCAACCACTCAGTTACAGTTTTTACTATCTAAATAGTAAGTATGTCCAAAGAGTGTCCAATTGCTCACACGCAACAATAGACATGCAAAACTTAAGACAACATGTAAATAAAAAGCACGCTAAAAAGATATATACATTTGACACTCAAAGCAGCAAGCAAATTAGCAGAGACTTGGTCAAAGGCACAAGCAGTGGAAAACCCTCAAGACCGTGCCTTACGCACACGTTCGGAGCACGGCCTTGATAAAATCTAAAAACTGGAATTAAAAACATTGTAAAAGAAAGCCCATCTACATCAGACAGACAAATATCAACAGTATAAGCATGCAAGCTACTGGAAGACGAATTAAACTACTAGAAAACATTATTTCGTTCGACACACGACAAGAAGTACAATGAAGTTTGAACATTATTTTACAACGGATTTGAGCAGAAACAGTTAGAACATGAAACAAGAAAAGCAATAAGAAAAAAGAAAGGCATAGGCTGTGCGAGGTTCTGGAATTAAAAATTGTCAATGTATTTTTCTACCTAGTACAGACTAAATATGTAAGGACGCGTGATATATCTAATAGTACAATGATGTAAGAACTCGGCTTACATGTAAACGTTACATGGCGCTTGTACGTTAACGTCACTTCTAACATCAAACATACATGTGCACCATTTCACAATTTGCCTGTACTTTTAACTTTGATTCTCTTTGACAGCAATTTTTTTCATTATGTTGGATTATAAATTGTTAATATTCCAGATTCAAGTGAGGTTGAAACTTAAAGCAAGTCTACGATATAAAGGAACATCACAGTTACATCATATGTAACGAAATCTCTCCCAGATGTCATTATTAAGCTCCGCTCCATGTTTTTCAACAGTCTTGCAAAGCGCGAAATGAACGTTTTACATTTGCAATTCCTTATTATGTGTTTTGCAAGAATATTGAAGAAAATGAACTAATTGTTTTATATTAACAAGTCATTATATGATATTTTTTATCCTTCAAAAAACGTTTTGAATCTAAGAGTATAGTTTTAAACAGTTCAGATATATTTCCGACTAAATTAATCAATGACATATTTGACAGAGGTAAAAACAGTAGTCAGGTCAACGTATTCCGCCGTATCGTTTATAGTTTTTGTTGAAAACCCTACATGTCCGTAGTCAAACTCCGCACCATCGGTGTGATGTTCATAGAGGTCAATTTTATGAGGGAACAATAAAATCTGGGAAAGACTGTGTGTGACCTTTACTTGCTATATGAAACACAGTTCATAATGTTGTGTGATTAGACAATGTAGCTTATGCGAATGTTGTCGACGAGGCATCACAGATATAGCTTCAACATAAAAGCTATAGTTGTGTAGAAGCTTTTAAAGACCAATTGAATATGAACAATCTGAACTTGACGATGTGAAAGCTTTACTCGAAAAGACAACATGAATATTATATGTTTTTATACAAATATCAATTACTTTTTTTTATAATTCCAGAGACGTACTGTTGCTAATGGGGCCTTTTTGTTTCACACCCTATATTTTTTATTGGAAATTATATAAGATGCAAGAGGCTCTTCTGATTCCTGGTTTAATCATTTGATCTCGGCTTCAGTTTATTTCAATAAATTGATTATTGGCAAAGGCATTTAGATGGAAGAGATTTGGCCTGAAGAGACTGTAAAACAAAATAAATGAAGGCGTAGTACTTAAGATAAACAAGTAAATGACATTTTGCAATGGCATTTGGATAACCTTTGATGTGGTAGAAGAACATTTCTCTGTTCTTAAAATGATATTTGGTAAGATCAAGTGGCAGAATAGAAAACTGAGAATATTATAATTTCTTTGTAATTGTTCTTTTTGGTGTTTGTTTTGTTTTGTTTCTGTTTTTGTTTTTTATGTTTTGTTGTTTTAGTTGTTTGTTGTTTTTGTTTTGTATAATCAACATCAAACGTTTGATTCATGTTTAAGGCCTCGTCAAACAGCCTACCCTGCCTGGTTTCAGCAGGATTTAAACCAATACCCTTCTGAACGCTACCCATTTAGCCACTACTACAAATGTAATCTACGCATGGTGGAAAATTACCGATTAACGACCAGTGGGGGAGGTCTCATAATGTGCTGGAAGATAAAAACAAACTACGGATTTGTTTATTGTCAGTGGTGGACGGAATGGGGGGGGGGGGGATTATCATGATTACTACATAAAGAGGAATATGAGAACGTTCCCTTTAGTCTCTACAATCGTAAGCATTTTACAATGAATCCAAATGTTGTCGTTCTCAATAAGAAAAAGTGAAAATAAATTGTACAGTTCACGACCGTCTATTTGTCAATAAAAAATCAAAAGCGATCATCGTTGTTATGCTAATCAAATATTTGTAGAAGTTTAAACCTAGATTGGGTTTCTACAGTTTGCAGGGGATGTTGTGAGGGTGGGAGTGAGGATTGGGGTTGGGGTTGTATACTTTAATAACTATTGATGATTTTCTGGAAGCTCATATATCTTTTATTATAAAAGACATATGATTATTTCGCATGAGGTGAAATAGTAACCTTTAAATCTAAAGCAAAACTGTTTATTTTGTGACTTGGCATTTGATTTTTGGGTCTGTGTTCAAAATATCTCATCTCAGGAAGTAGCTTGCCTTGTCATACAGACATGCTGCTTGTTGTGTTTTTGTTAGACATTTTATGCAACCCAATCTTCGTACAAGTTTTTGCTTTGAATTGAATAAAAGTATGTATTAACTGCTCCTTAGAACATATGTGTAGTTTATGTAAATAGTGCAAAAAGAAAACGTTATGTTTGTAAACCTTCGCTTTACATTTTCATTTAAACATGTCCTTTTTACCCAACACTAAACTTTTAAAACACTATTCTAGTAGGATTTACATACTATTATTCGCGTCTAAAAAAAGTGAATTACACCAGCACCACCCACACCCACCCTTCGCAGGAAAAATCGTATAATTCTCCAAAAGTATAAAAGCTTGATATACTTGGATTTGTTCATCACTTTGTAAATATATTGCTTATTCTAATGTGTAATTTCCTCCCCTTATGTTTTCGTAATCTAATTTCTTTAATATGGTATTCCTTCTAAAGCAAAGCCAACAAAATATTTCTTTAGAGCTTGCCCTTTGGCATGGTGGCGATACTGGTTTAAAAGGCATTTGAAAACTATTTCTTGGCTATTCCATATTTTACTGTAGCAAGCCCTCTCATCAAAAAATTAAAACGAAAAATTTTAATGCGGAAACATCTGTGACATTCAAATGCAGGCTTCCTTATGTGAATAATCAGTTGGACACATAGTTCTTTCATATGTGAGAACAATTATGCGTGAACTTCAACGGTGGCTAAGCACTCCCAACTATTGTTGTGATTTGGTGCCATCCAAAAGATCTCTGTTGAATTGACATTTTTAATCGCTGAGTTGGAATAATTTATCCAAAAGTCCAAGCATTAATAACCCAATTTCTGTCTTTTTATGTGTACATAAATGCTATAAGATTCAGAAGTATTTATACAAGTATTACAGACACGATTTTAGTTTCTCAGTGCACATAAATGATATATACAATTATATTGTAATCATTTGTTCGCCAAGGAACCGTATAAATGTTTCAATTGCATATTGTTTACCATGTGCAGGGAAGTCATGACAAGCTTCATCGTTACATTTTTCCCATGAGAGAAGGTTTTACTTGGAATGGAACAACCTCACGTAATGTGTTATATGTATTCATGTCGCAAAGTCATTCTTTACATATGATGATGACGCCATTGACGTCATAACGTTAGGTTCGTAGCGTCATGCAGTTGAAATTGCATTTGTACAACTGTAAAGCAAATTAAATAGCATGTTTTTTTTACAAAAATACTAAATCATGTAATAAAACAATTAAATACCTTTGTTTAGATGAATATAAATGTTTATGAAACAGTAAACCTATCATATTAACCTATGCTTCGCATCCGTCAATATGATTTTTACTGGTTAACACAACTTGATATCCACCTCAACATAGATCTATAATTGCATTTTGACCTTAAGTTGGCATTAGTGTTATAATGTTCTTATATACCAGTATCGTGGTACTCAGAACCTAAACTTAGTAACGACGTACACCGTAGATGGACAAGATTATCTATTATTTGTTTGTTGATTGTTGCTTTTTTGTGGGATTTTATATTTTGTTTTTTAATTTATTTTTTTTAGAGCTTTAAATTGCATCTTCCCCCTTCAGTATATGCTCTGCAGATTCCAGAAAGGATGTTATAACAAATGGATTACATGAAGAAATGTATCGCTGCCAGCCGCGAAAAGCATGAACGAATAAATGAGATTTACCTTTCTGATTGAAGTAGAAAGAGACGGTCAGTTATTGTAATTTAATGATAAAATCTTTAGCTAACACTTTGTGGTTAGTGATAGTGACATTTATGTAGCACATCTCAACTTTATATTTCTCTTTGTCAGTGTTTATAATCTAAATTTGACAGACTTCTACCTAAAATCTTAGAGATTTATTTGGAGGAATGTTCCAAAGTTAGAAACAAGAGCTGCATATATGCATTAATGTCAAAACTTTATAATGAAACAGAGTTTTAGTTAAGAAATTACACACTATCCTGTCAAGACTTTGAAGGCAATATGCTGTAACACGTCAATCACTGAAAACCTGTTTAGACTTTCATAGCTAGAATGTTGTAACAGGAACCACGATCTCTTACTCGTCTGGAAACTGTGGCTTACAATCTACCCCTCGATAATGATTTCTGTAATGAACGTTTTCCATATCCAAAAATACAACATGTTATTAAGCACAATAAATAGTCAAAGGCCTTTAAGGTCATTGGCAGGATCAAGTATTTCTAATTGCATTATTTCATACATTTTCAGAGTTGTTTGGCATGAAAAAAAATATTTAACATGTACAAAATCCTGACACTGCACACACGGTAGCCGATTCTCCTTTGACACCCCACCCCACCCTCCATTCTTATCAGGATATATATATATATATATATATATATATATATATATATATATATATATATATATAAACCCCTTGTTAAATGTATAACTTTAATTTATTTTCAAGTTCACTTTATTCACCATAAGCAATTGCAACTATATTAAAAAGCGAAATTGTTTTATTAAGGAACACGTGACCGCATTTGACTGTAGTGCAACTGCACATGTTGCGTTGTCAGTAATAAGACATCCAACTCCTTTTTGTCCGATTATTCGTTATAGAATATTCGTTAGATAGAAATAATAAATTCATGTTCACAGAAGAAGAAAAAATAATTACCATTTTTGCTAGAAAACAGGTTTGTTAATGGTGCATAAACTCTCTCGCTCTCTCTCTCTCTCTATTTTTCTCTCTCCCTCTCTCTCTCTCTCTGTCATAAAAATGTAATGATTGATTTGAATATTTACGGATTAGCGCAAAAAGATAGTAGTTTGAAACTTTCTTTTACTGTGTCTCCAGCCACCTTTATATTTGAGTTCTATTAGGATACAAACAAATGTCTTCCCACTGAACCATCTCTTATGTAAAATGCATTTCTACCTGTACCATTCTTTCAAGAGACTTCATCTTTAAATGATCAGATGAATTTTGCTCTGGTTAATGTGATACAAGCTGAATTCAAGTCGTTAAATAATTCCAGTCAGAGTGCAATTCATGAAGGAACCTCATGGATTGGAGGTAGTTAATGGGGGCAGTATGGCGGTAAAATTGACCGGTGTGGAAGTAACGGGAAAAAACACTCACCTACCATCTTAAATAGGGGCAATAAGGCGGTAATGGGAATTAATTGCTAACATGTCCATAGATTTAACATGATATGGCACTACGGAGGTGATGGTAATTTAACATTCAATCCAACACACATTGTTACTGACGTGACTATTTAGGTGTAGGCTGGAATCCACAGACTTAAGACGGGGACAACATGTAGTTTTTTAAATGCCAGAGGACAGCCATTAGACCGAGACCAAAGAGTAATACTAAAATTCCGAATATGTCCCACATTGAAAGTTGCACGATAAATTCCGAAACTGACATGAAATTTAGCAGAGACTAAAAAGATTCAGTAATATTTTATGAAAATACCAATGACTGAAAGTAATGATAAAAGTCCAAAATTGATACGAACTTCAGCGAGAATTAAAAAGGATCCGATAAAATAAATGTAAAAAAAGTTAAAACAAATTTTATAAAAAGGAAAAATTAAAATAACATTTTTAAAGCATAATTTTCAAACAAATTTATACCTACATAATTTAAAAATATTTAAAGAAAATTTTAAAAAAATAAACCATAATTTAAAAATAAAATTAAAAAGGAAAGGCAATTTTTAACAAAATTATATATAGAAAGATACAAATCTAAAACAAATATTTCAACAACCAAACATGCAAAGAAATGAATGAGTTAAAGGAAAGTTATGTGACGGTCACTAACACATATAATTACAATCCAACACCCACCATTACCATCCGATACCCACCTTGCAAGCAAAACGAACGAGGGAAAGGGCATTTATATGATAGTTACTAATACACATGATTACAGTCCAAAAGAAACCTTGAGAACAAAATAGAAGAGGGAAAGGGAATAGGTGAGGATCACTCACACATATATATGGACAAACAGTCACACACTTTTACAATTAAAGACACAATTACAAACAAAACAGGGAAGGAAAAAGTGATAGTTGAAAGTCACCTCCGCCTACATTACTATCCAACACCACACATGCAAACAAAGCATGTGTTTGATTGTAAGAGAGTGTGTGATTGTTTGTTCATAAGTAGGTGTGAGCGACCCTCACCTATCCCCTTTCCCTCCACTACTATGTTTCAAGGGTGGTTTTTGGATTGAAATCATGTGTGTTAGTTACCATCACATAAAAATATCCTTTTCCTCATCCGTTTCTTTGTATATGCGGTTGTTTGTCTTTGAGAACGTGTGTGGGTCTGTAGGAATAGGTATTAGTCCTCATAACTATCCAATACTTTACACACATACACCCCTTACACAAGAGTGTGTGTGTGTGTGTGTGTGTGTGTGTGTGTGTGTGTGTGTGTGTGTGTCAAGCAGTAAAGACGTGTGTTGGTAGGTAAATATGTGCGTTGGTCAACAACACTGTATTGATCAGTAAGGATTAGTGCTTTTTTAAAATATTAATTTATGCTTTAAATTTGCTTTTCTTCGTTTTTGTTTGATCGTTTTTGTGTTTTAACTTTGTTTTAACTCTTGTGTGCTTTTATTTTCCAAATTGTGTTTTTTTTTAATATTTAGTTTCAAAAAAAATTTTTGTTACATTAAGATATATTTTAAAAAATTTGTTGCAAATATTTTCGGGTATTTTCTGGGGAATTTTGGGGAAAATCTTTGTCAATTTGTTGTTTTTTTTTAATTTTTTTAATCTAAATTTTACTTTTTGCAAACAGTAACATTTTAAAATTTATTTCAGGATTGGTTTTAGTCTCTAAATTAAGTGTAAGTTTCGAAATGTGAGTACTACTTGCAGTCTAGGTAATTTTTATTAAACATTCCGGATCTGTTTTAGTCTCCAGGAAATTCGGTGTTTATTTTGGAATTTTAGTACAATTCTTAGTCTATGCCATACTCATAAAATATTCCAACTTTTAATTTAGTGTCTGCTATATTCCGTATAAATTTCTGAATTATAGTACAGCGTTTAATCTAGGCCATATTCATAAAATATTAGGGTGCGGGGTGGGTTGCGGGGTTAGTCTCCGCTAAATTCCGTGCCATTTATGGAATTTTAGTACGACTTTCAGACAAGGCCATATTTATTCAATACTCCGGATTATTATTTAGTCTCCGCTAAATTCCTTGTCAGTTTCGGAACTTAACTTGCGACTTTTAGTGTAGGCCATATTTTTAAATAAAATATTACGCGTCTTTTATTAGTTTCCTCAAAATTCCTTGTCAGTTTTTGAGTTTTTGTGAGACTTTTCGTACTCTTTTCATTCTCTTGAATTAAAAAGTCACATGGTTTCCCCATGTTAGGTCTATGTTCGCCAGCCTAGCGTTATATCAGCAGATTAGTAACAGTGTGTAATGAACTCAATGTTAAATTCCCATAGCCGCCATAGTGCCATCTAAAGTTTAAACCTATGTGTATTTTAGCATTAAATTTCCATTACCCGCATAGTGACCCCGATCCAAAAACGCCGGAGAGTGGAAATTCCCGTTTGCGCCATACAGAGCTATTTACCGCTATACCGCCCCCATTAACTACTCCTGGAACTCGTCGGTCCAAGTAGTTTTATACTGATCGTATTTCCCCATACGAGTTACCCTGTAGAATTTTGCAAAACAGGTGCAACTTTTCTCCTTAGAATTTGGTTTTCCAGATTTGACTTTTTTTCTAATCTGCATGTGCGTCTTCAGTCTTTAAAAAAAGAAACCTTCTTTTTTATTAATCATGATGAATTATGGCTTTATCGATACATGTAACACGATGGCTCTTCACATATATTCCTTAAACATTATTACATTAGCAAGTGAAAACGATTGGTAGGAATACAATGTTTGAGCTTTTTTTAATATAACGCGTTTGTGAGTTGCTTGGACATGTATTCTGCTTATTTTATACGAATGCAACTCGTTTGAGAGTTGCTTGGACATGTATTCTGTAACTCGTTTGAGAGTTGCTTCCTCGCTTGTTCTGAGTATTTTATCTTTGGGTTCATCGCACATGAAGGAACCTAAATCAGCCATAAAATCATTACCACCTACTGTAAGCAGTATCTCAAAAGTTTCAGATGTTCTGGCTTCTAAATTACAATGTACCTTGAGAAAGTTTAATATTCAGAACACTCAAGTAAAATCATAGATTATGACTGTCTTGTTCATGCAGTATACGATACAAAAAGAGATGGCAATTGTTCATGCAGTATACGATACAAAAAGAGATGGCAATTGCTCACGCCAGATCGCAGCAATAATAATAAATTATCATACGTGAAATAACGCAATATCAGATGAAATAAATTCCTCATTTTTGTGGCTCAAATATATAGCGTTTTATACAAATGCACCTTTTTTTGACTATTATTTTCCAGCTAGCAAGCCGGGTACTTGTGTGATTTGGAACATATAGACTGTTTCAGTCTGCACACGTCTCATTTGGAAATTTGATGGGTTTTTTTTTTTTTCTTTTTTTCCTGTTATTATTTGTTTTTTTAATTTTCAATTCGGATAAAGATACACTTTTCGTCAGGGACAATGAAACAGATACATTTTCTATTGAAAGAGGCTTGTGTGTGTGTGTGTGTGTGTGTGTGTGTGTGTGTGTGTGTGTGTTTGGGGGTGTGCGCTGTGATCAACCTTAATTTGCCTGCAAATTTGCTTCCCAACAAGAAAATAAAATACTGTAAATTTGTCACATCCACTAAGTAATCTGGTTTCCCAAACATTTAACGTCTCATCCTAAGTACGTAATCTACTCAGAACGGTAAACGTTATACATACATACGTACAAATATATATATATATATATATATATATATATATATATATATATATATATATATATATATATATATATATATATACACGCATGCATACACATAGATAGATAGATAGAAAGAAAAACTGATTAATTGAAAGAAGGATAAAATCGTTTGTGTGTCATTTGGTGTGTGGTTGGTTAGATGATTTGCTGACTTGAAACCATGTGTGGCTCTTTTAGTGCGTCTTGTCTTATCATTTTGTTAAAATTGCCTGATATACAGGTTTTTAGGTTATGATTTTTCAAAATGTTACATTGTCGTTTTTGATACGGAGAGACAGACTTTTGGCTTGTTTAACTTCTCTTGTTAAAGTAAGGATATATAGGTTTGTGCCTGTCACTTCCCTTTGTTAGCACAGACAGTCACTTTGTTAGAACTCATCACGTTATCATATTTTTGTCACTTCCCTTTTTTTAGCACAGACAGTCACTTTGTTAGAACTCATCACGTTATCATATTTTTGTCACTTCCCTTTTTTTTAGCACAGACAGTCACTTTGTTAGTACTCATCACGTTATCATATTTTTGTTCTTCTTATCTCAAAACTCCTCTGAACTCTGGTACAAGAACTAAAACCGCCAGTTATTATATTCCAATTGGCATACACTGCATTAGTGATGGTGATCTCAAGAAAGTTAAGGAATCGATACTAAGTAACTACTGGACCATCTTACATCGATATCAGGAGCGCTCATTGATGACCATTAGACCATATCGATTCAAGATACTATACGTAACGAGTGAGAGAGAGAGAGAGAGAGAGAGAGAGAGAGAGAGAAAATTAGTTGTTTGTCTGCGGTACGTAAAAACTGTGTTTAATTGATTACTAATTAACATATTTATGTGAGTCATTACATGTATTGACTATTCGATCCATGTCGAGCATTTTGGTTGGCAGGTACGGTAATCGCGCCTGGTCAACAACGGGTTTATGCTTATAAGTTTTCTCAGGACAATACCAAGCAGCATATGGATACTGTACATCACGCTATATGATGGAACAGTGTTCATGTACATTGAAAAGTTTATTGAACGTTGAAAGGAAAGTTAATTTATTTTATTTCAAATAATCGTACACACAATGGATAGGTCTTCCTTCAGTTTCATGTATCTTAACATAGCTTAGAACTCTATTGAATTGTGTTACCTGTTTTATAAATCAGATGTACAAACTTACACTGTCATATGACTCGGACCATGCTTCTTGTGTCATTTGATTACCAACCACTCGGGACAAGACCGCTAGTTTCTTCTCAAATTTGTTTAAAACTTTCCGTTGTTTTTTTGCTTCAACCCAAACCATTATTCCGTAATGTTCACTAACAAATCTGTACTACTACTACTACTACTACTAATAATAATAATAATAATAATAATTTAAAAACAACAACAACGGCAACTAGCCGACCTCTTCTTGTTCGTGTAAAGATTTTAAACAATTATTTTTTATTATAAAATGCATTCCGAACCGGAGCGTAAATGGAATATTTAACCTGTCTTCCACTTGCTTGATTAAAATAGGTATGGCTGAGCTTATATGATACGTCTCAAAACCGTTAAATAATTTGTGCATGAAAATCTTCCCTTCTGTTTATGCAAACTAATATATAAATCTTCAGAAATAAATAAGCACTTGGCTTGAACATAAGAAGCAAACATTAAAATAAAAAATAATTCGTTTGATTATGAGTCACTCGGTTTTTCAGTAGCAGTTACTCTGTTTGTACATGGATTTATATAGTTAACAGCTTGCGCCGCTCCTTTTTTCACGCGTTCGAGTCGCACCGTATATTTGAATTCATACCCAGTAAAGAACAATAATCGATATGTTCCATATATGATGAGTTATATTCGGTAATATTAGATTTCTTCATTTTGTTTACCATAGCAAAAGTGTATCAGAAAATACATTCAAATCTTAAGGTATATTACTATTCCTAATTTTCTAGTCGGCAACTACCGTTTATACTCGCATATAATTCCGATACCTACTGCAAACTGCATAGACCCAGATCTGCTGGGGCATAATGCGCCGGCAGACCTGGGTCTATGCAGTTTCTAAGGACTAATCAGTAGAACAAACAACATAGACCCTGATCTGCCGGCGCATTATGCGACGGCAGATCAGGGTCTATGTTGTTTGCATTTGGATCCAAATTGTACGCGAGTATAGACGGTATATAGTTGTAATTGTGGTGAGGGTTGTATATATTTCTGCATCGCCAGGTCATTACAGTAAACAAAAACTTCATATTCTGACGGTATTTCCGTTAGAACTCAGGTTGTTTTGTTATCCTTCTCAAGCTTAGTGATTTTTAAATGCTATTAGATGGTAGATGCCTATATATGATGTACCTAAGTTATTCACAGTTTCTGTTTATTTTTAATAGTTTCTTGTTTGGGTTGTGAATGCTTTCTTTCTTATGTTAAATGATATCTGAGTGTGGATGGCAGAATAATGACTGATCCTCGAAAACAATCGCGAATTTCAATTAATTTTCAAAAATATTTTCAAATAATTGTATGCAGTCGGTCTTTTTGGAAAGAATTCACGTTCGTGTTCACGCATTTTCTTCTCTGGTATTTGCAATTTTGTATTTATACTTTGAACTTAAGGTTCTTTATTTTGTATCCATATTTATGCAGTGAGATCGGTGTTTTTTTTCTGTCATCATCTTGTGGGTTATATATATATATATATATATATATATATATATATATATATATATATATATATATATATATATATATATGTGTGTGTGTGTGTGTGTGTGTGTGTGTGTGTGTGTGTGTGTGTGTATGATTCAGATAGTGTGTGCTATCTTTTCCTGGCTTAAGAATATTTGACGGTGAATGTCAGTGTAAGGGTGCAAATTTCTGTTGATGTATTCGGTAGAGCACAGCAGAGAATATAGAGCACATTAGTTTTGGCAGAGAACAATTAATTAGATTTATGAGGGAAGATACCGTATTAAATCGCTAGACTGCGATGGTTTTAATGTCCGTGTTAGAGGGGCGAAATTGATTCTTAATTAAGCCTTCATTGTAGCCCTAACGGTACGAAGGTTATTTGAAGGTCTAGAGATCAAAATTTTCAAAGTTGACAGTTTGATTGAATTTAGAAGAAGTTCTCTGGTAAAAACAATTATTCAAGGGACCGGATGTCTGGAAAGTTGACTGACACAATTCTGGGGGTAGAAGCGAGCGAGTCTTGAAAGCACAAGGTATTTGCATCAATCTCATGTAATTCGTTGATACCAATATCATTATTTGCTTGAATGTATTTGTTTATATTTGCATGAATTTATTTGTTTAAATTCGTAGATCAATTTTCTTGATAAGAGTATAACTATTTGTTTGAGTTAATTTGTCTGAATTCGTACAATAATCTTCTTTATATGAGTTTGACGAATTGTTTGAATTTATCGTCTTGATTGTTATAGGAATCATGTATTCGTAGAAAAATTTCATGCATTACTTTATTTGATACAAGTTGTCTCAGATGATTTCATGTATGATAAAGACTTGAGTATTCAATGAAATTAATGTAGTTAAGCCCTGAAGTGAATTTCATTGATTCATTTGTATAATTGAGACGGGAACTGAAACTGTTATGTCTCGTGTGATGTTAATGTGAATTAGGGATGAAATAGCCGTTAGAAATACATTAATCTTCTTAAACTTGGTTTGTTTATGGTCTGCCAGGTTTGGCCTGACCATATAGCCTTTGGTATCTGTTTGAATTCCGATAGGATGATATCTGACGTAACGAGAGTAATGCTCTACTCCCAGAAGGATATTTGACAGAAGATTTAGGTTGCTTCTCTGTTTATTTTGAAAGGGGAAATAGCTCCATCCACCTAACTACCTATCCACGTATCCACCTACCTACCCACACAAAGTCTGAGGGCCGAAGGAGGCGAGATAAGAGAGCGTGAGAAGGAAAAGAAGAAAAACAAGAGGAGAATATCAATCTTGACTGGACAGCAGCATCGAAGTTGGAGTGACCCAGCTTATCGCAGGTTATGCAGTCAGACAGGGCAATGACTTCGATTGTTCACTCGATTCTATGATGAACTAATTCTATCGTTTAAACAGATCGGCTATTTATATAAGTATATTTGTGTTTGAAATTCGGTAAATGATTTATTTCAAAAAGAAGTGTATCTTCCTAATGTAATGTATTATCTCAGTTTGTTTGATGTAATTGATTAAATTTTTATACTTCATGTACGGGGCTCGTTCTGTTCTATATATCTGCTCAGATCTCTATTTATTCCATCTATAAGTTTCACAATTAATTTTATTATTTACTCGATCCGGGCAATAACACCGAGGTCGATCATCCTCTAGATAACGATAACCAACCAAATAAATCGGACACCTTGCAAGAAGAGAGTCCGCCACAGTCAGATTATCTCTGATCCACACGAAATATCATATTTTCAGCCTGTTTTCCATAGTATCTGAAGATTAGCGCCTGCTAGATTTCTTAGAATAAATTGTATTTAGCAGCTGATGCCAGATTATGTCAGATCTACCCGATATTTCTATAGTTTATGTTAGCTTCAAATTGTATATCAAGAAACATGCCTTCTATATTTAGAGGCTGCATTATATTTGACGGCGGTTGACAAATTACGTCTGATTCTCCAGGTACATGCATCCATAGTTTTAGCTTTTTTTTAAATAGTGTCTCAAGGAAGTGCCTGTAAGATTTCTTAGGCTACATTACATTTAAAGATGGATGTCAGATTATGTCAGATATACCCAACAGATCCATAGATGGATGTCAGATTATGTCAGATCTACCCAATAGCTCCATAGATGGATGTCCTAATATGTCATATCTACCGAATAGCTCCATAGATGGATGTCAGATTATGCCAAATCTACCCAATCGCTAAATAGATTGATGTCAGATTATTCAAATCTACGCAATAGATCCATGGATTCAGCTTATGTTCAACACAGCACCTCAAGTAAAATACCTGCTATATTTCTCGGATTACATGATATTTTACAGTGGATGTAAGATTAAGTTTAATCTACCTGATATATCCATTGTTTCAGCCTTTTTTCAATATTATCTCAATAAAAATACTTGCTTTTTTCCATTGTTTACATGATATATGCTGGTGGATATCAGAATAGATCTCGAGCCAAATATGTCAGATTTTCAGTGTATCCTGTAATAATACTTTCAGAGTGCTGTGTGCAACATTTCTTGGGCTAAACTATCTTTGACGGTGGATACCAAACTAAAGGCTCATGCACCTAAATACATATAATTTCCTTTTATATTTTTCCTATATTTTTCATCATTCATATATATATATATATATATATATATATATATATATATATATATATATATACACACACATATGTGTGTGTGTGAATTTAAAGTTCTTCGTCTCATATTAAATATTAATTTGTATGCAGTAAAAAAAATATATTGACCTATATTACAACATGAAAATTTTCAAACATTTATTAAAAGTCCGATATAAACTCAGTTCAGTCAGCCTTGGGTTGCGAGATGATGTGTCTATAATGGATGAAGACGCCATCTTATGCCCTGAATGTCATGGATTGCGAGATGATGTGTCTATAATGGATGAAGACGCCATCTTATGCCTTGAATGTCATGGATTGCGAGATGATGTGTCTATAATGGATGAAGACGCCATCTTATGCCCTGAATGTCATGGATTGCGAGATGATGTGTCTATAATGGATGAAGACGCCATCTTATGCCCTCAATGTCATGGCTTGCGATATGATGTGTCTATAATGGATGAAGACGCCATCTTATGCCCTGAATGTCATCTACCTGCATAGTGGAAATATACAGTTCTTCATATCATTTGTTCATGTGCATCATTGTTTTGCCTGTAAATTTAGCAATGAATGCATATTGGTTTAGAAACGTTTCTTTGAATGAGTCATTTGAAGTGTGATTTAATTAGGCAGTCATTATTAATTAATCACCTTAACACACCATACGAGTTTCTCATATTTTTCCCGCTACATTCAAGCAAGTCTGTCCGAAGGAATTGTGCGTTACATCTTCAGTCAGGTTCTAATCTCGGTCTCATTATATAATCGAACATAAAACTGTCATGTAATGACTCTATTCTTGTTATGAGCTGGCAGATACATAGCGTAATCACTGTCTCTTGGCGGTCGGTCCTTTGGCGCTAATAACGGTCCTTATTAATCAGCCTTTGTTCTCGAGTGGGTAGTTGATGACGGGATTTATCTATTGTGTAAGGTGTCAATTACACTGACCAATGAAATTTAAGTTTAAACACTGGCAGTAGTGTATTAGGAATATATCGAACTATGTTAGTGGTATATTGTTTGTACACTTTATAATAATTGACGTTTTCTAAAATTGACCTACCCTCCCTTCGCTTCATCTACTTGGATTATCATTATTTTATTACATTGCGAGTTAAACGGGTTGTAAACTTTCAAAATTCAAACTTGCAACTTTTGATTTTCTTTCATACTTTTCCTTTAACGTAATTGGAACAGAAAACTTTCATACCGTTTTCTGCTATCTCTGCATTATTATGTACATACTCATCTTACATACCGCACATACACAATGCGGAAAAAAGCTTTTAAGGTCATCTGTAATAATTTATATTAGTATGTGACTGCAGTTGAAATATTTAACCATTTCGTTTGTTTTGGAGTGTGCCCTAATTGTTCACCACCAGCATTGTGGGAATAGGAAGCTCTTCATATCATTTGCCATCATGTGCATTATTATTTACCTCAAATCAATGCGTTACTTTAGAACTTTCTTTTGAATTAGAGATTTGAAGTGTCATTTAAATGAAGTCATTTTTTAAATAAGTAAATTAACACACTATACGAGTTCTCGTATTCAACCCACTACTTTCAAGCAAGGCTGTCTGAAGGAATTGTGTGTTACAACTTTTGTTAATTTTTAATCCCTGTTTCATTACCTTATCGAAGATAAATATCAATCCTGCAACATACAATTGGGGAGATGAAGTAAAAGTCTGAACTAGTTTATTTTTGACTCTGAAGTATTTAAAGCGATCATCAATAGGAACAGAAATATGTTTTGTTAGAAGAATGTGATTTAGAAGATTGTATTAAACATGATTTTTAAGTTCTTCCTTGTCATGTGCAAGATAAACTATGTTCCAGTTATAATATTCCTCCACAATAGCTATCAAATATACGGTGATATGATATTAATGTTTGTGTATTTGTGAAGATAAAGTCGCAAATGTAAAAACTCATTAAAACATAGTCAGATGTTAGCAAGAACGATACAAAATATATTATCCACCCAAGTGGTAATTTGTGGAATTTTGCCACCGTTAAGAAACAATAATATGTAAGTAGAATGATTATTGGCATCACTGGCAATAATAGTGCATTTTAACACTTGTATATTGTTTGATCTGCTCCCAGAACCACGAGAACGTTGATTGGGGTTTATAATAATTTCTCTAACAGAAAAGATAAAATAAATAAATAAATGCACCTTACGTGATTTAGACGTCCTAGAATCTCAAATGCGCAAGATGTAATATTTTTAAAAATTCAGTTTGTGTACAGTTGGTGCAAAGCAGATTTACAAAATTGCATTTGTGCCTGTTTATGTTTTGCTTGTGTGTAACATGAATCAACCATCTGCTGTTAAAACCGTGGCAAGGAAACATTTTTTTCAAACAGATGTATGTCTTATTTACCTTGGCGAACGTAATAACTGGATAAGTAAGTTTAGCTGTTTCTAGTTTTACTCTGTTATACAAGTTGTCAACAAAAATAATCAATTGGAATGGGGATACTAATTCACTGTTTACTTAACATAAGACCGTAAATTCACCACCGCTATCTGTTTGGCGAGAACATTTTACAATAAGGATCTTGTTTCCTTCTTTGTTGTATATTCCCAGTTTAATCTTATTGCAGTTGGTTCATGTCGACTCTTAATTTTCCATTTTATACATCAACTCCGAAGGGGATTGGGAAGCCATGGAATTATAAATTTTGTGGACCACAATTTGTGGAATCGGGCCAGACTGACACAATGCTCTGGGATATGACCAGACTCTTGCGGCTGCTGATTATGACCTGAATTTGCACCAAAAAAGTCCGAAATAGTGACATGGGGTCGTTGAAATGGCAGTGCTTACACTCTCATTCAAAATTGTCAAAGGAATGAATAATTTCCCTCCAAAACTCAGAATTAAAACAAAGCGATTAACCAATTAGATGTTTTTGTTTTTCTTGCATGATTGAACAATTACTGACCTGGACCGGTCATAGCTTGTGTCAATGGTCAGTAAATATATAATTAGAGGTATGCAATGGGGTGTCTCATGGTATATTATGAAAATGGGTATAGAAATAACAACAATAAAATATCATATCCATATATACCTTTTATTTATAAAATTAATGCATGTCACATTCGTATACCGATGCTTCTGTAGGAGATTTTAACAAATAATTTCCATAAATTCTCATTTAACCTCTTCATTATGAAAGGTAGGAAGACTATTTCATGAATGAATGAACTCAGGCTTGTAAAAGTTGCATACCGTATATACAAGACAAACATGTTGGTAATATCAATACTGGTTTGGTTAAAAATATTTAATTTGCCAAAACTAAGCAAATCGAGTACGGCTATAAATTCTTACACCTTTAATTAAACCTAACCTCTACAATGATAAATATATACATCGATTGCAGCCAAGTTACAATCTGATTCCATACAATTAATACGTCGCAATATAGAAGAAGCATGGAAAGACAATATTAAGAGAGAGAGAGAGAGAGAGAGAGAGAGAGAGAGAGAGAGAGAGAGAGAGAGAGATGATCCTGGTAAACGCAAGACACACAGCAATACAGCAATACATATGTACAAAAAGCATAACAAGCCCTAATCAATTAATAAGAATGATAAATACATATCGCTATGCTCTCAATAATGTAACGGCATAAATTATGATAGAAAACTAGAATATGTGTATGACTGCTCTTTAGTTATCTAAAACGTTTGTTTCTTTATAGTCATATTTAGATCTCTACATTATTTCTAATAATATTTATATTTCAAGCGCTTTGCAAACGGCATTCGAGAATATCATATGAATGTTTCGTGCTGCGCCCTTATAATATCCGACTTCCACCCCATCCAACAAGCCCTACTGAACGACCACCAAAATACAACATTAATGTTCAAGCGTTATTACCTTTCTTATTAATGTCTAGTTTTAAGTACATTTCAAAATCATTCCACACGTTATTATATTAGTGCACGATGATTATGGCTGCCTATGAATAATTGTAGAAATTTGTTAATTTTACCTTAAGTCAAACTTTTTTCTTAAAAAGCAAGAGCGCTAAAGAATAAAGGAACAATTCTCAATAGTATTTTGGAGCGTGACAACAAGTATTTTGTCGGCAGTTGGTAATGCAATCTGTGTTACACTGTCGGCAGTTGGTAATGCAATCTGTGTCACATTGTCAGCAGCTGGTAATGCAATCCGTGTCACGTTGTCAGCAGTTGGTAATGCAATCTGTGTCACATAAATTTGATATAATTGCTAAAATTATTACTTTACAATTTTCTTTGAGCAATTACTTTTTTTGTCTTCTTAGGACTTAATTTGCAAGAACTTCAATTAAATTCAATTTAACTTGATTTAAGTTTGACCTTTGTTAATAAAAGAAACAGTACTAAATAAAATACGTCCATAATGCAGGGTTTGTTCGCTCACATTATTATGGCACTATGTTTTATATCTTACCCTTCTTTAACTCCAATAACTTTCCTTAATAGAGGGAGGAATCATGTTTATTACAATATTTGTAACCACAGCGACATTTCCTAATTCAATACCGTTTCGTAATTGTTCTTTTAGAACCCCGAATTGAAAACATAATATTAATTATGATGCCATTGCGTTGTGTTTACCATGCCACACACATGGCCTGAAATATTGGCATGGAATTTTGATAGCATAAGTAATATATGCTTCAAGTCTGCCAAGAATGTAAGACATGATACACGCTACATTTGCGAAATGAGAGGCCTAATATGACAGACTGCCAGTATGAATTCCGTTGTTTATTATCTTCCATCTAGAATACCATTATAAAAGTCATGATGTTCATTAGTTATAAGTATACTTGAACAAATGCGGGAAATACTCTCATAAATTCTAGCATATGCATCATAATACAGTTCAATGCATTAAGAAAGGAAAAATGGGGGGGGGGACAATTTTGAATTTGAATACATCTATGGGGAACATTATATGTGATGTATCAAGTGACATTGTTGAGGAAGCAGCGATGATTCAGTGGTCAACGTGCCGGACTCACGACTAGAATGGTGCGGGTTCGAATCGTATCCATACCTTGTCGGCTAGGCCGCTGTGTTGTGTCCCTTGGTCTTTGCTGTAAATGCCTCAGCACGATATAACCTCTTATGCGCCATGTGCCGTAAAATCACCAAACAAACAAAAAGAAACATACATTGTTGAATCTTAAGGTTCATATTATCTCATGTTCATGAGATACAACTTATGTGCTACTTATGATATGTTGTTCTCTAGATAAAATGGATCTCCCCAACGTCGCATAATAAATAATCTAGGTACCATACATACTCGCGTATAAATACCATACAAATGCAAACAACATAGACCGTGATCTGCGGTCACATAATGCGCCAGCAGATCAGGGTCTATGTTGTTTGTTCTACTGATTAGTCCTTACAAACTGCATAGACCCAGATCTGCCGGCGCATTATGCGACGGCTGATCTGGGTCTATGCAGTTTGCAGTTGGTAAAGACTTATACGCAAGTACCAACGGTATATTCTGATATGTGAAGAATAAAGTATGAATCTTGATATGAAAGAATAAATAGGTAAAATAGTCAATAGTCGATGGGTGTATATGGAGTCAATCTAATATATCTAGCAATAAAAATACACAAAAATTAGGTATTCGAATATACTTTGGGGATATTTGGTGTATTGTCATTCAGACGATTGACAAATGAATGAATGGGTGCTTTCTTCTGTAGTAGAAGTCAGCAGTCCAAATAGGTTTTTGAAATATTTATGGCTAGTTATGGCCAGGACAAAGGGAGTTAAGAGTTTTTCCCAGCGACACACCACGGCAACCGACCTAGCCCGGGCTTGACAGGATGCGAACCCCCCACCAACCGCGATAAGTCTGTCAAGCAGTATAACATATTATCTTCTGATAAGTTCAATAATTTTATAAAGAGCAATGAATTCGACAGTTGCCTTTACAGTGATTACTTACGAGACTAAATGATGAATTGCACAGTCTTGCCTCACTGATACATTTAATTTAAAGACAACATTAATCGGTACTACTTGGTCAAGTTATTAAATTGGCACGATCCATTAACAAAATAATATCCGTCTAAGCAGTGATCATAGATAAATACAAAATAATCATAGCAGAGAAGCTTTGTTTTGTAAATTAGCCATTTCCATGTCGCTGTTTTTTTTTAAAGAAGTCGTCCATTGTCGAACGAAATTGCATTCAGATATGGAGATATCTGCATTTTTATGTCTTACCGCATGAAAGTCTCCAAGAGCACATGATATATTGCTTGGCACTGTGCATGCAACTAATCGCTTCGATATCAATAAAAATGCAATAAATACAGATTCAAACTAAAGTTCCACTTGTGCCTGAACAATGTCAGTTGTAAAAGTACTAAACAATGTAGGGCATGATTTCATTATGTAAACCTTTGTTAACAGTCTGCTTTGAAGTATCTTTATTGATCCAACCTACATGAGTATTGCACCTTTCACAGCCTCTAGAATGTTAACCAACTGACGCACATCATAGAACTATAGACAGTATGCATTGTATGTTCCTCATCTTGTACGATTTTAGCAGCCTCAGGTTGTGCTCTTGGATCTCAATTCTTAGTACTTTATATCTACGTCAGGACGTTTACAAATGCACAGTTCATCTTCAGATGTAATACTCTGTATGCCATTTTGTTAACAAATAGCTCCATTTAACCTTTTCTTTTATTTGCTATTCATACAATATTTCGTAAAATATCACTAATATATTGGTCTCTTCGAGAAGTTTGATGGTAAAATGTCTGCAATATTGGTCTAGTATTTCAATATTCAATACTTATTAATACATTAAATTAACTGGATTATATATGGTCTGTGACTATTAAAGGCTGCCTCTTGTTTCAAGCGTGCATTTCGTCCCATGTGTATGCACATAGTTTTTCTACTATTTTCCCGGTTGATTTCTAAACCAATTTACATATTCCATTTTGTGTTCTTCACTGATTGTTTTGCGCTTTTTGACTGCAGTGGCAATTTTAAGTGTTACGAGACAACATAGTATTTGTAGTCAAGGTTGGGTGCCGACGGTGATAATTACTTGTACGAAATACCTGTCGGCTGCAGCTTCGCAAGGTCATCTCGAGTGGCGGGTGTCCTGGTTCTCGGACGGGTTTCTTTGGGTTCTGCTTTGTCTTTTCTGTCTCTCCATACCAATGAAATTACATGCATTTAGATGGAAAGTTTGTCCGTTTGCTTTGCAGTTATACTTTATCATAATTGCATTTTAATATAATTGCTCATTATGTAATGCCTCATATTCATAAAAAGGCAACATTCAGATTGGAAGCATATAAGGGCTGGAGTTCCCTAAGGATGTATTGTAGGCCCTTACTCTTTTCTGTATTTATAAATGGTATTGTGGATGAAGTCAAAACTGACATTAGATTATTTGCAGATGACATTTAGGATCGACATAATTGTGAATAGACCTTATGCTGCTGCAGCTAACCTTAATGGTGACCTACAAAAAATAAGTACCTGGTCGGACAATTGGCTTGTAAGTTTTAATACTAGCAAGACATAAACAATTATTGTAGTCTCAAGGAAAAGTAAAAAGCCTCAAAATCATCCGCTATTTATGGATAACACTCAGCTTTGCGAAGGAACCTCACATAAAAACCTTAGATTAGTGTTTTCGATTAATGGTACCTTGACGAATAATATCAACTATATACTTGAGAAGGCTTGGAAGGAAATGAATGTCCCACGCAATTTGAAATTTAGTCTTGTTCGACTATCTCTTTAAAGTCTATATTTTGCTCACATAAGACCTTTATTGGAATATGCCGATATTATTTGGGATAATTGTACTTGAGAAGATAACAATTAGTTGGAAAAATCAAATATTGACGCTGAACTAATTGTTACAGGAGCATCCAAATAAGTAAGTATAAACATACATATGAAGGAAACAGTTTGGGGAAACGTTTGAAGAACGAAGATTTAAACATAAATGAACACTATTTTTGGCAAAATGACACACAATTTGATCCCTGATCTTTTTCCCTGATTAAATCAAGAATCGAGTCTCGTGAAATGTATAATCTGTTTAATAATGAGTCAGTATCTAAATTTAAGACCAGAACGAAACTTTATCAAAAATCATTCTTACCTTCTATCAGTAGCTGTTGGAGTCAGCTCAAAACTTACATCAGACGAGTGAATAATGTGCATCAGTTTAAACAGTTATTAAATGATGGGTCAAACAAATATCACCGCGTTCTTCTCAACCGGTGAAAGAATAGACCAGATCTGTCCGACTTGAATATAGTGCACTTGGAATTCGTCTTTTGATTTACAAACATTGTATTCCATCCACCTGCATCTGTTGTAGCATCGAAATTGTCGAACATTTTTTGTTTTATTGCCTGTTTTATAATGGCGTCAGAGAAAAATGCTTCTTAAATTTACAGTGTCCATTAACCGTGGAGAATCTTATAATAGGAAATTCAGAATGAATACATGTTAAAATCTTATATACTATTCAAGAGTATACCATACATACTAAACAATTATCTTTACAACAATATATGTGCCATACGAACGTGCCATACGAACGTGTGTTGTAACAATGTAGAGGCTGTAAGTGCTGTGTGGCATGAAATTACAATACCACAAATTGTATTTATAATTATGTTTTAATTTTTTTTGTTCACTGTATTTCCAACTTGATGTAAATTATTTAAAAGATTTACTTCTATGTAAAATATAGGGCTGTCATAGAACACAAAGTGATTTCCACATTATACATGTAAAGCCAGATAATCGAGAAACATTCACTTATATGGGTTTTTTTTCTTTCTAATCTAATCTCTATAAAATTTGCAATTTGATATGATTTTCATGTAAATTTGCAATGTGATATGATTTTCATGTAAATTTGTATTTGGGAACAAGAGAATGATTAATATACGTATGTTGAACTTGTTATCTAAACCTTTAAATCTTGTTGTAAAACCTTTTATTAACATTTACGCCAAATAAATATTATTTACACTAAATAATTCATGCAAACCATTCTTGGTATAAATTACAATTCAGCCGGGCATCTGGTTCAAACTATTAACAATATCGCTTTCGTTAGATTTATCATATCACCCTTTAAATAAAGTTTTCTTTGATTATATTTGATTACAGTTTGTCAGATACAAAGTGACTATGAATATGTTTGTTTTACCCATTTTTGAAATTCAATATTGATATTCAGAACCAAAGAGGTCGATATACTCATTTATTTTAAATAATTGAAAAAGAAAAAAACTTGTTCATACGATTCCAAAGTAGTATATATGCACACTAAACTTGGGAAACAAATTAACAACATTCCAATTTTTGCATTGTTGATTTTACGCAAATCCTGCCAATTTATTGAGTAATCTCGCAGACAGAGTGGCTGAGTTGAACATTCGTGAAGGTGGCCATATTAGGATATCTAAAATAAAGCAACTTTAAATATAAAGAGATGGCTTGTTAATGAAGAATTCATATCTTTTGAAATAGCCTCTATTCAAAACGTGATGAAAACATAGAATGTGATCTCAGAAGTTATAAATGGATATTTTTGGGGCCCAATTCCCCGTCTTTCAGTGGTACCAAGGGTAATTTGTTGGAGATATAATCCTATTCTCGAGGGAAAAAAAAATTAAAGGATGCGTCATACCAACGATAAATACTTATCTGTTACTGAGTATAATACTCACAATGTGATCTCTGTTTGATGAAAAATATTTTCAGTATTGTACCTATCTACTCTCCAAACTTCACAAGCTATTTTCCTTGTCCGCCTGACATAAAATAAAACACATGCTGTCGAAAGAGGATTAGGGTCATTCCCATCTCCAAGTTAATGTCACTAGCCCTGACATCAGACATCCAGAAACTATATGTAGAGAAATACATTTTACTTTGGTTAAAGATACATGATTTAATTTTCCTAGGATATGAGCATATTATATGTACTTGAGATGCTTGAGAAATACAATTATTTCTAGATTGATTGAACCGAGATTAAGAAACTAGTGACATCTTGCACTAACTAATGTTCCTCATAGTAATATAACACTCATTCCCTTGTATTCTAGCCTCAGAATATCTGATTTATTCTCATGTCTGGCACAATTTTGGACATTGATGTGTTGTACTATGTATGAAATCTTGAACAAAAATTTTACTTTGCAAGTAAAATGTAACAAAACATAAATGCATTACAAGTAAAAGTAGAAAGGACCGATACTTTCAATTTAAATCTAAATATTGTTCTTTAAAGAAAATGATTGTTATAACAAGCCACGGTTTTATCCAATATACTATTAATTGCTTTTTGGTAGAATTCCATTACCTATTGAGATCGGTGTCTAATGTCAGTACCATTTACTTGCAAATAATCTTTTTTGTATCCTGTGTACGATCATCATTTAAACGATTAATCAACAACATTTAGTAAGTTATTGTTGTAAAATCTTCTAACGGTGAGAAAAATAGTATGTCATCTATAGAGTAGAGAAAAGATATACTTGTGCTGTCCTATTAGACTCTCATTGCTCATAATGTAGTAAAACAGCATAAACGGAATTATTTTTTTAAGAAGACTCAGTGTATGAAATAATGCAACAATAAGCATCAGTGAATAAACTTCACCGTAACCTAAATTATAATTGCTAATTAAAAAAGTCGAGAACAATTATAACGAAAGAGCTTGCGCTTTCAATTAGAAATATACAATGTTTCAAAACAAATGTTATCTCGTCAAACTTCTACGAGTCTTCTGACTTGAAACGTCTTCTCATCTGGGACTAGACAAATAACTGTGCCCAATAACGTCTTCTCATCCAGGGCTAGACAAATAACTGTGCCCAATAATGAGTGGATGTTTCTCCTTTGTCTACATTGCTCTGTCTCACTTACTAACTTGCACCCAAAGATGTACTTATTGTGAGACCCACTGGGTTAATGAAAGAAATCATGGCACAAAAGTCCACACAAGAAGCTGCCTGCACGCAAATAACGTTGGTCGTCTAACCTCTGCTGCTAATGTAGCTCCCTTATCATTGATTTGACACAATAAGGTCGTACGAAGATAGAATATGTAACCTATGTGGATGGACAGAAATGGAGAATGAGTTTCATTATTTGCTTGTCTGTCCACATTTTTTACGAGATAGAGTCGCTTACCTTGACTTTATTTTTACATTGGACCAAATTTGATGAAGAACCCAGAACTACTCTCGACAGGAAATACACCAAAAGCATTATGAGCGTATCTCCATGACTAATGTAGACAGCATTATGAGTGTATCTCCATGACTAATGTAGACAGCATTATGAGCGTATCTCCATGACTAATGTAGACAGCATTATGAGTGTATCTCCATGACTAATGTAGACAGCATTATGAGTGTATCTGCATGACTAATGTAGACAGCATTATGAGTATATCTGCATGACGAATGTAGACAGCATTATGAGTGTATCTGCATGACTAATGTAGACAGCATTATGAGTGTATCTGCATGACTGATGTAGACAAAAACATTCCTATTAAGAAGGATAGTTTGAGTTTGCTTTATTCTTTATAACGAAATTCATAATTTGTATCTGTGTATAATCTGTGTTTCTTTTTAAGGATATCCCTCGTCTTATCTCTATTTGCTAAAACGAGTAACAAAAACCTAAAGAATACTCAGAAAGGTTTGTGCAAGAAGGGTCCCTCGTTAGTTGACAGTTGATCAAATACTGACTCGGGTTGAAATCGCCAAACAGTTACACGCCAAATATGAAAAGAGTGACCATGGGAGTTTGAATAAGATTGTCACAGGTGATGAAACTTTGATTTACTTTTTGAACCACAACTCGCTCGACTTAGTTGGACTGTCAAAAGAGTTTTATACACATTATTGTTTGATGAAGAAAAAAAAATGAAAAAAAATAAACGATCGTCCAGGTACCTGTGGCTGACTAACTTCGGTCTACAAAATGTTGCCAAAAGTTGTGAAACACTACCGAACCCCTTGTCCGTGCACCGGTACCCGAGGTATCCATCTACCCCATGACAACGCATCGACGCATAAATCCGCTGTTTTGACAGACTTTCTGAAGGAGCAATGCATACAAACTCTGCCGCATCCTCCATAAAGACCTGATTTAGATCCAAGTGAGTTGTGGCTCAATCCTGTTATCAAAGGTTCGCTGAGGGTCGTTTGAAAACAGTCATGCGGTTAGAAGTGCAGTTTTCCAGTGTATGAACAACATACCAAAAGGTGAATACATAGAGGGGTATTTGCTTGAAACGAGTGAACAACGGATATATTTTATCAAGTGGGTGAAAATACTTGAGTCTTTCACCCACGTGATGAAATATATCCGTTACTCATTTGGAACAAACAAATATTCTTTTTATTTTATGCTCATATGTATTGGCTAGCAATGTGTATAACAGATTTCTTACAATAATTCACGGCTTAGAATAAAATAAAAAATGGCAATTAATAATTGGATAATCAGACTGAGAAAATGAGTATAGGTGCATGGGGAGTACTTTGAAGTCATGCACTGGCGTACTGTTCACTAATAAAGACCTTTACTGTACAGCGCAATAATATTCAGAACTTTTTAAACACCCCTCGTAAATCTGGAATTAACGCATATTTACCATACACATTTGTGCAAGTTAATTTATCGAAACATGTCTGTTATTAATAACAACCGTGGAATTTTAATTACACCGTAGAGTATGTCTCTGACATTGTTTAACAGGCTAATTATGTGGTTTTAAAACTGTTTATGTATGTATTGTATTTACTATGTCTATGAATTCTATTTTACTTCATATCTGTATGAAGAATGTACACTCCAGACAAATAGAAAAAGTGAATAATCTTTCTTTCTCTATCTGGCATCGAGCGATTGATCTTGACGCTAAATAACCCCGACTTCCCCAATATGAATAAGCTACGCCACCTTAAATGTAATTCTGTTTTTCTATATGCCATCTGCGAGAGGCCTGAGCAATATTGCATGAATAAAGTTGTGTTCTGTTCCCTTCAGTTCTGTCAGCAAAATGACCAATCCTTTGAATGGTGTTCATTTGTTTCTTCATTACATGATCAGTGTACAACATTTGTTAAAAGGTACCAAATCTTTGAGTTGCGACATCCATTAAATAAATTATTTTAATATGTAAACTGCTCATTTAAATTAAAATTTCCGACGCATTTTCTTGTGTAGCACGTCAAGCTATAGTATTCCGTTTAGACGAGCTTAAAATACATTGTGTAATTGATGGTTCAAGCATGATGATGTATTTAGAGATTCTTGTTTTCTGTGTGTTTTTCGTTGCATGGATGATCTTAATTAACCATTACACGACTCCAAAGAAGACATCAAATTTCATTATAAATCCCCCCAGTTATTTAATAGGAAACAGCTGATGTATTTGCTGCAAACTTATACACGTATTGGCAAACGGCTGTTTAACGCAAAGCATTATAACCACAAAGCAAAAGTTTTACATGTACCTATATCACATATTGCTTTAGAACATATAGTGCGTAAATATTACATTATGAAAAGATGCAATCAATCACATTTCAACAGTAGCAAAAGATGAAATCAGTCACATTTTAACAGCATTAAAAGATTAAATCAATCACATTTCAACAGTAGTAAAATAGTTATGGTTTAGATCATCTAGTCCTCCTTTCGGTGGATTATAACAAAATTCATTAGATCTTAACAAGCGTATAGTCAGTTAAATACAGAAGCCCTTAAGTGTCACGCAAACAAACATTTCTTTTATTTCGTTATGTCTAAATATATTTCAAAATATTATATCTTTCTTTTAAATATCAATTCGTAAGTTGGAACTAATATTTCGTTTAACGAAAAAGCATTTTGTTATTTCGATATTATATTTCACTAACGTAAATATTATTACGTTATTCCGAAATATAGATTCGTTATATAAAAAAAAACGTTTTGTTAAAACGAAATTATATTTTTCTTAAAAGTTTCACCTCTAATTCTAAATATTATTTCCATCAAATATTTTTGTCATTAGTTCGAAATACGTTCTGATTAGATAACACTAGTTAATTACTTATAAATACGTTCTGATTAGATAACACCAGTTAATTACTTCTAAATACTTTCTGCTTAGATAACACTAGTTAATTACTTCTAAATACGTTCTGATTAGATAACACTAGTTAATTACTTCTAAATACTTTCCGATTACATGAATAACAAGTTCGTTATTTTGAAATGTCGATTCCTTTATATGCCCGTTTTCAAGTCGGGAATTCTATGCTTAGGCGGTGTTCGTCAGTCCATCCGTCCGTCTGTCTGTTAACATTTGCTTGTCCGGATTATAACTATGCAAGCCTTTCAGAGATTTAAATGAAACATTACCAAGACATGCATCTTGAATAGACTACCATAGATAGGTCAATAGCTCCGAGGTCATGTTCATGGCAAGAAAAAATGTAACTTTGTGACCAGTTTCCTTGCCCAGGCTTTTACTTTTGAAAACATTACTTGAACAACAACCATGGTTTAAACCCACATTAAACGAACACATATTTTTGACAAAAGGCAGCAAATTAATTCAAGCATTTGTTTTTTTCACAACTATTGATTAATAACTGTGTTTACTAAACAAATGGAAATTTTAAGTAAAGAGCAACAATTAAAATGTGTACAGAATACATTTTTGTTTTCAGAAATATCAGAAATATCTATCATTTGTCAGCAGAAGGATTATTGATAATGACTAAATATTGGGTAATTCGAAAAACAAGAAAATCAAATTAACACACCCAATTGACGGTGGATTCACAATGTTAAAGTTATCCAAATGTTTGATGTATGAATTTGCTAAATCAGGTTGAAAAAAAAATATTGAATGAGACCAAAGTGTGAACGGCTAAGACCAGACCGTGTTAGAAGGGCTACTGTCATTAAATAAAATTACTCGACCCCAGTTAATTACACGGTCCAGTTGATACACTAGGACATGACTGTGGGTTATTCAATAAACATTGACATTTAACTTACTTGATATAATTAAAATCGAAAGCTACATTAAATGTTTACACAAATGCCTCTTTTAGCTATATTTTACGTTCGGAATAACGAAGGTACGAAAAGATTGCTCTCGTGAAAGCAGATAAAACATCTCTGCAAGTCTGATTCAGTTCCAATATTATTTAGTATTGTACAAATCATATGGTTGCAAATCTGTATATTTTTTGTAATTGTTACACAAAATTGTATGTTTAAATGTCTCTCCTACCATAATTAACAAGGTTTATTCTTCGAGGTTAAATACCGTAAATTACGGTACGCGTGAATATTTAATTTCGCATGTCAAAGAAAGTTGTAAGATCTATATATTAGACAGTCGAACAAAAATGAAGTAGGCCTACTATGAAGTTTTCATTTCAATAATAAACCCCAGACTCAACGTTAGGAAGAGGTCTAATCAGGCGAATTGTTGTTTCGATACGATGAGAAAGATAAAGCTGACCTGTCTTTTTCAAACTTTACGCTACCACCTCCTTTTCTCCTGTGTATGCAACGAGATCGCTGCTCCTATCGCTTAAATGAATTAGATGAGCAATATATGAATGGCTATTATTTTGTATATACATGCTTTGTAGTTTCTTGATTAAACTGTCATATCTATCTGCAATTATTATTTGATTTAAGAGATCTTTTCCATGAATTTACACACCGTCTTCTGTGGACTGATTGATATACCCCAGGATGTTATACTATGCTTTTGTAGCCCTAATACGAGCATATACGTCAGTACACTTTTTTATTTTGAGCATTAGTAAAGAAAAATAAATCTATTCATTGCTTAATCGGTAGAGGGTGTAGTAGAGTTCTGGCAAGACAACTATCTGTCATGAGAGTGATGTCATGGCTAGGCTACTATCTGTAGTCCATTTTCGGTAGATATTTATTTCTGGCGTCTTAAACAATGAGACAAAAGTTTACAATAACCTTGCGGATTCAGAATGTTTTGTAATACTATTTTCTTGCATAATACGGGGTATTTCTTCTTTTTTAACAATTCTAAATTTTAATCATCGACAATTAAATAATTACTCATAAAACACTGAAAGATTTAAGAGATTGCACAGTTCTCACAACAACAACAGCAACAGCAATACATGTACCAACAACACTGTCCTGAAAAGTCCTTCAAATGCACTTATTTGTGGACTTATTGAAAACGTTCGATGATCTTCGTTGCTTATTATTATTATTATTATTATTATTATTATTATCGTCTTACATCTATGTGCTGCTTTCCTTGGAAATAATAAAACTCGTGATTTTTGTTTCTTCTTCCGAAGACGACCTTAATCATTTAATTCTTGTTCTGTTACACATATTTATATATGTTGTTTAAGTACTTCCTTGATTTCCTTCCAAAAGCCTGTATTACTCGTACGCCAAAGAATATAGATACGTATTGCCACATGTAGAACTTTTATGTTTATAGTTTGTATGGAAGAAAATAAATGCACAACCAATCTGGATATGATCAACAATTTTCCCTGAGATCTACCATCTCGATTATCTTTTGTTTTACTCCTTTTAAGCTGCTCTACCTTTTGCAATATTTATTTCCTATTTATTGTGTTATTTATTATGTTCCACTCGCCATGCAATTTTATGAACATGCAGTTTTATGCATTTCATTTGAAATCGGCAATCCCAGTGTACTACTACTACTACTACCAATAATAATAATAATAATAATAATAATAATAATAATAATAAGTAGTAGTAGTAGTAGCAGTAGTAGTAGTAGTAAAATGCTACATTATGTCTCTCCCTTCAAGAAAATAGCCCTGCTCGCAACCTGATAGGATATAGGTATGACATTCAAGGGCTCTAAACGAGGAGTATTTGATAATATTACATAGTTAAATAGGTGTGATACCTAGCTAACCGAGAGATGGGGAAAGTTTTAAGACTTGTACATTTTATATGACATATCTGGTATTCCAGAAAAAAAGAATGCTCCTGGATTGTTTAAGCACGAGTTGAATTGTATTGCTGTTAGAGATTTGGGTGGATTAAAGTCAAAATTTGATTGTTTCAGGACTGACACAGTTGCAAAGAAGTTTGTAAAGGACTTTTGAAAACAATTGTAATGAAAAAGAATGTAAAGTTCGAAATGTACAAATATTGCTTATTCAGTCTGAAGGAAAATATCAAGAGACGTGAATTGTATCATTGCATGTTTATGACTACACTTGTTTTCTGGTTGACAATATTAATACATTACCTTACTGATATTAATTTAAATAATTGTACCATAATAAATGGAAACAAAACAATGTAGCATATGTTATATGGAAAAGTTACATGACGAATTTAACAGAACTAAAATTTATTGTAGAGTGTCAGAGACAAAAAAAACGAGAATCGGGAAGAAATAAAAAAGAGAAAGAGAGGAGAATTTACAATACTGAAGACAATACTATGAAAATAACAAGAAAATGACAATGTCAAGGAGTACTGATAGAAATAAATATCAGCATGAACAATTCTGAAAAGAATATGCAAAATGTAAGTTTGAATATAATATAAATTTTGGAACTTCTAGACCATGACGAGGAAGATTAAAAAGGCACTCAGATGCAATTATTAATCTGGAACAAGATCTAGAACTTCTCGGAGTACCATTTATTCAGTTTCTGAGAGAATGGCTAGATATTTGAAAGTTGTAGGCATAGAGAGTCAACATTTCGATCATCTTATACCAACGTACCTCTTTGATCTAACAGATCCTGATCAGCAAAGAAAATGTTTAGCTCGAGATATCCAAAGGTTTATAGATCGCAAAGATAACATGCTAAAAAGTGGGAATATGCCATCAGTTATAGAGATAGAATACACAACATTTTAGCCCATGAAGTGGAGGACAGATGGAATAATTTCACTCTTTAAAAATTTTGCATTTGAAAAACAAATTAAAATTTCATTAAAGGTTTGCTTCTTTTGTTCTTTTTCAATGTATATACAATCTCTCTTTCTGCATGATCTGTGACGGGGTCATTTCCAGCGAAGAGATTTTCCGTTGCTTTTTTGCCCTTGTTGTAGCAGGCAACTAAACAATGTATAATCGCCCGGAAATTTGTGATTACAGCGTTGCACTTTTGCACAATCACCCATACTTTTATTTAAAAATATCTACCACTAAAAGTTACTTTGGTTAGGTTAGTTGCCTACATTTGTACATGAAATCATTGTAAAGGTGTCTTTTGAAACGGCCCATAAGCATCAGAAAATACTTGATAAATTGTCTTTGAGCGTTATCAACATGCCAAAAATACAATCGTTTGAACCGGTACTTTTATTTGCAGTGCTTTGCAACGTTATTTCAATCCTTTGAGACGTATCAATTATTTCAGATTTATATCAAATTTTGCCATTCTTATTATTGATTTTAGAATAACTATTTCATATACTAAGTCACAATCTAACATTCTTTTTCATGAATTTTATCAATCGTTGTAGATTGACCTTTGTAGGTTTACGAGTTTTTCAAGGTGTGCTATGAATTTATCCGAGCACAAATGTGTTTTATTTGCCCACATCAAAAATTGTAATTTATTCTTTCTTCGCACGGTACTGTTTAGCCGTACTGCAATCAGAGTGAATGATTTTTTTCCATGTTATTATCATTAAATGTAATTTGAAAATCTGTATTTTTTTATATCATTGGTGTATATCTTTTTCATGCCTGAAATCATCAAATTGACACTGTTGTTATTTTGCATGTTATTCTTCAATACCTCTTGCGCTGAGCATACTTTGATCCCTTCCTAAATGTTAACATATTGTTGATATCAGTGTTGCTGAAAATCTGTATTTTTAAAATCTGTATCTTTTCTATATCATCATTGGAGTATATCTTTCTGATGTTTGAAATGATCAAATTAACGCTTTTATTATCTTGCATGTTATCCTTCAAGACCACAAGTCTGGTCAAGTATTTTTTAGATTTTGATTTATAATGTTCTTAGACCCCGATGCGAGATGGTGATAACAAAAATATGAATGTCTGCTTTAGTCTGGTTTAATCAGGTTTTACTTGGTTTGACTGATTTAGTTCTCATTCATTACTACCTATCTTAAGTATCAGAAGAGACTGTGTCACTTAGAAAACAATACCACCACATGTCTATCAAATTATTGTTGACGGCGTTTATTGTAATTTTATATGGCATGAATTTTCTGATTGATGACATGTCTGTGTTTCGGCATTCTCTCTTTGCATGCCTTGTTTTCCCAGGCCAACGATAGTCGAAATTGTGGTTCGGTAGTTTCTATAAGAAATGGAGAATTTAAGCAGACATAATGAAATGACGAGGCAAATTTATATGTGCTAAATAGTCAAATTTAGGCACTGAATATTTCATAAACCTCATTAATGACTTCAATTATTGTCATTCAGTTCATATGAACAAATTAGGAAGAGTTGTAGAGATGTTTATTTTTAGGAAGCACATAAGAGTCCCAGTGGTGAAAAATTATTATTTGAATTGATAAATGCTTCAACAGAAATTGGAAGTGCCAAGAGACTGATCTTAATCGCATCCGAGCTTTTAAACAACGCAAAATAAATTTATTTAGTATTGTACCATTTTTGTTATGTATTTTGACAACGACGACAATCGACTCTTATTTCATAATCCCTTGGCTATGGAAAACATTTCTTTAAATTAGTTTAATGCACTGGTTACTGATAAAGTTTTCAGTAATATTAGCTATATATCGACTCAACCTCCTACTAGCATATCTATTTCGAAAAACGACAAGGAGACATTTAAACGGAAAGTTTGTTGTTCAATTGCATACTTTAAAAATAGAAAGAGTTTGTAAACAAAATTATGATTTTAACGCTTAATTCAGATGAATGGCGTAATATCAAGTGATAAAAGTAAAACTGACAATTAAGCCTCTGGACTCAACTGATATAATGCGAATTCCGTTCAGAATTCACATATTTGCCACCAACACATTACAAAGTTGGCCAGTCCTACAGCTCTTTTTCATGAAACTCATTTTTTCTGAGCTATAATTTTTGGATTGATTGTTTTTATTTAAAAAAAACAATTAATAAAATTTCATTTAGTTAGCATATTATCAAGGTAATACGATGAATGTGCTCTCAAATGTTATTTTCGTCAAACAACAAAAACATTTCCTGTTTGCATCTAAGACAAAATCGGAATACATAATAATACATGCTAACAGATTGGCAGAAAGAATGCCAATATCATGTACAATAAATTCATACTGCAGCACACATTATCGATTGAGATGTACATAAAATAGACACAGCTTGAGATGTACATACATAGACACAACTTGAGATGTACGTAAAATAGATACAACCTACTATGGAAAAACGACAATCGACTTTTCAAATTACAATGAGCGTTTGCAGACCCGGTCACTATGGCCTATAATCCCATGTTCGGTATAATGATAGAAAAAGGATTATCCTAAATAAAGAACATAACTTGGATACAGTAGTAAAATGAAACATTTTTTTAAGCTTTGACGCTAGTTATTTTATAATCTAAGACGAATTCTTGCGCATATTGTCAAAAATATGTTCTTCCTGATGCAAATTAGAGCAGTGATTTCCAACCTGTGGGACGCGGACCCCTGGGGGGCCGCGGGGTTATTCCCAGGGGTTCGCGAATTCACATAGCTTCGCAGCAAGTATTGCTCTCCAGTCAGCTCTTTCTTTCCTCTGTTATCCCCGCCGCTGCGAGCAAGGCACGTTCGAATTCAGCGCGCTAAGCTGCTAAATGTTTATCCCCGCCAAAGCCTAAAAGTACAACTATAGCATGTGGGGGTCCATGCAATTTTTTTGTGGTTAAAAGGGGTCCTCATACTGAAAAAGGTTGGGAACCACGGAATTAAAGTATTGTAAACTTGATACCTGAGGTTTAAATTGCAAGCTTCCTATGGGAAGTATAGTTTTATCTTCCCATTGGTTATTATGTTATAAGCATATCGTGAAACGCAGATGTATTGACGCCAGTTTTTATATTTGTGGAGAGAGAAATCAGCTGTCAGTTTTCCTGTAAAGACATGATCCTGACTTGAAAATATCCAAATAGATTTTGAGATGTTTGGGATGTATTGTCAAGCTGTATGCATAAATAAAACGCACAGATTCAGATTTGCACGTTGAATGAAAATACGTAAAATATTCGAGACATCTATCCAGAATGTTGAATAATTTATTTGCCTCACATATTCGTATTTGCGAGACCTGCAAATCCATCGCAAGCTCTCGCTTCACTAATAATGCAGTGATTAAAATTAAAAAATCAATTTTGCATCTAAACAAGATTTCTAATGCATGAATGGGACCTTTTTATCTTTATAACTCTTGAGAAAATAAATTAAGTCTGCTATTTATGTAAAATCAATGTCAATTTCTTCTTCGTCTAAGGGGTAGAGGAATGTTGATTTGAGACAAATATTGATTCAATTGAGCCTATTGATCTCATAGTTTTCAAGTATCCGGCATACACATCCAAATTCAATATCAGTTTCGTACAGCATTTAATCATTGTCATAAAAAGTCAAAATATATTATTCCCAAGAGGATTATGTCAAGTTATAAAAGAAACTATAGATTTTCTTGAGGATCTGTTTTCGGTAAAATATCTCCCTCAATCATTTTACAACAATTCAAATCGAAACAAGTTGCTTGACTTGGGCGAGGAGATCGATTTTATCTAACGCTGCAGTGAACACTTACGGATTTTTCGGCATTAATAATGATTTCAATGGTAAATCAGTGTATATAAAATAAATAACCTAGGTTATAATGTTAAAATATCCAAGATCCTATATATGTGGTTGTGTTTACAATGATACAACTAGGATTAAATCGTTGTTAAGTTTCACATCATTCTCATTTTAAACTAATTGACCGACTCAGGATTGCTGAAAGATTTGCGCTTCCTGGCGAATATAATTGAATAGGTGACCCTTCAGATGTTTATTTATTACTGAATCCTTAAGTAAAGATAATTCTGTTTTAGAATGGATTGCGTTAACTGGCTGCGGAATGGCAATTTTATGCAACATTCAAGGTTCAATGATAGGTTCTACTTGATATGCTAGCCATGTGTGTCTTTTCGTACTAACAGGATGATTTCTTTGCTATCACTGCCTGTCCCCTTTTGTATTTGAAAAAAAAAAATAAAAAAAATAAAAGGAATTAAAAAGTGACATGACAGAACTTTAAGAATGTATACCCTGCATTTTCTCAAGGGTTCGATTCTGAAGTATCTGATAAATGAAAGATATTGCCATAGGGCAAATCAATGTTGACACATGAATATTAATGTTTAGATTCAAATATGCGATCATTGTTTTGCTACTAACAAAAAACAAACCTGGAGAGCACAAATAAAAAAAATTGCCACACTCATGATACTGAGCTAACCTTCATCTCTCATGGCATTTGCTTGACAACAATTCCCGCTTTGACATTTTCGTCATTAAAAATATAGATGCATGTATGTAACCAACAGCGACACTAAAAGGGTTTTAATTACTTCATATACAAATCTTTTACTCAAAGATTTCGGATATTCCGCAAAATTATTGATAATTTGTCATTTTAAAAAAAAAAAATTATGCGTGACAGTAAGTTCCGACAAAACTGAGGCAATCTGTCTAAATATCAAGCGACAGTCTTGAACCTGAGCAAACTGATATAATTTTGAAATATATCTGAGTAATTTAAGATAATAACCCTTGCAATTTCTAGTACGAATTTATATCAGTGCAGAAAACGTAATTCCAAGAATTTATTTACTCGACACCTGAAGAAAGGTAGAGATGCCTATTATGAGGGACTACTGTAGGGATCCATTTTGCATATATTTCTCATGACTCCCAAAGGAGTTTTGCTAATTCAGTGGAAGGAATAAACAAGTCTACAAAGGCATCTTATTTAGGGAACCTCGGAATAGTAACAAAGACTGCGCGTGGAATCAGAACAGAAATATGGGCAAACAATGACCGTTTCAATCGGTGTGAAATTACTTGAACAGTTACTGATTTCCTTCAAACAAAAACTAATGTGTAAGCCTTAACAATGTCATATTTTCATGAATATCTTCCCTGAAACAGTAAGCATAAGGGTGCATATTGGGTCTTTTCCATCAACGGCGTCAATTTTCTTTTTTGCAGGGTCTATGTATTCTGAAAAATACATAATAAAAATAATTTTGATTTATGTTGTTAGAGGTGTAGATATGAGTTTGGTATCATTTTTCACTCTAGAAATTTTAGCTATGAGCTATTTGTGCACAGATGAGATATGAAAACGGGATGCAGTTTATAGAAAAAATTCTGACGAGGAAGAGGGGGCATGGGGGGAAGGAGGAGTTTTAGCAGGTCATATTCTAACCATAACAATTTTATTTACATTCAATATTATTTTTATGTTGCCCCGCGTTTACACAGTACCGAACTTCCGTACTAAGTCGTTCTTATACTTTGCTGAAATACTTTTTTGAGGGACATTTTATGAAATCAAAAGTTCTGAGAAGATTAATTCATGCGTAACAGTCATATGAGTTAAGACTGAAATGAGTGAGAATTATTTTCCAAAAATTATATTCCGGCCTGGAGATTATAAAACTCTTGAGCTTAAGTCTGACCATGAGATTTTGTGTTGACCAGTCAGAAATTATGTTACTTTTGCAAGACCATTTCAGATGGCTGATTTTGGGTCGACCAATCACAAATGATGTTACTTTTGAAAGATCATTTTTGATTGGCTGGTAGTGGAAACTCAGTATTAGACTCATGCTCTAAGCTTTATGATCTCCAGATCTGATTTTTCTTATCGCCAAGAATAAGTATCTATCTAAAATCTAATACCTATATATTTATTTTGCCTAGGAACTGTTCAAAGTGACGAGTGCATTTTGTTTTTCGAGAGCAGGGAAATGGAAACGCACACACACACACAGACAGACACACACACAGTGAAATATTAGGCATTTTCCTCCAGCTTCTTACCAACCTAACGTCACGCACAGTGGCTAATTTTCATAGTCGGAGTGTCCGTATACAGAATTATTTCTAAAAAGCTATAAAATGCATTCACAGTCCTCAGTTATAGGTGAGTCTTGTCATCGGGAGTAAGATCATAGCTTAATGGAATGTCATGTATCTCTTACAGTAAAGGATTGGTAGAAATCCCACACGTAATTTTTGACATTGGTGCCCGCAGGGGAATCTGCTCTACGGAATTAACTGGAATTTTATTGTAAATAAGATTTCTATTTGGACGAAAGTGAAGCTCTCAAGCGCGAGATGTGCGGAAAGATATATTAGATTTTTTGGTCTCCAATAACGTCGCATCGTGATTGAATAATAAAGAAAGGAAAATCCAGACCTTGTGTTGGAAACAACATATAAATTCATATGATATATATCACTTTTGCATTATATTTGCTTACTTGCATTGATCCTCGAAATAGAGAGTACTTCAACGACCTTTCTTGAAGTCTATTAGGGAAATGAAGAAGAATTTATTTCGAAACAAGAGGTCTCTATGTGTTTTCATGTGCTTTGGTTGATATTTAATCCATTTCAAATATTCAATTTTATTCCTAATTTGGCATGAGTTTAAAGATCTAATAAAAGGCTATATGAATAAATAATAAATGATATTAAACGAGTTATAGTTTATTATTTAGCTGATGAATGACAAATTGTGACAATTAAAGAATTATCTTCAGATTTACAAATGTATCAAGCAGTAGCTTATCCTTGTGCTGCAAATGATGTTTTAAAGAAGATGAATACTGCGGATGAAGAACAAAAGTTGGACATTCTTAATTTTACAGTATATTATTGGTTTGACAGAGGAAGGTGTAGCAGGATTATATCAGAATATCGTGTATTATGTAATCTATATTTTTGGTGCTAAAGTTGAAAACAAAACATAGTACATAGTCTGTTGTAACTGTTAAAGAAACTGTTAAAAGTTGCTTGTGAAACAAATTTAGTGACAGCAAGGATTTGACTCAGATGAGAGTATCACGATAAGATTTCAACAGCATATTTCAGATTCAGAAGATAGACTAAGCTACTCTGTTGGCGTTCATTGTATATTTTTATTGCAGAGTGAAATGGTGATGAAAACGGATAGCACTGTTGGCTACAAGAACAACTCGAAAAGTTATCCTATAGTTTTAAACTAGGACTGAACGCTGCTACAAAAACCGACAGTGCAAAAATATGCTTTAACCAGCTGATAAACATTCTACAAAAATACGTGCAAATATGGACAAAAAATTAAAGAATATAACGTGGAAATAAGGATTTAAATGATGAAGGTCATGAAAGAAGCATTTTTTTATATAATCATTATGTCGGTTGCATGAGTTGGCTTAATTTACGTTTGAATACAGGTTGTAGATTTTTTTTCATTTAAATATTTTTTACACCGCAGATTAAAACTGCAAACACAAAACAACTAATACTAAAATAAGCAAAATAATACAATCTGATAACGAGTTCATACCTTGTCCAGCTGTTTTCAAGCGTCAGCTTCTCACACTGCAAATAATTCCAGGCAACGCTGCTACTGTTTGGTTAGATAGCTCGAACAAATATTTGGTAATATTGTTCATGCCTTGTTTGACTTCTTCTACAAATGACTATATGGTACATTTTCCGCTGCAAGCACTTGTTTCTTCACCACCTTCTGCTAAATCTTTTACCAAACTTGCTATGGACAGAGCAATAGTTTCTTCAGTCATACCTATAGCTGTAATAATCATGCCAATTATCGCACCTTTTTTTTGAAAACATTGTATCGACCTTTCTCCTATTGGTCACATGTATATATGTATTGAATGTATTTTCGATGTCGTTTCGAAGAGGTATATCAAACAAAGTTAAATATCCAGCAAATGTGCTCTTGAACTTCGAACACTTTCCAACAGTTCTTGTAATTTAACTTCTTTGGTTGGATCTATTTCTTTACGATATCTTTCTGTATGTCTTCGATCTGTTTTTAATACATTTCAACGTCCGATTTAGTTGATTCTATTTGCAAAGTGACCGCTTCATCGACATTAATACAAATCTCTTCATTATCTCTCTTCTTGTATAGTAAATAATCTACGCTCTGTAGATGGAAGTTCTCCACTTTGGATTCTTTTGTGATAATCATCCATTAAACCCTCTGCTTATCTTACATGTTCATAAAATGGCTGATTTGTGTTATTTTTGTTTCATATGCTGATTAACTTATTTTGGCTGTGTGACGGTAACTGTTGGTTTTTGCAGATGTTTGCGTTGTGTTTCCTCTGTTTCTTTTAAGGTAGGAAACATTAATTTCATATGCGAGGTTAACAACTGTTTATCTTTGTGTTGTATAAGAGTTGTTTCGGAACCAATAATTTAAAAATATATGGCTAATGTATTAGCTTTGTTCAAATGTTCATCTATTAAATGTTTATCTCTACATCCATGTTTTATTGTGCGTTCAGCTAACATTTTTCCTGGTGTTTTCCTCTTTGATATTCGTACTTTGTTTCCATCTTTTGTAACAAAATGTAATGTGTTATGTTCTGTCCTAAAATAATTCCTAGTGAATTCATTTAGTTTTTATTTTTAATTTTTAAACCACTCATAAAGTCATTTTGAAATCTGTTGATTAAGTTTGCTTCAACATTTTTTGAGGAATTGTGGAAACTTTTTTTGACAGGTTAGGTTTATTTAAATATGGTTCGACATTGTGCACTCATTAAATGCTTTCATAATCATCTATCTGGTATTCTTCATGTTTTTCATATGTTTCAGAATATTTACAAGGATCAAGACCTTCTGCCATTTTCACGCTATTTGAAACAATCCTAAACAGATTGAAAAAGAATGGGGTTTAAAAGACGATAAAAATAGCAGAAGCTTTAATTTCCTTTGAAATTGTTGAATGCAAACAAGAATTGTAATTTAGTATAACAAATGCAACCTACAAAAAGATTACTGGTAAAACTTTAACTGACATGGTGTTGGAAAAAATGGAAGAAAAACAAATTAAGAAAACTTATGAAATTAGTGTCAATACACGACTAGGTAAATATGCTCATATGTTATCATCATACCAGTAACATCTGTAATGAGTTAATTTCTCCCCATGATGGTGTGAAGGAATTGCAGACAGAATTGAAAGAAGAATATAGAACATTAAATGGTATTAGATACTTTACTTTACTATCATTTAAGTTGGGATTACGTCTAGCAGTACTTAAGCGTAACATCAAAACTCATCCGTTTTAAAAGACCAACAGGGAAACAATAAAACACACAAAATATGTTAAATAATTGTGGACTGGGTGCTTTGTAATCAATACATCTGTACATTCAAGACAAGTGTGACAACTGCTTTTTAAATATGAGTGTGCGTCTATTATGTAGTTAAGTCTTTAATGGAAACAAGAGAAAAAATAAACAGACTAAAACATGTTATTCAGTACTTCGCCAATGATAACTTTTGCAGTTTTTAAAGCTTTGACTTTTCTACTGTGCTCTTGTGTCTCTTGTGCAAATGGCATTCTATAATTTTAGACCTGTTTTACTGGCCTTTATGGATCGTGTGTCCGTCCAGTGAAAACACTGTCTCTGCTAATCAGGATCAGAAAGGCACAAAGTGGCACAAGGAATTAGATGATCAATATTGATATCACTTTCATCCACACCTTTAGATTTTGTGATGTTTAACCATCAATTTGATGGAAAACTGGGTAGTTCAAATTTCAATCTGACAAACTGACTTAATGTTTGTTTCAGTTCATGTACAATTATAATTCTTGTAATGCGAATTAATCAACTAATCTGCAATTGTTATTATTAAGATATATATGCATTCATTATTCATTATAGTGTTCTATGTTTTCTTCTCTTCATTTCTTGTAGTAATCATTAATTTGCACTTTTCACTTTTATGCAGTGTTTCCTTCATACGGGGTTTGTATTAACCATTGCCTTTTTGATACTAAAATACGACCTTTTCTACTTTTTTTTGTTGAGTATCTCTTTGGTATCCAATTTTTATATTTACAATTTTATGTCCAATAAACTTTTTACTATTAAAATGTTACTACGTTTGCTTTCAAAATAATTGTAAGAGAAGTTAAAGTAAATTGAAAAGTTACTTCAAAGATAACATTAAATACCATTTTATCAACTCGAGATTAAGCTGGAATAACTTGTAAGTTATGTTTCAAACAGCCAACAAACGGTAAAAGTCTACTTGATTCATAGTGTAGATTAATTTCCAAGTAACATAAAAGTCATCTCTTTGCGTTCCCCTTATAATTCAGTTGCAAATAAATACATATGCAAAGCAAAGGTAAATAACAAAGATCCTAGTAGAATTAAATTGGTAGACAAACTGAGAAATGTTCACGGGAATTTAAAGAGCCAAATCAGAGAGATTTACGACGGGAGAAAGGTCATCTTGGATGTCAAACCCAAATAAGTTTAAACTAAAATGTATTAGTGGTTGCTTGGCGGAATAATATTTTAGGTGTTTCGATAATGTACAACAAGGTTGCTTCCTTTGGAAACCTATCAAAGAACATCCAGTTAAATTCGTTTATGTGCCAAAAGAACAGTCAAATCCAATACCAGAAATGCTGTCAAATATTACGGTAAAAAATGGCAAGTGATACAAGCAACATAATTAACTATGTTTACTGTGCAACATTAAATTCAGCTCTTACAGTCAGCTGTTTTTCAATGAGATGTTGAAGTTTACAATAGGTTCAAAAACTAATATGGATGCTAACGAAGAGGTAAAGCTGGTTATTTCAGTTTCATTGTGGTTGATACCACATGGGATTCTATCAGACAAAATGCTTAAGAAATTAAATAGCGAAAGCCACAAAATGAACAGTAGTGGACCTAAGCGTAATTACATTTGAATGTTACAAAGCAGGTCGAAGAAAGCTGTTAAATTTAAACACACCAATTAACAACTAAACATTCTGTTAAATCTGTTTCAGATCCTAAATCTAAGCCGATTCCTGCATATAAACGGGGGAGAAAATACCAACTGCACCACCATCTTCTACTTCCGCAAGACAATGTTATTAATTTCAGGTTGCTCAGTATCAACGAAATTAGGAATGGTGTGGGTAAAGAGATCCAATATTATGGATATGTTGGAAAGTACTACAAAGAAAAGTATACAATTTTGAACCAGGTAAAAGCCAGCATGCCTACAGTTGCAGGTGATAAGCGTGTAAGTGTCCTATGAATAGCTGCAGGATTTATGATCTCTCTGGCTTTCAGAGGGTTTTGGGTCACGGTACTGGGGTTTCTGTCTAAAACTTTCAAAGAAATGTTTATATACAGGAAAGCTTTAGAGCACGTTGATATAGTGGCTTCAGCCATCGATATGTACAACAGTATTGACGGTTTGTTGAGCGGAGCAATAAGCAATACTAAAATCACTCACATAGAGGTTAATTTGCTTTGTTACCGAGTTCCATTGATCCAAGAATACACTGAGGTAGAAAATAAACAACACAGAGAGTCAATGTCTTGAATAGCTAAACATGGCTTTTTTGGGAGAAGGAACAAACTGAAAGACAAAGAGGTTTTAGAGAAGCTTACAGCAACAGGAAATCTATAGTTGTTGCAACAAATAATATCAAATGAAGATGAAAGTTTTAACTCTTGGTTGTTTACATTTTTCTTTTACAAACAAAAAAGCTATATTAAAACGACTGTTTTAATCCCAGATGGTTTATATAACCCTGAAATGTACATGAACGAAGTTAAATAATGTACGACAGCAAATAGCAATAATAAAGAAGTATTGATATCGAGTGCTCGAGATATAACTTAAAAGTGTTCGTCACTCAGAACAGTAATTACACAGTGTATATAAAAGATTATAAATTGTTATCATTCAATGGCCAGAAAAGATATCTGCGTAATCGTATACAGTTTCTCGGGTTTTGAGACCTAAATTATTGTACATTTTTATCAATCAGATCAATAGCACCTACAGCTATTCCAATGGCATTGTTCTAGTATCTTCGTGTTAGACGTGTTTTCCACGATAACTTTGTTTCCTACAGTGTTAGTGTTCATGACAAGCAGTTACAAAGAAGTAATATAAACATATTAAATGTTAGCATTAAAGATGAAAACGGACAAGTAAGATGGTATGTCTGTACCATATGTTTTCGACGTAAAGTAAATGGGGGAGATATAGATAAACGGTCATATGACCCATAGCTTTAAATCCGTATAGACAATAAAGGAAAAAGATTTAACACTGGGTCAACCAATAAACAATGACGTAAACCTAAATAACCACGGTGACCGTGTTACAAATATAGGTGACACAAAAACACAACTGATGAAGGTACTTGACAGTTGTACGACTGACGTGTTGATATTAAAATACGTAAGATGTTAGAGGATAGTAATTTTAAAGATACAAAAAGACAACGTAAACAACAAATAGCAGCTATGAACATAGTGGTAGTGAAAGAACAAATGAAATTCAAGATTTGCAAAATCAGATAGATAAAAACAAGACAAATATTTTATTTTAGATGCAAGGGATTTATTTAAAATGTATAATACTGTATATGCATTACAAACAGTAAAGAAAGGCAGGAGAAATATCAAACATTCAGTGGTACTTGAACAAAGGACTAATTATGAGATATATGCTTTGGAGAGTGAATTGAATAAAATAAGAAATCTCTGCAAGGTTTTGAAACTTTGCAATCCCAACTTGAACAGGTACGGAAAGATTTGAACGTTGAGATATTTCAAGCTATAACGATTTAAAAGGTTTAACAGAAAACTTATCTAGCTCTATAACACTTTTGGAATATAATATAACTGCTAACACTAATATTTTGTGAGACATGTAGAAGAAGAACGATTTAATCGTGATAACCAGAAAGATGTAGAAGAATAGAAACAAAACAAGTGTGAATGAAAGAATGATAAGCGGCTTGAGGAGAACTCACAACCTGCGTATAAGTGATTTGAACTGCAAATTTAAAATGGAAAACGATCAAACTTTATCAGATTTCAAAGATGAGCTCTGGAATAGAACAACAACAACAACAAAAACTACAAAAAAAACAGCCAAAAAAAAACCCAACAGTGAAAACCCCAGCTACAAAAGAGTGTGCTAAGGAAGTAATAACTGGTAGTATTTATGAATTAGATAATATAGTTACACTTGCAAAGAAAAGTTTTAAATAATTTAGAATAAAACTTTACAACATATACAGATGTATTCAAAACTGAATTAGACACAAAAAATAGGCATAAAGAATCTTGTATGTACTGCTAAAATGGAAATGTTATATGGGAAATAGATAAAGGCCATAAAAATCTGGACGAAAAACTAACACCCTGATGTATAGTCCTTTCTGAATTTAATGTACACATGTTGGTTCACTGTACCTAGATCATTTTTCATGTCATTTAACGTAAAACTGAACGACTCAATGCTGAACAATTTATAGAGAATGCTTGTTAAAGGCATAGTATCAATGATCTTTTCAAATGAAATTGTTACAATATTTTCGTGAAATACGAAGATGTGTGACTATCAGTGGCAGTGAGAACAAATAAACAGAGCAAGGTATCATGAATGATAAATTAAGAAAGTTAACACCAGGAGCGGGTATTGCACAGCACACAGTTCACAGTATACGAATTGAAATTTAGAATAACATTTGACTTCCAGATGCTGACAGATGATTGTCCACTTCTTGTAGAATTACATTCTATTGGCGTGTTATTTTATTTGCAATGATACAAATCTTGACAAACTATGTTTTTCAATATTGGTGATATTTATTTCCATCGAATACAATCAACATAACTGCAACATACCCCCCAACTCTCTCTCTCTCTCTCTCTCTCTCTCTGTATTTTGTTGTATGGTGTCGTATACTATAAAATTGTCTGGATCATGACATACATTGTTTGCACATACTTAAATCATGAATTATAAAAGATCTAGAATCAATATCAGGCATTTACTTGCGCGATTGCAAGCCATGATGTTATACACAGTAGTTAAAGAGTTAAAAGTAGCAGCATGATTGATGCTACGAATATACAGACATCGGGTGATTGGCCATATTTTCAACATGCGTACACATGTATAATTTTGACATCATTTTATTGAAGAACGTTTGAACATTAGCAGAAAGAAAATAATACATATAATGTCTCTATCTTTCATATAGTCAAAGATTCTTGTCTTGTTCTCAATTGAAGTGTTTTCCCAAAATTAATTTTTATTTCAGGTTTTCCATATTTAAATTATCATTTTTTTCATCTATTTTTAATCCCTTTATAATCTTCTTTACTTGTGCTATCTTTGGAATGGCTGCATATGACCTTTTTTAAGAAAAAAAAAAGAAAAAAAAAAGAATAACATATTGTTGACGGCAAGTACATTAGTAAGAAATTGTTTGAACATTGTTCACAAATCGTCGTATCTCAATCGATATGAACTGTACAATGTAATATAAGGAAGAAAAGTTACTCATTCCGCTATCATTAATTTACTTAGACTCTATTGTTTAAAATGAGAAAGTGAGAAAGCTTTTTTTGTGCAATTCTAAATGACTTATTTAAGCGCAATGTACCCAATGCCTATTGTTATCATGCCATGAAAATAATTAACATATACATTTACTCTCAACATCTAGCGCTAAAACTCCTAAAGACTTATCCATCTTTAGAAAAGGGAAAGGGGATTCATAGCAATGGTAAATATTCTGTATTATTCCGTTAGGCAAGGCGTTCAGGGAAAGTATATTAATCTCTTGAATAGTCCTGAGGTTTACCTGGTAGATTTGAACTTGATGCTAGCATATGTAATGCCACATACAATAAAGGTGTAGTAAAATGGAAGTGACCTTTTTTGATTTCCACGGTAGTATGCTAGGAAAATAAAGTTACGCCATGTATTTTCATATATATTTTTGAAACCATGGGTCTGGACGGGTGCAAGAAAAATGGATGCTTCTAAACTTGAGAACAGGTATATTCTACTCAATAAATGTGTTTGGTAAGTCAAGAATTCTCAAGCAGATTTCAAATTCTTTTTGGATGTACGTCCCACCGATCTACCCTCCAAACCTACTCGATTTGTTTCAAAAGAATTAAGTCTTTAACTCTCGGATTTGTATTTCACCCATCTCCGAGCCTGAAGCTCAATGCGTTGATCTCTCCGTAAGTATGTTAGGTTTTTTCTTGAGATGGGTAAAAAAAGAAGGAGAAACATCTTAAATCAGGCTAATTTAACAAAATTAAATATAATGCACATAGACGACATTGATGTAAATAACAAGACAGTTGAAAAGACTTAAAGGTCTCAAATTAGTGTTTAATACTGACTAAACATTCGAATTATTAATTGTGTGCGTGTGTGTATGTCTGTGTGTGTGTGTCTGTGTGTGTGTGTTCAGAGAGCTTGGAGAAATCTGTGCGGGGAATGATATTGATTTGTCAGCAACTTCAGTTTTCTGACTAAAATATGAACTATATTCTCATAATCTGTAGAAATCTATCATCTATCAAACATTCACCAAAGAACCATGAAATGACCAGTTTAGCATTATTTCACAAGACAGTTTTTTTAAAACGTCAATGTCACAATGGGCAACAGCAGGTATAAAATATTAAGGATTCAACAAGGGTAAAATACTTGAACCAATTGTAACGATCGTAAAAAAATTAAATCTTTGTAAAGTTCGATTAAGTTCATTGTCTTTCAACATCTTAAATTAAAGTTTGCCAAGGGAATTTGTAGAACTGAAAATATATGTACAACATCTAATGTTTCAGAGACCCTTAAGCTATAATTCGCGGCTCTTGTTGTTTGTCCGTCTGTCCGTCAGGCTTTGTGAATTTCCAATGTGGGATGTAAACAATATCCAATGTGAAAATACATTTTCAAAGTATTAACGACTTTTGAGAAGGATATTGTTTCTAGCTCAGTCACTCGACACATTTAGAAGAATCCTAATTCTCAAATCTCAGACTTTCCATGCACAAATCTCCCTGCCTGACACTCAAGGAAGTGATTTGTTTGTAAGCATATTAGGATTCATTTGTATACAAACTTTCTGAATAAAGAAGAAAGAGAGAGGGAACAAAAAGCTCAAGCCAGGCCGAATATATAACACACATGGAATATATTGATGTAAAATATAATTTAGAAAAGTAGGAAGGAACAAGACCGTGACACATTGTTAAAAAAAAACTGTATGTGTTTAATACTAACAACGTGTAAACAAAAAAATCAAATTAAATCTTGGCAAGGAAGGAGATTGACTTGGCAGCAACGCCAGTTTTCTTATTTAGGTATGGACCTAATTCCCATAATCCTAAGAAATCTTTCAGCAGGACTGAGTATTAAGGGTTCACCAAAGGGCCATCAAGTAATCAGCTTAACATGGATTTCAGAAGATAGTTTTCTTAAACGTTAATTATCTAAATGGATAAAATGATGAGACTATATGGATTCTTTTCTCAGATGAGTGTTTTCTTTCTTGTATTACTGGTCGTTTCATTACAATGAATTTGGGGTTGATTTTGTCTTCCTCGTCGATGTTTTTTATTCATAACATATGACTATGTTCCTTACATGGAGTAAATGACCAATCAATACATTATACTAATGTGAATACATTTAAATGGGATTTTTGTGATACAAGTTTACAAGCCATCGTACAGACATTCTAAAATTTCATTTTCACAACCATATATATATATATATATATATATATATATATATATATATATATATATTTATATATATATATATATATATACGTTAATGAAATAAAGTGGTTGAAATAGTTAAGGGATATCACAGTTAAGGTGTGTATATATATATATATATATATATATATATATATATATATACACAAACCTTCATTGTGTAACAAGGTTTGATAGTGAACGTAGCAAACTATTTATTGATTAATTGGAATACAACAATCATTAAAAATGCTTAAAACTGAAGACGTAATTCGTGACAAATGAGGTAAAACATTTCTTTGCAGCAGGGTCTATGTGTACATAGGCGATTAAAGCACCAGAACGTTTACAGTTGCTCAGTGTGTGTCCACAGCAGCATCACAAAGAAGATGCCACTTGAAGAAGCATGTCAAATCTAAACACAGATGCAAATGTTTGTACCGTTAAATACTCATGGGATCACAATAGACATGTAAAAACCCGGCAGACGGATGGACAGACAAGGTTCACATGCAACATCTGCCAGCAAAATGTTCGTGCAGAAGAAACATATCACCACATATATTCAAGAAATGCACCTAGACCCCAAGTCACAGCTGTTAACAATGCGACAAATCCTTTAAATGGAGGCCGCCATGGCGAGTGCAGTTGATTGCAATGAATTAAGGTCTTTTTTAATCTCAGGATCACATAGACCATCTCATTTATTTATTATGCCTGGATAGAGGCAAATTGTATGAGTATTGTTCACTAATTGTCGGAGAAAAACTGTGTAGATTGAACTTTGTTTCCCCGCATTTAAACTACATATTTCTTCGCAGTTTCTAAATTTAAATGAAATTAATATTTATCTCTGCACGTCATCATTCTGGAAAATATGACCCCTTATTATCTCTAATTACTTAGGACTCTTATATATTTTTTTATTTCAAAAGTTTTATCTCAAATCTATTAAAATGTACTCGCCCTTGTCTGATTAACTAATGTTACATGTATCAAAGTACCCAATGTAAGTAGTCTCTGAACGAGATTCATACATTATATTTTTCCTATTTTGACTAACATTGACATGCCCATCGTCGAAAACAAAAACGAAGGCATTGAGTCTGAAAATTAGGGAACAGCAATGGCTTACTTCGTATTTTGAAAGAAGTCAAAATTATAATCAAGATATAGGATTCAAAGGACTCATTCCATCCAATTATTTTATGTTACTTCAATCTTTTTCATATTCCTAAGTTGAATATATTTTTCATATGGTACGACAAATAAGTTCCAAGTTGTTTTGAGGAAAGAAATCTAAATGACGTTCGTCTAATCATATCTTTTACTAGCTTCCGTTGCACCTAAAGGCGTTTTGATTCATTCCTCAAATTATGTTTTCAACAACAAATGAGTTAGGGTTACAAGTACTGTAAAAAACTAACCCACCAATCCGGATTTGGGTTGCTGAAATATGCAATGAATTATATAATAATCTGTAAATATGAATTTATGTTTTGGCTATTCTAAATTACTAATAAAGACTCATCAATCGATCATCTCCGCGTTAGAATTTTATTCATACGCATTACTGAACGGAATAACTAAATGAGCAAACGTAGTTCTAAAGTTTTGAAGGCATCTACATATGATACTGCCGTCCCCATCACTGCAGACAAGTGAATAATATTTCTCGTTAAATGCTGACGCAGGCTAGACAAAACGGGTCAAAAATGCTATTTACACCTATAGAAAACATTACAAGTGTCTGCAGAAAACAAGGCAAAAAGCTTACACTTTTTACTGTGTTATTGTAAATTAGACATGCAAGTGTTATGTAAGATGGTCTACAGGGTAGTGTTCCTGGGTAGCAAAGGATTTAGGGTGTTATTTAGTTAAATATGAGTCACACCACTGTGCGAGATAAAGCTTTCTTTTCGTTAAAGTCTGTTCTGTTCCATTCTTCAGAGAAAACTAACAGTATGTATGTATGTATGTATGCAAATAAAACTGAGATTACTTTCTCAAGGTATGAAGATGAAATAACGACATCAGCTTCAAGTGTATATATTTCAGACTAATTAGGGTGCATTGTGAAAATATGCTGCATAGGGAATAATTTATTACTTTTACATCACTAACAAAGCGATGAAAATAGTTTTACTCACGTGTTATTTCAATAGGTTTGAAACATATCAACGTAACCGGATCTTCTTTCATCATGCTTGAAGAAAAAGGCGAAAAGTCGGACATTTTACCGGCTATATGAGAATTCAAGAGCACAGATTCCGAATCTGTGTATATTTCCGACTTTGTTCTTAAATTTTATTATGGGTAAACCTTCATCGGTCGTACCAACAAAATATTGTTTTGGAAACAGGTCAGAGAGGATTAATTGCTTAAATGATACTGCAGAATTCTTTAAAGAAAAAAATTTTGAAGGTATCCCCCATGTGCTCGACGGTAAGTATTGCTTTATAAAGCGGGCATAGCCCCTAGAAATTTAAAAAATGAAACAAAATTAGTGATTTGATGCTTTATTTGGGTTTCAATGTTTGGTGCGATTTCATTTTGGCGTATTTAAACAAAAATCACAGATAATCAAGGCAAAATATCTCAAAAGATTTTGTCTTCTCGACATAAATGTTTTGATGTAAAAATCGACCTTTTGTGGTACAAGTACCTGTTAAGTTAGGAATTGTCCTTATGAAAGCTACTCTGCCGTTCTCCATACGTAAGAGTTAACTTTCGATCAAAATGTAAAAGCAAGGTTTCAAATTTGTAGTGGTTTTTGTTGGGGGGTTTTACTGTCATGCACAAAACTTACCACAACAAATGTCATATTCTGAATAACTCGGTGTTTAGACTCTAAGTTCACTGTATCGGAGGTCTCGAGATCGGATCCCCACAAAAGTTACTGCCATAATCAGCATTTACCTTATCACATACTGACATATGATTCCGAATTCGTATAAACAGAGCTATAACGATACAGTATGTCAACACTACCAGTCATACAAAGACCGTTATCAGGGACGAATTCTCTTCAGACCCGACCTTTTTTCCATATCGATTTATCAGTTCCTATAAACTTAAATACCTGGATTGCGGTTTCTATTTGTTTTCGCAACAACAAAGTCACGTCACACAACCTGTGGCGATTCAGTTGCAAACGCAATATAGAACTATACCAAAATGCAACCTCCTTTAAACTGCGCTAAAGAGCCGATATAAAAAAAATAAAAATAAAATAAAATTGAAAATAAAAATAGTAAGTATCTGCTTCTGTACAGTTTGCGTGCAATCTAAATTAAGACCATCTGCTTTCCCGTGCAACCTATATTAAGACCATCTGCTTTCCTGACCTACGGCAAAGAACACTTCTTTCTGGCACATATATATTATGTATGCCTTGGCAAGCTAATAATTCGATAAGTTATGTCAGTGTGTTAAGCTGTTACCGTCTCATACAACTTGTCAAAACATGTTTATTTGAATGATGGTAATAATTCAATGCTTTTTTCCTAGCCTAATACACATATTAGTACCTGGCTAAAAAGAATATGTATAAGAAAATGATCTGGTATACGTGCATCTTTACTTCATTTTTCAGTTTACTCCTACAAATGTGAATTGAAAAGCAGACTGTAACATCAGATCTCGAAAGTCAACAAACAGGGTCGTACTTCCATTTTTAATTTCAGACCATGAAGGCTACTAGTAAATACTTCTGGTCAGACTTGTTTTCAGTTTAACAGTGAATATTCAAAATTACGTTTTTACCTCAAAGACATGGATCAATTTCATCAGGCAATAAATGGAAAAGCTAATATAAGAAAGGTAAGTGTGCTTCGATACCTTTGTTCACATTTTATAAACTATCATTAAAGATGTTTTAGACGTGTGGATATCAAAAACCAAACAAGTTGTGAAATAAGTTTATCAAGGAAAACATCTCATACATTTCAAAGTTGTTAATACATGCAATATTTGCAATCCAGAACTTAAAAGTATCTGAAAATATATACAAAAAGACGTGTCTAATAATGCATAGATTAAACGCTTTTGAAACCCGCATTGGAGAATAACAAACATTTACTGCATTCAACTATGCATGAAAAATAATTGCTTTCCCATCCTAAACCATCCGATAACAAGGGATACAATACTTCATAGGAAAGGAACTATGATTAAAGGAACTACCTGTTTCTAATTTTGCTTCGTTGTGCTTCAAAGATGTTTCCAAGCCCTCTTCACTTGTCAGTTTCTTAGTAGAAATTCATAGCTATGACAATTTTGTCAACATATTCACTAAAACATACCGGTACGCACTGTATTCAACCACCTGTTATTTATATCGCTCATATTTTATGGTAATACTTCCAGATGAAGCTTCTATCAAAGCTGATCTGTTTCTGAAATTTCGGGGAAAGTTTGCTTTTTTCTCCTACTCTACTATCGGAAGCAATCAGAAATGTTCCCGTGACTTCTTGATATAAGGATCAGTTCCCTCGCTGCCTAGAGTGTTATTATTATTATTATTATTATTATTATTATTATTAGTTGTAGTAGTAGCAGTGGTAGTTTTATTTCATTAGACATCCAACGAATTTTGTTTTACATGTAATGGTGTTATTTTTGTCACACGTATATTATAACAGAAATGAAACATTCGCAGCATATACAGGTAAAAGTGCAAAAAGGTTTAGTATAGAACATCATTAACACCTTCCCATATTTCTTGTATTTTACAAACTTCGACGGGCTTTAGAGAAAGGTGGAGTACAAGTCGATATGGTTTTGATATCATAAGCTATTTATAACTCCAATCAAGTTGGGAATAGTAATTTTAACTTGGTAAGAATAAATGTACCACTTTGTAATAATGATACAACTGTTAACACCTGCAGCATCTGCGTGATTTCTAAATCCAAACAGCCAAGCATCAGCTATTAAAGTAGGTGTACTTTATTATATTTAAAAAATAAAATAAATCTAAACCAAAAGTTTCTGACTTCATGAAATAAATGAACAGTAAGTTTTATTGCCTCATAACAAAATGTAAAAACATTATGTCGCAGATTTCTGGTTGTTCCTTTAAGATATATTGGTTTGCTTTTATTCACTGTAGGAGTATTGATGTATTGGGCCTTAAAACCACGGATGGCTATTTGTTCATAATGATGATCTTACCGTAGAGATGCTAATTTTTAATGGACGTCGACTCCATGCTACTTGGGGATTGGAATGTTTTTGAATCAATAAGTTTTTTGATAACTTTGCTTTCATTTATGTATTATCTTCAACCAGAATGCATATTGGGTCCTATAGGATCTTTTAATGATGTGTTACCTATAAGTCATATGCTTTTTGTTTTATTTCATTCCTCTTCCATCCACACTTCTAATAACATTTACTTGCAGAAGGAGCCTTTTATCAAATAAAATAATACAATGGTTCTTTCTAAACACATTTCCTCTGCCTGGCCTCTTTATAAATAATCAAGAAAGTTTAGGAAGGTTCAGTAGGCGATACTAATCAAAACACCATAACGTCTTTGTTGATCTTGACAAACACAAGAGTTTGATACTAAATGGCTTCATGGTATCTAATGACATAAATCTTTCTTCGATTGCCATGACGTAAAGAAACAACGTAAGCATACTTTGTGGAAAGAGAAGTGAAAAGTGAGAGGTTGCCAAGAGTGATTGTGCCTTTTACTGAACCTGAAGTGACATGTACCAAAATTAATTAGGACATCCTCATGCACTCATCTATACAAATATTATTGAGTTATTTCCCTAAAATTCATCGAGTATCATCTGTCTTAAGGTAAACGCCATATTTAATAGGGTCCGCAATACGTTATTTTTTTTCTTTTATATCACAGAGGTCATGTCGATTGAAGTTTTAAATTGGGCTGACAAGAAATATAATGCCTGCTTAAATCTGCAATATGTTGTACGCAGTCATGATTTTGTATTAAAAGATAGCGATCGCCTGAAGAATATAATGATTTGGTCCATGTCAAATCTCTTTCACTCTCCCTCTCTCGCTCTCTCGTGTGATACATACATACATACATACATACATACATACATACATACATACATACATACATACATACATACATACATACATACATACATACATACATACATACATACATACATACATACATACATAAATACATACATATATACACACATATAATGGACCAAACTGCACCTTTTTAGAAAACGATAATGACTTGATTACTTAGCAAGTGATTTATCAATAGTAAGAGTTTACAATTATTGTCGAATTACACGCCACCCATTACTAGCATACCTTTTGTTGTGTTTTCTTTTTCTTTGATTAATCAATCAGTGGGGGCGTGTTTCCTTTTCTTCACTGTAATATCTCAGTTACTTCCGCACCATTTATAAATGTCTGGTAAAAGATTAATTTGACCATATTATGTGCAAACTAAATGTGATTCAGCATTGCAAGTGGCAAAGAAGGCACAGATAAACAAGACCGTTGATAGAACACAATGTAAAGGAAAAGAGGAATGCAATCAGCAAATTAGCGACTTCTATCATGGAACAGCAGCGTTATTTCTTTTTCTCTAAGTCTTACAGTGTGAGATATTAAATGTATGTACTATATCAAACAAATAATTAAGACAAATATTTCATTCTAACTTGCTTAAGCATTTTAAATTATTTGCAGTTATTTAAATTATGGTTAAGACAAGGGCATCCTACATGTTAATCCATGTTAAAAACTCACCCCCTTCCCACAAAAAAAAGATTTAAAAATAAAAATTAAAAAAAAGATAAATAAAATAAATAAATAAATCAAAAAGAAAAATTATAATAAAAAGAAAAAGGTGTCTAGCACAAGGAGGGATTTTTTTTAAAAATTGGGTAGACAAGTCAACAATTAATTCCATATAAATTTGAATTTTAATGAATTGTCGCAAAACAAACTATCACCAGGCAATGTATTTAACACCTTCAATCTAACAAAAATATCAATTGAAATTAAATTAAATTTTTAAAAAAATAACCGATGTCAAACTGGATTCACAGGCAATTACTACTTAAAAACAATTATTGAGTCCATCCGAAATATCCGCTTAGAAAATAAAAGTAAAGATGTAAAATAATTAAACAATCAAAGCAAAGCATACATTTTGATAATGATGTATTGCTTTTCTTACAAGAAGAATTCAAATAACTCAGTATTTCCTTTTTGTTTTACATATATATGACCAATACGATAATTCACATATACATACGATGAATAATGAAGGCATAACGTACATATCATCAGACAGAGAAAGCTTTCCTGTTTTCAATTATATTACAACATCAGCGTCTGAGAAAAGTGTTGCGGAAAAAAAGGAGCGAATGATAAATGTGGAAGTTGCGTGTTCAGTGATCTAAAACACCAGAATAATTGATGGATTACACAGCTTTGATTTGAATGATATGTTACAGGCGCCGTCAATAAAACCATCTGGAACAGAAAACTAAGGAGTCACTTTCCATTAATAAACTATCTTTTTTTTTTGACAGTTTCTCACTGAGTATAGGGAAAGTAATTATAGAGGCAAGAAATGAACTTAATGGCAGTTTGATCGGACAAAAGTTGTTACGGTTGTTTGTAATATATCTATTATACCAAATCCCCAGTGTAAGTTTGTATAATTCAGCGCTAACTGTTCGCCAACATGAGAACATTGAGCATACACCATTATCTCTTTTTCCACTTAAGTGTTTCTATTAAATATTGAAAGAAAATGTATTTATGTGGTTTGAGATTATATTCCGTATCAATTCGAACACTGCTTTGCTCCTTCCAAACAGGCCAAGAGATACACAAATGTCCCCAGAGTCTAAGGTGATATCTTTCCAGAGTTCATGCTCAGCTTATCTACAACGTCTGGCCGAAAATAGCGGAGATAATCGCATATACAAATATCACAACTTAAATTGAAGTGTTTGTAGTTTAATCGGATGGTGGAGGAGCTGATTGGCATTCACTAATTATCGCGGACGTATTGTTGTTGTTGTTAAGTTTTTCCTTTCGACTTTCATCTGAGCACAGTTGTTTATGCACGTATGTGTATCGATAGTCTTTGATTTGTATAATATTATACAACTATATACAACATATTATACACAAAGTTATTACATGTACAGAGTATATTTTTCATGACACAGCTCCATCTTGCCCGCAGGAGCAACGATGATCAACAAAGTGTGATCAGTTTAATCTGCTCTTAGCGACGTCACGATAATGTATTTTGACATATATCATTATCACATCTGAAATGTTAACACTTTCACTGAAAGCTTGGATAAAAATCAAATGTAATTTATATGCAGGTATTGATTTTCATAATATCTTGGTACGTATTGTCATGTCGAAATATCAATAGAACTGAAAATGAGCTAATTCTGTGACGAAGGGTAGAATCGTCTAACTCTTTGCTGTTATTTCATTCTCAGCATCATATCTGCTCTATGATATACTTGTGGCAGAAATACGGAAGCCCATAAGTGTCAAACTGAGACATAGAGACAAAACAAGTATTGCTAATATTCGCAACGATTTCGAGGGATAAAAGTAATATTAAATATATCAATATCATCCCATTGCGATTACACGCAATGATATTGCACAAATACGCAATACTAATACGAATAAATGCAATAATTAACGCGAAATTTGGGCGAATATTCACAATACATTTCGAGAATTTTCGCAATATTATTGCAACCAAACACAATATTATCGCGAATAAACGCAAATGTGTTTATTCACAAACGTATTGCGAATATTCGCAATAAATTTTTATAACTCCATGTCTTAACTTAGCACTAACTGGCTTCCTCACTGCGTCTGAACCTTAAGTTCGTGTATTATTATCCCTAATATGAAATGACGCTCATCCTTTAATTCTTTTGAACAAACCTGTTATTCAGTTGAAGTGCTTGTTTAATACTGTACAGTCAGTCGTAATATGTAAATTATTTTGAAAAATAATTTCAAGTTTTGACAGATAATATAACTTTTTTCATTTAACCCTTCCCTCAAAATAAGAGTATTCTTTCTCGATTAGCTGCAAGTACAGCTTTTGATCGATTAGCTGCAAGTACAGCTTTTGATGGAGACGCTTTCTTTAAAATTTATTTTCATTTCCTTTGATATTGACATAATTTTTATTAATGAATCAAGTGTACCTTATATTCCTTTGTGAAGATAGTGCAGCATTGTATAATATCAAAGAAGATAGTGCAGCATTGTATAATATCAGAGAAGATAATGCAACATTGTACAATATCAGGAAAGACCGTACATATAAAAACAGCCAAAAAAAATTCTCAAAAATGAATGCTAAAATACAGTAAAATCTATATAATTACCTTATATGCTTATTTTTTAAATAAGAGAATGTCGTATGTGCTTATTTGTACATTCCTTTATCCATTGTGAATCTAGTACTAATGTAACGCTTTGTAATAATTCATTATTTCTGCTTACTACTGATAAATAGTCATTCAATTTAGAATTTAACAAAGAAGAGTAAATTTTGTTTAATAGATTTTGTTTAAGTTTTAATCGCACATATGCACTTATTTTTGCAACCAAAATAAGGGAATGTCCACGTGCGCTTATTTTTCATACACACTTATTTTCACGTAACTGTTTATTATCCAGATTGCTTAGTATAATACAACACGTATGAAGTAGAATACAACACGTATGAAGTATAACACGACACGTATGAAGTATAACACGACACGTATGAAGTATAATACGACACTATGAAGTATATCACGACACGTGTGAAGTATAACACGACACGTATGAAGTATAGCACGATACAATTTATATACAATTTCCAAACAAATTATGATAAGAAAATGACATATTTATGTATATACAATTTCAACGGCACCAACATTCGCGAAAAAAAAAAAAAATGGCACATTTTCTTTTTTTCTTGTTTTATATGAAACAATTATTTTTTTGTCTTTGAGTATATATTAGAAGCAAATATCGAATGATGTAGTCTATAAAAAGATGAATACTTATCCAGGAGATGTGTCCTGTTCATTTTAAGATCGCCAACGGTTAAAAAGAAAAGAACAGAAACGTTTGACTATCATACCATAATGATCTCATACTGTATTGATTGCATTAACATATCGGTACTTTTGTTTTATTTTCTTTTTAATTATACATGCGTAACCACTATAAGACAAAATCATTTGCGATAGACAATGAATCGTGTAGATATGTTTATCCTGAAAGTTTACTTCACACGTGTAGTACGCTGTAGAGTTGTCGGATCATACCCTGAATTTTTTTTTTTTTCTTTATTGTAAATTGCAAGAACCCTGCTCTTATGGGTAGAGCAAAGTAATATAACTATATAGCATTATAAAACTTTCATGCAAATAATTTGGATCAATGACGTGTATAGATCTATGTTTTCTTAAATACCGATACTGACAAAATTAGCATTATAGCTTAAAAACATTCTCTACCCAGTCTGAAGTTGATGGAAAAGTATGATTGCTGAAAAGAAACGAAATTTCTGCACTAGTATTTAATGTTAATATGAACATTGCCTTTTTATTTAACCACGAACCCACATGTGTAGAAATTTGCAAGAGGTGAAGGCAAAAACTGTTACCTGGGGAAAGCTACTGAACACTAAGGGCTGACTACTCATCCTACACAAGTAACCATTTCAACAATCTCTACTGAAAGTAGGCATGAAGTTGTCATTTTAACAGAAAGAACGCCAAGTGTATTTTAAATTAGACACTTTCCCATGTTTCCTTTCCACGTCATGCAGCAAAAAAAAAAAAAAAATTGACTACGAGTTTCATCCTTCTAAAAGTAAAAATATGATACTGGGTCATTCTAACGAGGCCCCTTATTTGCCTCTGTGCAAATAAGACTACAATGAGGAATATTTTGAGTTAATGTACTGTACCCTTGAAATTTACATAAATTCAAAGTTCAATTTGAAGCACTTCATCTCGTTGCCTTTGATAGTAAGTTTAGGTACTATATTAAAACCAAGTGAATATACACAGACACACACACACACACATACATATATATATATATATATATATATATATATATATATATATATATATATATATATATATATATATAAAACACCTAATATAGCAAAGAACAATCTTTCCGAATGCAAGCAACGGATCTTTGAGAGATAGTTTTTGTCAAGGAAAAATTATAGAGGCAACAGACTTGACAAATTATGGTGCAGCAAGTCAGGGAAACCACGATATGCTATCCTCACTATTATTTGAGTTTACAGTGTGTGTGTGTGTGTGTGTGTGTGTGTGTGTGTGTGTGTGTGTGTGTGTGTGAGAATATCTCACTCTCTCTCTCTCACGCTATATATATATATATATATATATATATATATATATATATATATATATATATATATATATATATATATATATATACACACAAACAAACACACCCGGCGACATATCTACATGCAAGCGGTACATAATCTCTTAGGGAAAAAAGTATTCCTACGAATGAACTCACATCCAGAGAGTATCGAGAAAGTACAAGGTTACCTGATAAAATCCCACCCTAATAAATCTTTCCCTCCCCCACCTTTTTCTCTCTCTCTCTCTGTCTCTCTCCCCTGCATTCTTTGTGGTTACAATACGATGTTCTGGTATAAGAGGACCAAGAGTGTGCAAGAAAAAAGAAAAGAGAGTATCTTATACTATTCTTCTTTCTTGAAATGGGTAGGGCTATTCATTGTTATAGTATCATATACTTTTATTTAATGCCATTTAGAGTGTGCAAGTACGCTAGGTTTTGACACGTTAAAGTGTTTCGAAAAAATAACAGACAGTGATACTTTTCACTTTTCTTGAGTTATGATTTGGTCTTTAATGAGCATAGGCCAACACTGACATTGCAGCGTACGTTGCTAATGACCTTATGATAGTTCCTTCCATCGAAATTTAGTGCAAATAGCAAGAAAAGGAATGGCGATATTAATGTTAGATGATGTGAAGAGCGTATCGCGTCTCAGTCGTCAGTAATTGCTTTGACACGTCCTGAACGTTTCAACAGTAACTTAAGTGTGGAGGGAACGATCGCCATAATTCAATGTCGTAATAACGCCAAATACTACACATTTGTATTGTGTCGATATGTTAATGATTCAAATGACGATGAAAATTAACACTTAATGTTCAGTTTCCTGGTAATGAAAAAACATATCTTTGAATCAATGTAATGAACCAATGACAGATACAACTTCCATCAAACATAGATTTTAATAGAGTGGAAATTGTAATAACATATAATTGAAAAGGAAAGCCTAGACTACATTCATGTGTAAAGCTATCGCCTTATAGCGTATGAAAACTAAATGTAGTTTACAAAGAATTTCAAATATTAGCTTCAATCCACTGAATTACATTATGTCTAGATGCAGAAGTAATGAAGCGTCTAGACTAGATTTATGATGTGAAGTCAATTCAGAATTTCAACCTCTCTCACCAATGCTTAAGAATCTTTTAAATACACAAAGTAATTTACCACTTTGGTTCTTGTCGATGACGATCAGAAGAATATTTCGCTTTCATTAAAATTACATGAAGTCATGTACCTTATTCGTATATTATGCAACTCCTTTGTGTGATTTTTTAATATTTTCAAGGTAAATGAAAAAAGTAAATATTATAATAGCCTTTGATCGTTGATTAGAGATTGATAGGCGGATGCCAACAATTTGATTGGGGCACAATAACACAACGGTAACATTAGTCAATGTTATTTAGCAACGTCCTTCGATGCTTCGAGCCATGAGAAATGATAGAAAGGGGGAGGGGGAGTTGTACCTCTTTATCTTAAATAGTCAGTCTACATTACTGCTGTAAATGCCTTCAATAAATAATGGTAAGTCAGCTCTACGTCGCATTTTTCAGAAAACACATCGAAAAGACGAGTAGATAATTGGAAATAATTAGTTCTGAGAGACTCCTGCCATGCATTACACGGAAGAAGGAATATTCACTCTGAATGATTTAGCTGCGCATTCCAAACAATCATCGGTATATGAAAACGTGCAAGAGAAATCGGAAGTTGCGTGTTCATTGATCCCAAACTATTAGACCATATGACAGAATGCACGCTCTTTCCCTATAAATTCTTGGACAGTTTTCATAGGATGGATTACAGTGTAAAATTAATTACTTTCAGTGTAATATACACGTTCATCCGAAAACCATTAACCAGAAGTACGAATGCAGACAATGAGAGTTATTAATTATGAAAACAGTATTCTTTTGCTATTTTAGATTTCCAGAAAGTAGAAAAGCCTTACTTTTATTTTTTGCATGTGTGTTTCTTATTTTTGCAGGTTTGGAATCTACCTTTCTTATATCAAGTCACAGAGAGAGAGAGAGAGAGAGAGAGAGAGAGAGAGAGAGAGAGAGAGAGAGAGATTTGATCGATACAATAGAGCAAGGGAAATATAATAGAGCTGGTTATTGAGACTGATGCAATCTAAAACATTCCTTTACCATTTACATAAGATTCGACTATAACAACAACAACAACAAAAATTGTGAAGAAAAGATGCAAGAAGTGCATCCTGTACGCAAATTACAGTTGCAAGTTGAAAAAAAAAATCCGACAGAAAACGATTCACAATGTCAATACCTCATTAAGGTTGCGAGGCCAGAATTAGGACGGATTCAGTCTCTCAAACATCGCAATAATTCAGTGGTAATGCAGACGTTCAGTGAATAATGACTATTCAGATCCTTCATTAAACTTATTGTCACGAAAGACATTGCAGTTATGCCGAGTAGGTTGGTTGGTGTTATATATTTGTTATTAATTTTTTTAAACAGACAAAATAGTAGTTTATGTATTTAATTATTCTTTCTTCCTTACTCGTTGTATTCAATACCCATTTACTAACTCTTAATTATGAAAAAATCGCCGGGGCTAAATTTGTGTTAAAATAATGTGTTAAATCGTAAGATTCACTGACGCTTAATCCTAATTTAAACTCTCTCAATCGTAATGCACCGAAATTATTCAATCTATCCTCTTTTTTCCCTAAAAATCACAGAATTGTCTAACGATAGAGCGTATTCTGATAACTGCTCTTGAAAGTAAACAATTTAATATAGTTTGAAGCCCTGAGGGAATGATTAACATTAGTATAGTGTTTCAAGTCAAGACCAATACTAGTCATTTGTAACATCCCGGGACTAGTTTTAACATCAAAAATCGTTATTATATTTCAAGGCTCTCAGATATGAAAAATATACAATAATCAATTTGCTTAATGCGCCATTTACTGAAAAAAATGTTCACTACAAAATGCTTTATTATCCAAGTTGATATTGTAATTGCTTGTTCTGGGAAGGGCAGAAAAACAAGAATATGTTTGTGGTAATATGCATATTTATTTGTGATATAATTTGGCTTTGAACTGCTTAGATGATATGGAGCGATTTCAATAATTTGATTATATTCAATCTGTTAAAGTAAATGACAGAGAATAGGATGCGTAACGTGTCTTGCCAAGTATGCGTAACGTGTCTTGTCAAGCATGCGTAACGTGTCTTGCCAAGAATGCGTAACGTGTCTTGTCAAGCATGCGTAACGTCTCTTGTCAAGAATGAATAACGTGTCTTGTCAAGCATGCGTAACATGTCTTATCAAGCATGCGTAACGTCTCTTGTCAAGTTTGATTCTTGGACAACTTTATGTTCTCAGAGTGCATGATTCGGGGGAAGAAAAAAAATGCCTGTGTTTTTTTAATAACTCGAATGGATGAATACTTTGCAAAGAGAGAGCTAAAGGTTGTATAAATTTAAACTGAATTGGAAAATCGAACTTCACAAATGCTTGGACTAAATTGGGCAATATTTAGAGTTTAACACTACACATTTATTTAGGTTGTACCATATTCAGTAAATCTTAACACATACTTAAAAGAGACTTAACAAATAGTGTGCGTCTTGTAATAGAAACAGTTAGATGGGAAAATGTTTAGCATTTTTCTTTTTACATATTTTACATATGTTTTCGAATAATATTATATATAACATTACGCGAGTGCACATCGCATGTCAATCTCTGTAAAAGAAGGCTTCAAAGATTTACCAATCGTAAGTTCCTAAACAAGCTAGTACATTTTTAAAAAATGAGAAACATACTAAAAGGATGGTTTTTATACTTTTTTTATTTATTTTTTTTTATAAAACTTGTATCAAACTGAGTTTTATCTACTGTGATAAGCTATCAAAGGGACTTAGATTGTATGAGCTACAGTTGACAAAATATAGCCCTACATCCCAAATTTAAAAAAATCACTTAACTTATCATTCAGATATGATTTAGAAATGTAATTCATCTAGCAGTAGCTGGTAACATAATACTTTGGTTATTTTGATATATTTATTGTTGTCATTTTATATGATTATCTACCACCCTGTTATAGTGTAAAGCAGTGTTTGGAGTTGCAGTGTAGCTTGACCACACACACACACACACACACACACACACACATCTAACAAGTGCAAAAAGTAAAAATAACAATTTAACCTATTACTGACGTAGCCAAAAAAGTATAAAACACATTTTTCTTGTAAGTAAAAAGTCCGAAAAAGTAAAAATAACAAGTATGAAACATATTTCTCTTGTCAGTAACTGATCAATTATTAGCTAACAGACTGAATATCGAGCTGGATGGCTTTTAATATCGATCTTTTCTCTCATCAGCTGACAGCAATTTTATGTGTATCATTTCATTACTTAAACATAATAAGAACCTGCCATGTTCAAGTTTCTGTGTTCTGTCAATGATTATACAGTAATACACACAGTGCTGGATTACCCAATAGGCAGACTAAGCACGTGCTTAGGGCATCAGCAAAGCAGGGGCACCAAAAATATGAGAAATTACGGGGGGGGGGGGTTTATTACATATGGGGGGGGACCATAATTTTTTCAGTACTTACGACCTCTAAAGGTCTTAATCCGGCTCTGAATACACATATGGGGGGGGGGCGGCATACGCCAGTTATTACTTGACTGGAGTCTTTGTATGGCTTTTTTTAAAAAGAAAGGACTGAGTATGGATAGGTCAGCTTATAGTTTATTTTTCTCGCTACTCCTAAATATGTCCTACGGAGCGAATCTCAGGTTAAACTATTTGCATTTTTGTTGTGTTTTGTTTTTTTTGGGGGGGGGTGGGGGTGCAGGTGGGGAGGTTGTTAAAGGTTACTATATTATGAACTGAAAGTTAACTTTATTAGTCCATTATATCTGTATTTTTAATTATTATTTTATTCCTTACACTTTTCTTTCGTGAAAAAAATTCCAATAGAAAGTCATTCGTGAAAACTATTTCTATAGAAAGTCATTTGTGAAAACTATTCGTATAGAAAATCATTTGTGAACACTATTCCTATAGAAAGTCATTCGTGAAAACTATTTCTATAGAAAGACATACAAAAATGCCTATCAGCATGCTACTACTGACGGCAGTTTTTTAGAATGTATCAAAATTAATTAAATGTGTTATTTAGTGACAGTTTTAATAATTACTTTTCATTACAAAACCTACGACCAGCAACCAACAACACGCCCCAAATGTATTCTGTATGGAAAAGAGTATATAAATGAAATAGCATGGATTTCCCTTGCTGCATTCCTAATATGGTTTTTCAGAAGAAAACATCCATTTCTTTCTTGATATATCAATAGTCTGTCTTCAAGATTATAAATCTGGGCGCCTTAAATGAACAGTTGAAGACTGATGTTGAAACGATCTGTTCCTATGTGTAAAGAAAAAATAAAAGCAGTCTTCTGCTACTTTGCGATACCGTCTTACCTATCAGCATTAGGCTTGTAAGCACGGGCGTGACATTTAAATCTGTATTAGGTTTGTAAGCACGGGCGTGACATTTAATGATGGTTATTAGCAATTAGATTAATGGCATCAAGCAAGCTACTTTAAGAGGATTTTGTCTTATTGTGCGTTCGGGACTTGAAACGATTGACCTGAGATGCTCAATAAATTTTCATATAACGCGTCTATCTTACCCTAAAAATTATCTGAGAACTTTGAAAATTATATAACGAGACAGAAAACTTTAATTTACTCCATGATACATTTAGCACTTAGTACAAATGCATTTTTTTGGGTGAGGGGTATACTTCATTGGCATTACTTCGACACCCAATGGTAGTTGAAATTTGTATGTAAACGCTTTGGATCTACGTCATCTAAACAATATGTACAACTATTTATTCATGAAAAATATAAACTGTATTGAAAATGGGGGGGGGGGAGATCGCAAATATGGATAACATCTTTCTTAATGAAGCCAATACTCATTTTTATTCGTGTGAAATTAGATACGTATCAAATAGAGATGGAATGTCAAAAGTTAACGCCTCTTTAAAATTAACGTTTTCTCACACAAATGAAAATATGGCGGAGTTGATTAAAGATAATGGCAACATTTTATCATGTTCAACGCCTTTTTAAGTATATTACATTTTACAAGGACTTTTTCTTGATATTTTACCCACAATGGAGAAGGTTTCCTCTGAGACTGGACAAATTGATCATGACATAACAGAAATATGTTATTATTCCATAATTATTCTTTGAATTAAGCGCAAACATATGAAATGATTATACTTAAGCTTTGGAAGTTAGGTGAAGATACGTCGTATATATAACGATTACGTTAGGCTACTATTCTATAATACATACAAAAAGGTAAATGTATTGGAGCGCAGTACACTTCTTATGGTATAACTGTCAGTCATTAAGTACAGTTTCTTGTCTAGGTAATACATGGCATATCAACTGTGGACTTTGAGATGACATCAAACTATAAAATTTTTCTAAAGATGGACGGGCACACAAATGTTTATCTTAATATTTTTTCTCTAATATGTTGGAAAATTTTACAAATAAAAAAAGCATAATAATCGTCATCAACTAATAGTAAATTATTTCTGGTTACAACAAACGCTCTGTAAACAATGTCACCTTCATATATACCTGCCTCTGTTTATGGCTAGAACATCTAAATATGGAAAAGTTTAGAGGAATGTAAAAGGTTAATTCTATATTTCTCGACATTCAGCAATGACTTTTTGTCTTTATACTACATAGATTTTGTTGACTGATTTACCTTTTCATGTCAATTTTGATACATACAATCCTTTCACTATCTGAAAACAAAAATAATGCATGAAAAGTTTTAAATCGCGCATATTTTGTTCGTTCGAAAAGACTAAAAATAATCTCTATGACAGCTGTATCAATTTTAATAATAACCATGTGTCTTAAGATGTTTTTCTGACGATTTTTTTTTCTTCTAAATTATTAAAACTGCCAGTTAATTTAGTTTTCGATTTCACCAGTCAGCGTTATAATTAAAAACAATGCACAGTGGAATAGACAAACAGACAAGGTGCAAATTATGACAATGAACGAATGTTAATTTTAAATGGGGTTTTTATTTAGTGTTTTTATTAGACCGAGCAGTAAAACAATCATCTTCTTAGTAGATTAATCAATGATATCCCCTAATTAGAAGACTTAAAGACTATAAAACAAGTCTTGATTTGTTTAAACTTGATATCTGCACTAAGGCAGCAGGTATATGACTATTGGATATTTACATTCATCGAGTTATTGCTAATACTTATGTTATATATTAGTTTATAAGCCACTTATATGAGTCTATTTTATCTTCTATTGCTACCCAAACACGATCATAATAGAAAGTGACCACGAACCTACACAGTCATGCATATCAATGGAATTATTTGATAAAAAAAGACAAAATCTCACCGTACCTAAAAAGCATGACATTTAATGTTCAACAAACCAAAATTATGTGAAATATTCATATCAGAGCAGGTTAAAGAGATATATTAACGTTTCTGTTTTACATAGCTGATAATGTTACAAAGGCTAAAATGCTATCTTTATACAGAATACACAGAACACAATGCGTGATTAACGAATAGGTCTACGGTCCCAATCGTCATGTGGAGGAGCCGCGGTAGCTCAGTTCGTAGAGTGTCGGACTCGTTGGCCTAATCCAAGGGTTGCCGGTTTGATACCCGCCCAGGTCAACCTGGATCGGCTGCATCTGTGTGTCCTTGAGAAAGGCATGATATAGCCAATAATGTATTTAAAGTGCCGTTAAAACTAACAAAACAAAACTCAGTCATGTGTTATGCAGTCTCTCGATGTTTTCTTTTGAATTATCTGGAATGACCATTTTCTTCCAGAAGTAGATGAAATACAAAGACAAACAATGAGAGCAAATTAGTTTGCTATTTCTCTTCCAAACAACAATTACAAATAATATCCTTTCAAACATTCATACATAAGAATATTGAGATCCCCGCAAGGAACAACGAAGAAAATGAAAGTGAAACATATTTAAATACCTGAATAAATGTTCAAACTACTATGTCCCTCTACATTTAAATCTTCTCACGTGTTTAAATTCGCAAGGAGATCAAAACAAATAAAACAAATCATAAATGGACCTCTCGTTCAAAACTGAAATCTTATCTGCGTCATCCTATGAATGGTAGAAACCCGTAAAAATGTAGCTCAATTTCAAAGGGTTTCCTGAGTGATTCAATAGCTTTGATAATACACGAGACTCGGGAATGTAAAATTATACTAAAAGGGAAACACTGAGATCAATGTGGTTACTGTTTGGGTGGGAAATAAAATTAGAACATACAATAATGTGGAGATAAAGGCAGAGAAAATTTCTTTGGTCACATAAACTTACCACGTGATCCACAGAGGAATATTGAGCTACAAATTTTTTTTTTTTTCAAAAATCTAATCTGAAGCTCGGCGCCACAAATATTTACTATCGGTGCTGAGCAAATGCCAAACCGAATACATTATTCAGCCTATATTTTGTTACTAAAAGTGATGAGGCCTTATACGGATGCTAACGTAAATGTTTGGTAATATTGTCAACTTAATCATTTGACATTGTATACAGTTTATACCACTTGGTTAATGAAAACATAAAAATGCATTTTCTTTTATATGCAGATGTACGTGCCTTTGATTTTGTGTGTTTTTTTATACTTCTGCTTCTCTGACCCCAGCACAAAAAAGGCAGATAGCTAGCGTAGTTTTTTTTTTTAATTCTGTTTCTCATCTAATTGTTTCACTACTATCTAACTTTTTCTCAGTAGATTTCCCCTGCCATTCCAATATGTAAATAGTTCAGGTTTCCTTTCGGATTCTGTGTTACGTGTTTGTTTTGTTTCTTATAAGCTGTTTCTTCCCCTGACGAAGAGCTTGATTAGCTTGAAACGTTGGGAAATTATATATATATATATATATATATATATATATATATATATATATATATATATATATATATATATATATATATATATATATATATATATGAGCATTTGTATTTGCTGCTTTATCTTATTCTAGATTTCCAAGGTGTGATGAATAGACAAGCAACTAATGTGATAGTAGCATCAAGTGTGGCCGTAAGTACGTACCTGCGTAAGTACGTCCGTCAATTTAGTCTTTGTGTTGAGGTCAATATCGCTGACCATTCGTGTTTCTTTACTATATTCATAGTTTCGTTGTTTTTCATTTGCATTTTGGGACCTTGCTGGTGAAATAAGCATTTAGCTGTAATAGCTAAATGGGCTATGTGGTTCTTGTAGTCGTTGTTGTTTTATTGAGGTATTCTTTACATTTTACTGGTCTCGTGTTGCATGCATTGGTCATACCTCTATCCGCTCCATTGCAAAACTATTTGAAAATGGTTAAAATACTTTATTCAATGAGCGATTATTTGTGCCAATTAAGTATTTCCGATTAATTGTTGGATTATATTCTACTAGTGGAATAAAAGGATACGCAGATAAATCATTGCAACTTACGAATAATACTTTAGTGGTAAGATGTAAAAGCATTATCTCTTACTATTGCTGGGCGGAAAATGAGAGTATAATCAGGAAATAAATGATAACTCCTAATGGGTTGGCCTGTTTGTACTGTTTATTTTAAGTTATATTATATTTTTTATTTGTTTTTACAACCCCCACCCCACCCCACCCTCCCCCCCCCAAAAAAAAAAAATTAAATAGACGAAGCGGGTAACTTATGTATTATTTATTGGAAGGGGATTAGATCTTTCGGGGTATTATACGGCAATAGTGATATTTTCTGTGACGACCTCACAAAGTCGTGTTCTTATAGATTATTTATGACGATATTCTATGATCAGTCACAATGGGACCGTTTGAAACATTACTGGTATTCGTCCTGAACATATTTCGTGTATTGTATTTAAAAATGAACCAAAAACAGAGAGTAAAATTTAGCTTAGTTTAGTTTAGTTTTGTTTTCTTTTCTTTCAATAATTACCTTTTTAGTTTAAAACCGAAGTGCATACAGAAATTCCGTGGGACAATATTTTATTTAATTAAAACGAAACCATGCCTATGACAGATTTTAATAACACCAAAAACAAAGACTATTGCCGTGGCTGATGAACATAACCATTTCAATTTCTTACTCTAATGCAACATTAGCTGATTATACTGTAATCAACACTTGATGGACACTAAGTTAAAATTCTAATAGTCTGCATCAGAGAAAAATACAAGAGTGTAATTGTGTTTTATAGCACTGTCAAATCCACATGATGAGTTGTAGTCTCAACACTTTTGGTAAAAGTTCACCAGAAAGTGTGTTCAATAATCAATATTCTAACAGTCAGCAGTTGATTGATTGTTCTACAAGTACATTCATATAACAATTCCTTAAATAGGTAAGAAGTCTGCGAATCATTGGGTTAATTTGCTTTGACTTGATTACCCTTAAAATTATAAATTCTGGATCTTTAAGCGTTCAATTACAAATGAATAGGTATGGCAAGTGATCCTGTTTCTTAGTGTGTTACAAAAGCGAGAGCCTAATAGCATTCAATGTATGTTTGCTTCATACACTCGTGCCCAAAGTGCTTTATACACTCGTGCATAAAGGGCTTCATACATTCGTGCCCAAAGTGCTTCATACACACGTGCATAAAGGGCTTCATACACTCGTGCCCAAAGTGCTTTATACACTCGTGCATAAAGGATTTCATGCACTCGTGCCCAAAGTGCTTCATACACACGTGCATAAAGGGCTTCATACACTCGTGCCCAAAGTGCTTCATACATTCGTGCCCAAAGTGCTTCATACACTCTTGCCCAAAGTGCAAAACTATCCACGATACTATTTGTTAGGAACAATGATAAAATTGGAGGATTCTATGACTTATAAAAGATACAATACTGTATCAGCTGAGATACCGTTTGTATCGGTGGAATAACAACATAAATTAACACTTACAGTTTGGCGACAAATTAAAACGTTAGATAGCATATAAGAGTATTTGATGAAAACTAAATTGGATGTATGCATATACATATTCTTGGAGCAAATATTTACCGTACATGCATGTCAAATTTTGGTGTGACTTATTATCACTTTGCATAATATGACTAGTATCCTCACGTTTTTTTGTCGTTGTCATAGAACGAAATTTTATTCAACCTTATATTGCAAGTAGACGATTTTTATGAAAAAAAAAAAAAAGGAATGAATCTTTGGTATATAGCTGCTGTGTTTTCAGCGTCTAACACTTACTTTTAATATGTTTGTTGAAGCTTCAGTAATTGTTGATACTTAAATGTGCATTTCCTCGAGAGTCAAACATATATATATGGAAACTATCTAGTCAATTCTTACAGTACAGAACTCCAGGTTGGTGCAAGAATGGGAATTCTAAATTTTTAAAAAAAATGCATCGTGATGGAGAAATGGGAGCCTCAATAATATTATGCCAAATCTTAGAACTTTGGAACTGAAGTTTTATTATATCAGCATTTTTTTGAGAGATGATGAAAATATCCACGTCCTGTCAGGGTAGAATATTGCACATCATTTAATTAAATTAATTTCTGAAGACCTAAAATACATAATACATGGATAAATATCAACTGGTTTAATTATCGATTGGAAATTACTTGTATGGTACATGCACGCTAAAGTAATCAATAATCATTGTATCGGTGTTATACATAAGATAATGCTGCCTGAGGAAAAAAAATGGAACTATTAAAGAACTCATACTAGTAAATTTTAGTTACATGAACCTAATCAATTTTTAAATAAAAAATGGGTTAATGACAAGAATCCGGCTAAAATAAAGTTTTTTTTTATCGGGAAGCAGGATACGGGCCAATACTTTTTTTTAACCACTATGAATGTCTTTACAAGTCAATGCTTAAATAAATTACTCGAAGAACCCGGGAGAAATTATGTTATCTTCACAACTTAGACAAATATTTATAAGAAGAGTTTTAAGCTAGGCAACATGCAATCTCTAGGTCTCAAAAATAATTTACTAATTCTCTATACATGTATTTCTACATTTAAGAAAGGTTTGACTTTCTTTCCCAGAGGAAGTAAATACTAGAACGGACAAAATACATTCGATGATTTAGGCAGTTTTGCGTCCTCATAGTTCAATGTTTAACAAGGTCGATCCTTATCAGCATGTCCCGCGAGAACCATTTGAAATTTACCTTTTTCTCAACAAATTAAATCATACTTTGTTTTGGGCGTCTGTGGCAAAATATTCTGATGTTAACGTGGTAACATTACAGTAGTTTGTAACGATATCTAGCCCGGATATACCATGTGAAATGATTTAATTCTCAACAGTGAAAAAGTGGTAGTATATATAAATACTTGCAAGAAGATGCTGTGCTTTCATGTCTCTACACCAAATAGTAACAAACAGGAGTTAACATAGAAGTAAAAATGACGAATTTAAACAACTCAAGATTAGAGGAAACATTTGCTGAACATCTCAGCCATGGAGCCTGAGTAATATCTTGTGGCTTAATCCTATATCCCTTGGCACACAGAGAAGAGATGGAAAACATATAAATCTTTATAAGTAGGCTATTGAGCAGCTTCGAGTTGGAAACGCCCGGATGTTTATTAAAGCTGGAGAACGAAATCAAAATTGGACAGATATAGTGATACACTACATGACTCATATGAAATATATTTTGGCAATAAACGTCTTCAAAGACATATACAGGCAAAATAACTATGAATGCTGAGATAGGTTAATTATATTATTCGGAAAATATATACATCTGTAAAACTTGTTTTTTTTTTTTGTTTTTTTTTTTTTTTTTGTCTAAATAAATACTTGTGCGTAGTTGAATCTTCGGGATCGTGTACTGTCCCTGAAAAGTCGAAAATTGTGGATTTGTATTTAGGCTGTTACTGCATTGTGGGCTTATATTTTTCTTTTTACAGTTCTAGCATCTCAAAAATACACTTTGAGTGAAGAATTTCGTGATATTGTATCATCTTTTATTGACTAAAAATCACACTGTATCATTGCTCCCAATGTCAGTAATTCACACACTGTCAGATTACATGTTACCCACTATTCCACTGTTCAACAAAGTGTTACCCTCAAATTATTCATCAATCATCGTATAATTCGTTTTGCTCTTTTTTGGCGTGGATTGTGTGGAGATATTGTTATCTTCAGCCGTGGTACGAAAATGGAATGATTCTGATTTCATGTTATGTATCATGCTACACTTAGGGATCAAGAAACATAAATTAAATTTCATTTCAGAAAACCATTTTTTTTATAGAATTAAAAACTCGTGAGAAAGAAGGGGGAATAAGTTTAAACATAGTGCATTGCCAACAATTGCAATATATAAGGCAAACGGATTGTAAACAAGTTATACAACTTGCAAGCTCCTTTCCATGAGAGAGAGAGAGAGAGAGAGAGAGAGAGAGAGAGAGAGAGAGAGAGAGAGAGAGAGAGAGGAACTGTATGAAATGATACATTTGTAAATATGTTCACTTTTATTACACATTTTTGCATTCCTTTTGTAGCTATGTAATTTATTCTGTAGAATAAAAGTAATTTTCAAACAAGAGAGTATTTAACTCAGTATTGATATTAAGTAGTGAAAGTACCCATAAAAGTTCATCTCTCGTGTTATTATACAATCAGCACTCACAAAGGAAATCATAATCATTCTCAACAGGAAATTAACAAGAGCAGGAAGGATCAGTGATAAAGTGTGCTATAAATAAATCATAATTGAGTATGCTACATTTATGTTAATCAGACTAATAAAACAAAAAGTTGCCAATAGCCGGGAGTTGAAATGCTAAGTTTAGTTATTTCTTTTCTAAAGATATTTTTTTCATAGATGGACAGTTTGAAATGCTACGTTTAGCTATATCTTTTGCAAACAATAGTTTGAGATAAGATAGCTCATTCTGTGTGTTAATTATAGATGGTAGGAGGCATTTTGGAAGCGAGATGTACAATATAGAAAATGAACAAGGCTGCTTCAGATTCTCAAGTTGGTGGTTAAGTTTTTGTGCATAGGATGGAAGCAATTTTGAAATATAATTTGAGCATTGTTTGTTGATAAATTGTTAAAAAGCACAAAGATTTTTTTTTCTCTCTCTGCAAGTGTAGGCCAGACTGTATCAAAATAGAGTGCTTCTCTACTTGGATATTTTGGTAAACCTGAAACAAATCTAGCAGTTTCGAGTAGTAGTTTTTCAAGTTTTCAGAATCACATATGGAACACGATAACCAAATTTCAGATCCGTATTCTACAATATCGATCAAATCAATATTTCTTAGATTATCTTTAGATAAAATGTACATAAACTTCTTCAAGTAGATTGGGTATAATAAGACCAAAAACTATTTGGTGTTACGGTAACTTCAAGAAGACGATGAAGTGTAACATCTATTTTTTTTTACCGGAAAATGGAAGATCTGGTAAATATTCAATTTCTCGGTTAGTAAATAAGACACAGTCTGTTTTTGAGGGATTAAAAATGTACTAGCCATACATTGGCTAAATGGGAAATTTTGTAGAGGTCGTCATTTACTACGTTTTGGATGCAATAATGGGTCAGCATTGTAATGAAATCATCTGCAAATAATGGGACTAAAGATTTTAGACTATCAGCTTTGTCATTAATATAAACAAGATATAAGAATGGGCATATGGCTGATCCCTGTGACACACATTCAGTTAGTTGCTCTAAGCTGGATAATTCATTACGGACGATAACTCTCTGAGTCCTATGCGTGACCTAATCATCGATCCATGTCGATAGATTCCTGTCAGTCCCATAACTTCTTAATTTCAATAGAAATCCCCAATGTCACACCCTATACAAGGTTTTAGTGAGATCACATAAAACGATGCATGAGATTTCGTGCTTATAGTATGGCAGATATATAAGAATTGAAGTGAGATTAGGTGACCAGGTAAAATACCATATTGACCTTTTTTTTTTAAAAAAAGAGACATGTGTTAAAAAACTATTGTATCAAATACTTTGCTGATATTGCTCAGAAGTGAACCAGGTCTATAGTTAGACGTGATTGATATGTCCTTTTTAATATTGGTACTACATTATCTAGTTTCTATTGTTTAGGAACTTTCTTTGAATTTAACGACCTATTAAAAGAAATGCTAGTGGTTTACAAATTGTATGTTTGTATTATTAGGTAAGTGACAACTAATATTGTCCGGATCAGAAGATTTAGTATTTGATAATGTCAAAATTATCTCTACTATCTCACTTTGACTGATCTTTTTTTCTATTAGAGTCGCCAACCGAAGAAATCGAACAAAGCAAAATCATATAGTAAAATTTCTTTATCAATGTGGGAATATACTATGGTCAAGTCCTTACCGTGAAGTGGAGGAATTACTGTTGGGTCAAGAAATTACTCGGCTATAGATTTTATTAAGTCACAGCAATATTTTGGATTAGTTTTGATATTTGATGAACGGATGTCTAAGCGTTCGAAAAAGTTTTTTCTTGGCTACCTGTTCTCAAATTATTTATTTGTTTCTTTGCATTTACTTTCTTTCTTTTTTAGTAATAATTCGCTCAGACAAAAAGGGACAGTGCCAGGGTTGTGGAGCTCAGGCTCACTGTTTTACAATACATAGATGCATACAACATATAATCTATGTATACATTTTGAAAGAGAGAGAGAGAGAAAATAATAAAGAAAGAGACAATGGAAGAGTTGATATATTACTATTGCTTAACAGTCCTTATTATTCCTCTGTACTGGCTTACAAAGAAACTTGAATATTTGCCAATTGTTGAGAATATAAGACTTCTGAACTTAACCATACAAAAATATATAGAATACATGGACAATAGTGGGAATGACATAAGTGACATATAAGAAAGCCGTTCTTTTCTGTTCATCTGTTACACGTTATCGACATATAATTTTCTATTTCATTAAGGTCGTTGATATGTTTTTTAAAGTTTTTGAAGAGACGTAAATTTTCCTCAAGTCGCATGATGTGGACTAATCATTTAGCCTGCACCATTTTTTTTTCCAAAAGTTATGTTTCAACGTCGTCAGTTTCATCTGTAATGATCCTTTCGTCAGTGCAAATAAGATTTTTAATATGTGGGTAATCATTCGTAATTCAAGACAACACAGTGTTCCAGAAAGAGGCAATTGTCTTACATCTCCAAAATAAATCTTTTAATGTTTGTGGAGCAATTCTACAAAATGAGAAGTACTAGTCCAAAATAATATCAAATCTGGATAGAAAGTTATTTGAAGTTTTGAATCTTTTTGTGACTGAGTATATTAGAGGAAATGGTCTTCTTCAATCATGCGACTCTGGAATATTTGAATCATGGCACCATTATTGTTGCATTCTGAGTATGTCGTCAATAATAATTATAATTTTGTAAAAGTACCGGCAGCCTTCATAATATTTTCTAAGCTATTTAATATTCAATAAAAAATACTGGTCTATCACAAATATTTTCATTTGGAATTATAGATAATTATTTAAGATATTCTTTTACAAATTGTATCATGCAAATGTACTATAAATAGTTTTGTTTTGACAACGCATATTTCTTATGTTTTCTGGAGATAAGAATTTACCATCACGATCTATAATATCGATAATATGAGTGATTTCTTTCTTGTATCATCTTCTGACGAAAATGTATGAGCCTCAGACTTTTATGTTATTATTACACCAAAGAGGTTCGTTTTGGAAATCAACATAATTCGTTCTGCCAATAAACAAAAAAAAACTTCCAAAATTCTTTGTCAAGAACACCAACTATATTGTCAAAAAATGTAAATCCAAATCTGTGAAAATCTTTTACTTCTGGACAACACAATTTCAATTGACTCGTCGTCGCCATACAGTTGCGATACAGAATTTCAGCGGCAACCGTTAGCAGCATTTGAACTTGTCTCTATGGATTTAGTACGTACAATCGTGATGAAGAGTGCCCCAAAGTCATGTGAACTTGATCCGATTCCGACATCACTGCTGCTTGAGTGCTTAGATCCAATATTGCCTTCACTAGCTGATGTTATTAATTCTTCTCTCTCATCCGGGAAATTCCCATCATTTTTCAACACTGCCATTGTAAAGCCTCTGCTGAAGAAACCAACACTTGACCATAACGATTTAAATAACTACCGCCCAGTTTCTAACCTCCCATTCATGTCAAAAATCTTAGAAAAAGTTGTTCTATCCCAACTTGTATCTCATCTGAATTCAAACAGTCTTTTTAGCAATGTACAGTCTGCATATCGCCCTCGCCACAGTACCGAAACTACCATTCTGAAAGTAGTTAACGACCTTCTCTCTGCTTTGGATAGTGGAAAGATTACAGTTCTCACCCTCCTTGACTTGTCTGCAGCATTTGACACAATAGACCATGATACATTACTTCACCGTCTCCATCATGTATTTGGCATTCACGATACAGCCTTACTATGGTTCAAGTCCTACTTGGTCAACAGGACACAAATTGTGTCCGCAAATGGAAAACAGTTGATCTATGTTTTGGTGTTCCACAGGGTTCTGTTCTTGGACCTGTTCTCTTCATTCAATACACTCAGCCGCTCTCAAATGTCATAGATCGTCATCCAGTGTCTCACCAATTGTACGCTGACGACACCCAAATATACAAATCTAGCCACCCAACTGAAGTTGATGCTACCATCCAAGGTGTAGAGAGGTGCATTTCCGATGTGAAATCATGGATGACATGTAACAAGCTGCAGATGAATGATGATAAAACTGAAGCCATTCTGATTACAACACAAAGACTTTCTCATTCACATCGTCTACCTCAAACAATAAATATCAGCAACACCAACATTAAATTCACACAGTCAGTACGAAACCTAGGTGTTACTCTAGACAGTACTCTCTCATTGCACCAACATGTCTTTAACATATGCAAGGCTGCATATCTTGAGCTGAGACGCATCAGCTCCATTCGCAATTATCTTTCAGTTGATGCCACTAAAACACTTGTGTGTTCCTTAGTACTTTCAAGACTGGACTATTGTAACTCAATTCTATCTGGTTCGTCTCAGTATCCACTCCAGAAACTTCAAAAAGTTCAAAACACAGCTGCTCGGATCATTCTTAGAGTACCACGAACAGAGCACACACACACCGACACCCCTGCTCTGTACCCTACACTGGCTACCCATTCGATCCAGAATCAAACACAAAATTTGTTCTCTATGCTACGTTTCATTGACTGGCTCCAGTCCAACATACCTATCTCACTTCACCCATGTGTACACACCAGCAAGATACTTACGCTCCTCTTCCGACACTCGTATTCTCATTATTCCCACTATCAAAATGAAGTCATACGGACAACGTTCTTTTGTATACCAGGGCCCAGCAATGTGGAACGAATTACCCACTGAACTTAGACACAAAGACACAGTGATCTCATTCAATAGTGCTCTTAAAACTCACCTATTTCGACTGCAAGAATAGACTTAAAGACTTAATAATGTTTCCTGACCTTAACTATTTTCAGCATGTTTTTGTTTTCTAATTTCATGGTGTTTGTTTTTTGTAATCATATCATTATATATGTTTTTTAGGTGTTATCTAATGTTGTAAAGCGTTTAGAGCTTCTAAAGATTATACAAAGTCCTCATTATTATTATTATGCATGAAAACCAATTTTCTTTCTTCCATACTGTCTTTTTGAAACATTTTTCTTATCCAATATATTTTAAAACATTAATTAAATTTTTAAAATGTGTCATTTTAATCTATCTTCTTGATACGTTTTACAAACACGGCTCCTTTTGATTCTATCAGGTGACCCATTCCACAAATATCTAAAACGGAACGTATTCAATTATATCAAGTGGATTTGGTAATGGTATTATTACGTGCTTAATGTTTTATATTCCCAAACTATTAATGACAACTGTTTAAGATCTGGAGTAATCATTCTTTTCAGACAACTATGTCAACAGTCTTCAGGTTGCTATTATTTTAGGAACAATGTTTAGTTTCACAATTTCAGATAAGTTTGTAGAATATTTCACTCCCAACACTGTAAAAATTCATGTTTATAAATTAACATTGAATTCATCACATAAGATAAAGATTGCTATTTGGCATGCTTCCAATCCAAACTGCTTTTGTTTTATCTATATTTACGTAAAGACCGGAGTATTTTGCTAATATCTCTAACGTTAATAAAGTTTGTCGAAGTAATTCGTCAGCACCATCCATGTAGTCTGCGTATTGTTATAAACCAACTCTTTATCTGTCACTTGCTGTCTCTTATATTTGGATTTGTTCTAAACATAACTGACTGTATATCTGCACAGATAATGAATAAATATGGCGATATGGAAATATCTTGCTTACATCCTCTACCTATGTTAAACCAAGATTATGGATTACCATTGACTATTACATAAGACTAAATTTTATTAAAACGCCCCTTACCCATTGTATAATAGATTCACCAAAATGTTAATAGTTCAATACTTTTTCTTATGAATTCCCAGGCTAGAGAAACAGATGCTTTTTCAAAATAGTCAAAGAATAGAAGTCCATGTAGTTTTCTTTTTTCAACATAATTTAACAAGTCATAAATAATTATAATATTTTCCATAATAAACCCGACTGATAAAACAGTCAGGTTGGTCCTCATGTATTAAAAATGGCAAAACGTGTTTAAATTTATTGGCTATGCATGATGATGCTATTTTTTAAGTCGCGTTCAAAAGCCAAATTAGACGCCAATTGTGGACACGTTGTTTATCTTTATCTCCTTTTGATATGCATATAAATAATGCCCTCTTCTTGGGGGTTGCTGAAAGTGCACCCATTCTGTAACCATAGTTATTTGTTTTAACAAGATAGTGACCCAGATCTTTATATTAAAGTTTAAAAATCACGAGAAGTAAAACCGTCATATCACCCTAGAAGTTTTTTTTAAAGTGCTGTCAGAGCCTCTGAATTTATAATGTCTCATTCCAAAATATTTCTGCCACTATCATTTAATTTATAAATACCAAAGCCATCAACATATCAAATAAATTAACATTTTCTACATTTCTTCTTGCATGGAGTTTTGATAGTAAGTTTGTGTTTCGTCTAAAATATCGTTAATTTCAGTCAGTAGCTTTCCATCATTATATAAAAGATTAGTTATATTTGTATTAACAAAAATTATATTTTCTAAATTGCAAAACTATTTAGTCAGTGTTTCTCCTTCTTCAATCCAATGTACTCGTGACCTTACCGTTGACCACTCTACCTTGAGTACCTGATTTCCTTAAGTTCTTGCTGCTTTTGCTCAAATAATCGATGATCTTTTATTTCAGTTGACTGTACATCAATAATATCTTCAAGTAACTGTTTATATATTATATTATCAGTTCTTTTCTTCTTGCATGCCGAATAGGACAGTTTTTCCCCTAATTTCCATTAAAACTCCATCAAAAAAAAATGGGATCACTTATTGTCAGAAGCATATCATTGTCTTCAACATTATTTATAACAATGGTATTATCTATATACGTGGCTGAATTATATTGTATTTTAACTCTGTATCTTGCATCTTTGACTATTTTGATGTACTCAGAATCCTTTAAGAGGAAATGGTTAAATTTCCAAAACTGTTTTGCTTTGATAAATTTTCCAGATTTAAAGTTGATAGTTATTGGAGGGTAATCCGGTCTGTATTTGCCAAAATATTCGCATCTTGTACTTCCTGTATCAAACATTCTGATATTGGAAAGAAACCTAATCCAACTCATTTATTAGCTTTAATCTTCTGACAGGTGTATCGCGTCTTGTAAGTATTTAAATATCTCCAAATAGGTACTAAATTATTGTCATTATACAATCAATCATCTTTCTGAACCATGGGTTTATTTATATAAGAATAGTTCAATGTATCACTCAACCATGGGTTTATTTATATAAGAATTGTTCAATGTATCACTCAACCATGGGTTTATTTATATAAGAATAGTTCAATGTATCACTCAACCATGGGTTTATTTATATAGGAAGAGTTCAATGTATCACTCAACCGTGGGTTTATTTATATACGAATAGTTCAATGTATCACTTTCAGGATCCAGAACAATATTTTAAAGATTCCTAAGGCTAAAACAATGTGATCATTGTGAGATTCTAACATATACTACATAATTCCTCGGTAGAAATCTAGGTCATCTTTATTCGGAACATAAATATTTATCAATGTATAATTGTATCAAAAGTATTAATATAACTTACCAACTTAATACCAGTTCCATTATGAACGCCTTTATTTATTTATTTTTAACTTAAAATATGTTATTAAAAATACAACGAATGACCTCGACTGACATGTATAGCCGTTAAAAAGACATTCACTGCGATCGAATAATGTTTTCATTGTTTTGTATATTATCAGCATCTAGACGGAAGAATATAGCATATTTTTCATTTTTAAGAAATTTAAAACATCCTTCCTTTTCCAATTATCCCTTAAACCATGACTATTTACTGAAATTATTGTTATATTTTTCATTTACATGTTTACATTTAGATCATAAAACAAAATTCATTCATGAATATATAGTGTTGAACATATTGAGCCATGAACCAAACATTGTAGTAAAACTGTAAATTACAGTTACTCTAACATAAGAGGTATATAAGTGGGACTGGGACTGGGACTGGGACTGGTGCAAACAAAAGTAAGGAGATCAGAAAAGAAGAATTACAAGAATAATGTTTATAGAGAATATAACTCATATTGGTTTAGAGGTGGTCGGTTTCTCGCCTTACATGCAACAATCCATACTGTTCAAAATTAAAAGTGTTGTACTGAGACAATATTCTATCTGATATTTTACAAATCGTGCAAGATACAGGTACTGACAGAAGTACAGCGAATTATAGATGAATGGAGGTTAGTAGTATCCCAACAGGAACTCTTTTGATATTAGCATTCGGGTTTTCCAACAGGAAGTCTTTTGCTATTAAAATTCGGGTGTCCCAACAGAAAGTCTTTTGCTATTAACATTCGGTAAGGAAAAACAAAATATTGCTAGTTGAAAGAGTATTCTGCTGGAGAATATGTGTTAATCAACAATGTTGTTCTTATCAATGTCCATACATTATCCAAAATTTGTGAAAGGTCACCATTATTACGTATATCTAAGCAACGAAGGCATGCTTTATGTATACAGCAACGCTTTATTATAAACAGACACACACATGGATCAACGACTGACCGGCTCATGTTGGTCATGAAAAACAAAAATCGGCAAGCATCACTCTCTGTTGATTACAATATGGGCCACGCCTCACTGGTAACAATCCATACTATCAAAAGTTGAAAAATGCTGTACTGAATCAATACTCACCCGGACATGTCAAGAAAAGTGCAAGATACACGCAATGACAAATCATACTCCATAAATGTGCCTCAAACAAGCTCGATACTCTCTCAAGAGAATCATCGCGTCTCATTGATGTGGGACGGGCGCCATCCAGAGTAGGCCTTTGTGGTTCCTTTCTTTTATAAACCAGCGGCAGACATTTGCCCAAGAAACTAGGAGACATAGAGAAAAGCAGAAATTCCACACATTCCAATCTGACACACAAATATTGCAGAAATACAGTGCTAGCACGATTTGTAATTTAATTTCTCATCGATAATTGTTGACGATATAATATCCACGTTGCTTACAGTCTTTACAAATGAAACATAAGTTTACCTGCGAATTGCAATTGTAAAAGATACAGATTGTATCAGATACTTACCATCTGGGAATCGCCGTTTTCATTGCATGCAAAATAGATTATCGCATCATTCTCTAGTCAACGATCCTTTCAAGCATTTGATTCTTTATCTTTAGCAATCCATTAAACATGTGAAGAAGTAAATTATTTTCCACTCAAGTTTGTCTCAGAAATCGCAATCGAAATTGTCGTCCCTGTCCTCTCTCGAAAATATAGACGTCGTCTTGATAACCTTTGACGACTTTACATAGCCATTTGCTGGTGGTAGAATGTGGATACATTAATAAAATGTATATGTATTAATGTGTGCACATCTAAATGATTCCATATGCGTACATGGAATATCTGAAGCATTGAAACATATTTTTGCGTTATCTACCTGTTAATGGTATTAAGAACAGAAGGTAAGTTTATATAGATGAAGGTTGGAAGAAGATAAGTTTAAAAGAAAGAATGAGACATTGTTTTTGTCCAAAACCGAATTAGTTCAAGTAAATTTCCATAACAATAACTCTTTTACCTAAAACCAGAGTTCTTATAAATATAGATTTTTAAACAAATACAATATATTCGCCCAAAGAACGGTACTTGATAAGCCTGGACAAGATTACTAAGGATGACCGCAGCTCTTTTGGCTTCTTCATCTGTTTCCGTTGCTTTCGTTTCTCGATTGCACTCCATTGAATAATGTTCACTCTGTGTCTGTATCTTGGGCTATTAGTGACTTGGGCTATTACTCTGATAATCTTGCCCACTTTTCTGCTCGAATACTGTACCAGGTTTTGGTATTTTTCCAACTCGTGATCACTGTAAAAAGATTTAATGCATCTGAAAGCTTTTGGGAACATTTCAGGATTCGCTTGTGCGACACCACGTTCCTTTTGCAAGTTTGCTATGGTTTCTGAATGGTATAGATCAGTGGTTCCCAACCGTTTTGAGTATGAGGACCCCTTTTTAACCTGAAAAAAATTGCACGGATCCCCACATGCTAATAGTTGTACTTTTAGGCTGTGACGGGGATAAACATACAGCAGCTTGACGCGCTAAATTCGAACATGCCTTGCACGTAGTGGCGGGGATAACAGAGGAAAGCAAGAGCTGGCTGGAGGAGCAATACTTGCTGCGAAGCTATGTGAATTCGCGGACCCCTTGGAATAAACCCGCGGCCCCCCAGGGGTCCGCGGCCCACAGGTTGGGAACCACTGGTATAGATCAAAATGATAAAACAGCCTGTTCAAGAAGGCATGCCGCTCGTTTGTCATATACTTCCAGAGTTTCTCATCGCTGGAAATGAAACAGTGCGTGCTAGAAAGCATTGCCATGGGTTGATGTTTGATGTTAATTGAGACTGTGTCCCCGCCCATAATGTATTGACATTTGTCGGCCATCTTAGGGTCACACATGGACAACTCGTTAGCTCACATGACTAACTTCATTGGACAATTATCAAAGGGGAAATCTTGTGACTCTGTAGTCACGTAGACGGTCATTTCCTTGATCGGTGTAATAGCTTCCATCCAATATGTATTGTCCGAGTCAGATGCACCTTGTAAGTACAAGGTATTTTTCTTCCGCACTTTACAGCCCATGACAAGAAATTCAAAAGTATAAGAGACTTAAATTTGTTGCTGATAAGACATCAACACAAATGCAGTAACATCCAAGGACAGCTCCTATTTCTGAGAGAAATGGAAGTTGTTGCATCAAGAAATAAATCAAAAAGAGCGATCGTGAGTAATATTTTGTTAATTGCTATAGACTTATTGCAGATACTAATAAGCTGAAATCGTGAAGTGATTGAATGCTACTACGGCTCCTCTGTTATTTGCAAAGAACCAATCGTATCAATATTGTTTTTGCCGTAACCGGTCCCAGAAATTAAGAAAGAACAGATTCTCATTGTTTCGTTTTCTGCTCCTCCATACAATACTCGCAGCAGGTTCATCTTTTTTAAAATGGCATCGACCTCGGGTATGCTTAAACTTTTTGTTTCCATTAAGAAACCCAATCTGGACCATTACAAAAGTAGTACTCAAATTATATAAATTCTTTCTTTCATTATTGTTTTGTGTTGATGTCCTTAATGCATCTGACAGCTGTTTAAAGGCATGTGAAATAGAAGCGGTAAATTTCCTTCGGCATTGTAAGGCATGCTCTTTAAATTACAGACTAGAAGAAGCGGAAGAAAGTATCTGAACTGAAGTTACATAATTATGGGTTTTCCTCAAGTGCTACTGCCTTTTGAGTATTTGTAGGCTATATCACTCTTAAAGCGTAGGTACTCGAAGGTATATTGTAATTCTTAAGTGATAAATACGATTATTTAATTTTGTTTTATGAAACTAACGTTGTAATTGTCGTATTTCAAGGAATAATTAGGATTTCCTCCTAAAGGCAGTTTCCTTGTGTTACGTTTCGTCACAAAGAGTTCAGCTTTTTCATTTAATTGTTGATAGTATTTTTGTATTCATTCTGTTCCACAGTGTGTTACTTTGCGCATTTTTTTTTATAAATAATCAAGAAATATTGGTATTCAAGCAATGAAATATATCTGTAAGCATTCATTAATAGATGTTCGGTACTTCATTGTGCTGATGATATAACATGGTCATTCATAACACAACCCCCGCCAAAATGAATTTCACATGCTTGCCTCATCAATAACGCGGATTCATTCCATCACATGAGCGCTACAAATGAAAAGCAGAACAGCATTAGTTACCAAGATATTTTTGATTATGTGACATGATTCCTGTGCGAGATGCTTTTTACTGTTCATATAATATGAAATAATTGATCTTATTATCTACTTTATAAACAGTCCCATTAGTTTAATGTTGTTGCTACGGATCAATATCCAGCGGTATTGATCGTAGTTAAGTAAAAGTATTCACCGCTTCCTTACATGGTAAATGCATGCACGCATTCGATTAACTACTTCTGGCAACGGCTAAATGCAAATGGCGAAGGAAACATAGAACGCTGGCCACGTCATAAATCTTATGGCCACCAGAGGCCGACAATGACTGCAACCGTTTCTACCTGACACCGGTGCTGGAAAATCAGTAGATCCAGATCCAAAGAAAAATATTTATCATCAAAAAGAAAAAGAAAAGAAAAATCTGTATACATTCAAATACTTAAATTGGAAGGAGAAACAGAAAAGAAGACCAACTAAATATGATTTATAATAATATTGAAAATGGACGGCTAGTGATCGTAAGTTGCTCCTGTTACGAGAGAGAGAGATACAATATATCAGGCAATAACTTCTCTTTCACGTAAACAGTGCACTTTTATCCACTCTGAATAGCAATGTTTTAGCTTGTACTAAGAATTTAATGAAACACAAGCGACTCCAAAATGAATTTATATCCTTTCTTGAGGTATTATTCAAGATCGATGAATCACAATATTCTGACAACAATCACGATGCACACTGCACTTTAAAATTTACCAGCAACCATCACAGCAACATTGAGACAATCACAGCGATAACCTTAGATGTATTTTTTCTGGCTCATCTTTTCATAATGGTATTTGTATTTTTCATTGATGTATTGCATCATTTTCCCCTAGTATCAAATTTTCGCTGTGTTTCTTTGGCTACGTGACAGTCCATCCTCTTTAACAAACTTTCTTTCGTTCACTGCTGAACGAGAATCACCCCATGTACGCGCGCGCTTCCATAGCAGTAAAGTAGCGCGTATTACTGCGTGGTGTTCATTTTTCATTCATAATATATTTTTTGTTTCACTTGTGTTATTCCTATAACATAACATAACGATTAATATACTTGTTTTTAAGTATATAATAAAGGGTTATTGACTGAGTACTGAAAAATATTGGGCCTTAGTTCATGTGGCGTAGAATGCCGTCGCAAGCTCGGGCATCCTGCGCCACATGACCACTGGCCCAATATATTTCAATACTGAGTTAACAACATACTGCACCGTCTTGAGGACTTGACGTCATCACGGATGTTTGTGGTGCATCATGTAGGTGAAATAGCATTTTTACTCTTCTGAAACAAGTGTAATTTCAAAACTTTGCCCTGAATCATGTCATGAGCAACTAATAGACCTTTGTGTCGGTGAATATGATGTTTTACAAACAAGTAAAACTTTAATATTGACCTCCGCTTCGTGTCTGTCAATATGAAGTTTACTGGCTAATAGAACTTTCTAATCAACTCAACAAAGAGCAATAATTGTTTAATACATGTTCTGCTTTTGTTTTTAGTTTGATTTCGTTGACAAGATTGTAGCATGCTGTTAAGATTTTTTCTTCTATTCGAAAATCAATACTATATATATTTTTATTTATCAGAGTCATGGCAATACAGGGGAAATTTTAAGAAAGGAACGATCCAAATGCTATTTTACGGGTCCTGAAAGATGATACTTAGACCTTGATTGTAACGGATACAAAATATTTATAGCTGACTGGTGTTTCTTTCGACGTTATTATTTATTGAGACACAATAACAATCGCTAATATCAAAGGATACAGCGGCTAAGTGTTAAACTAATGCAACTATAATGGAAAATCCAAAGGATCCTAATAGTTAACTGGACCAATTGCAATGGTTCCCACTGACAATTCTGCAGCGTGACCTTGCTACGCAGCGGTCTGATTCCCCATATATATATATATGACACCATTATAATCAAACAAGTTAGAGAGTTCCTATTCTTTCCAAGCAGGAAGCGAAACCATGCCTGTAACGGCAACTATCCCTTAGCTATCATGCTAGGCAAAGGGAATTTAAGCCTCAGTTATATGAACAAACACACTGGATTCTATTTAGAGATGGTAGTACATACAGGAAGGAAAGTGCTTATCCTGGGATCCTATTTTGTTAATATATTTAGATGCATGATTTTATGAAAGAGTGCTTGGATTTGACCTTATATATATATATATATATATATATATATATATATATATATATATATATATATATATATATATTCGATCATAAAAACAAACATCTGAAATTAAAAATTGACTAAACATTTTACTCGCAATTCCTTCAGACAAATTTGTTTGAAAGTAGTGGGGTACATGCGAGAAACTCGCAGTAGTGTCTTAACGTCATTTACTAAAACTGATTGTTCAATGAAAAGTCAATTAAAATGACCAATTTCGAATATTTCTCAACAACAACAAAAAAAAAAGAGAAAAAATAAAATGTTACACTACAAGGCAAATAATAATGAACATGATGGCAACTTGTACTAGGAGCTTTCCGTTCTCACCATGCAAATGTGGAACAATAATGACTCACTCTAGAGAATAAAAAGTTAAATCTTACATTTACAGGCACATAAGAATAGACGTGATAATATGTGACCTGAAAGCTTGTCTTTCTCCATTAAGGATGGTCGGGGATATAAAGGTAACATGTGTATACTAATGCAAAAGATAACAAAGACAGATGGTTTACAGCGTGTTTAACTGGTAATGTAGAAACGATATTTGCTTGCTCCGAGTAAATAACGGATGTATTTCATCGAGTGGGTGAAAAACTCAGTATTTTCACGTATGGCGAAGCCATGAGTGAAAATACCAAATTTTTTCACAGACGATGCTTGTACCAATATTGTTGTGACAATCAGGTATTCCTTGCAGAATAATTTAATATTCTGGAACTTCATTAAATATTTGGATGGAATAAATTTCACATAACCAGATTGGTGAGTATATTGGTTACCAGAGCTTATGGTCTTTTCTTTTTTGCTAACGTGTTTGCAAACAAAGCAAGTCTCTGAGAAATCCAAATCTTTAACGATATCTCTAAATAAAATCTCTTATACGATGAAAACACTATAATTACATAAACATTCTTTTAAAGCTATTATTTTGTCTATTAAATTTTGTTTCTATCCTTAAACTTTAATTTACGAGGAGAATTTCTCCTTCACATCAATAGGAAGCATTCATGGATATCTGATGTTACCAATTTGTACTTTCCCTTTTTAGCTGGCCATTAATGAAAATCATACTCTTTTAAAAATATATATAAGCTTTCTTTATGAGGCCTTAAAACCTAGACCAACTTAGCAAATACTGAACCCATGCACGATATATTCCTTCCGAAGAGTCCAGATTCGATCGAAATCAATCCACTTAGGTATATTTCAAATACAGATTGTATATTTTAATCGGATTTATGAGAATACACCATGAATGCAAGTATACTTGAACCCTATATAAATGCTGTGGTCTTTTTTATTACGGGACAAGGAAAATCCAAACGATGCTGTTATTATAGAGATATCTTAAATCTCAGTTATATTCATATCTTGTTTACATTTTCTTAGATTTGAAAATGAGAACAAATGGAAACGGAAATACATGTACACCATTCACTGTTCGCTTTCCAGGCAGTAATGTATAGTTGTAATGGAGGTCATCTAGTTAGTGACATATCCACCAACAAAGTATCTGCAGCCCTTGACATTTTCCATTTAAAGGATTCTGGCATAAAAATGCAAGATGTGCAAATAGATCTTGAGTTTACCAATAAGCTATTGGATGCCCAACCAATAATTGTTAGTCTTTACCTTTGTTATTTCTAAGCTTGATGAAGTAACGCGTGCACTGGATTCAGAGAGCAAAGGTGTGATGAGCTTTTCGTTTTGGTTATGCCATTAAAGAATGCTAAAGAAATTAAAGACGAAATCCGGCTCTGATTACACTGATCTACAGCCAAAATGCTTCCGCTTCCGCAGTAAATATTGTCAAACTTTACTAATTCTGGGTCACTGAGAACGAAAATGATGCTTAAAATTGTTGATTGGCTCTAGTTTTAAAGATATTATACTGGGTCAGTGTATACGACCCTTAACTTGGGAATGGCAGAGGATAAGTGAGTTATAAAGGGAAGGGATCTCAATTTAAACCAGAAATGACTAAAATACATCTTGGACTGGATCTATGAATAAATCTATGACTGGGTTTGGACAGTACTTGCTTTTTAGGCAAAACAATGAATGATGCAATCTGAAACTGGTATTGCGTCATACATGATATGAATTGCATCATGTTATTCCTAGAAGTCATGGATGATGGAATCATAACTAAGCTTACATCACTCTGCTCAAGAAATTGCCCTATATCAGCTCTACAAATCATACAGTGTCGTGCTCTCTTATTTGTCAGTTTTGATTTTGCAAAGGGACACATTTCTCTTTAGCCAAAGTGAGCAGAGATGCCTCGTACTTGTGTGAACAATGCAGATAACTTCTGCTATGTTTGTGGTGAAGTGACTTTTGCATCACAAAAGCGCAGTATAACCACTATGGTTAAGAAAGCCTATCACCTTTATTTTGGCTGCAAAATTGGAGATCAGGACAAAATGTAAGCTCCACACATATGCTGCAACACTTGTACAACAAATCTTCACCAGTGGTTGAACAGGAAAAGAAAATCTATGCCTTTTGCAGTGCCAATGATTTGGAGAGAGCCAACAGATCATATCAGCAAAAGTTACTTCTGCATGGTGCCTCCAGTTGGAAAAGGTGTGTCAAATAAGAAAAAATGGACTGTGCATTATCCAAACATTCCGTCAGCTATACGCCCAGTACCCCAAGGAAAAGGACTGCCGGTTCCTGATGCACCAGAATCATTCTCACTTGAGTCAGACGAGAAAGAGGAAGAGGATGAAACTTCTAGTCCTGAACCATCAATGTCACATGACCCATATTTTCTCCCATCCTCCGCCTCTGAACCACACCTCATAACACAAGGTGAACTGAATGACCTTGTCAGGGATTTGGAACTACCCAAGAGTAAGGCAGAGCTGTTGGGCTACAGACTACAGGAGTGGAATCTCCTGGCAAGTGATGTTAGGGTTTCCATGTTCCGTGACCGTCAAAAGGATCTTGTCCCATTCTTCTTCATGGAAGGTGATCCTCTAGCCTGCAACAACATCGATGGTGTGATGGCAGCCCTCAACATTGTTCATGATCCAGATGAGTGGAGACTGTTCATTGATTCATCGAAGACGTGTCTTAAAGCTGTTTGTTACATAATGGCAGTGTTTTGGCATCAATTCCAGTTGGTCATGCAGTCCATATGAAGGAAACCTCTGAAAACATGAAACAACTTTTGAGGTGAATAAACTATGACCAACATCAGTGGCAGCTTTGTGGCGATTTCAAGGTTCTTGCTCTCTTGCTTGGTTTGCAGACTGGATACACAAAGTACTGCTGTTTTCTCTGCTGCGAATGGGATAGTCGTGCAAAAGATTCCCACTACATCAAGAGAGATTGGCCACTCCAACAGTCATTGGAGCCTGGGATGAAAAGTGTTCAGCATCCACCACTTGTTGAATCAAGGAAGATTTTTTTACCACCCTTGCACATCAAGCTGGGTCTGATGAAGAACTTTGTCCAGGCCATGGACAAAACACAAGCAGCTTTCAAGTACCTCCGTGGAAAATTTCCAAGGTTAAGTGAAGTTAAGATAAAGGAAGGTGTCTTTGTTGGTATTCATATTCGTGAACTTCATCGAGATGATGCATTTCACCGTGCACTGCGTGTCAAGGAAAAGACGGCATGGAAAGGCTTCCAGTTAGTGGCAACAAATTTATTTTCTCGGAAAAAACAAAGCAGACAACTACAGGGAGTTGGTGGAAAACAAGAGATGCTCCATTTAATGAATACCAAGAAGCGCCGAGTAGACACTGAATAAGGACTAAACTATGTACTTATATATACATAATAGTATTTTGACTTTTGTTTCAATATATTTTTGATTTATATAACCCTTTTGCTCTGTTTTAAAGTGTTACATAAACAGGACAGGTGAAATATTATCATGTAAAGCAACCATAAACACATGAAAAGACCTAGGTTTACAATTTATGATTAAAAGTCTACTATGTACACAATATACATAGACGTAAAATGTAAAAACTTAAATATCTTGGAAACAGTAGCCAATCAGTTGTTTTAATTGTCATATTTGAATTAAGAACATCAAAATCCCTAATAAATAGCACATTTTATCTCTGAAGCAGACGACTTCGAAAACATTGTAGACCAGTGAATTATTTATCCTCATGTTATAAGATGGAAATAACAATCTATACATCTTACCCTAACCCTAACCCTCTTTTGGCTTATTAATTATGTATATGAGCATTCCAGTTTGCTTTATTGACATTAATACAATATGATTTCCCTTTCTTGTACCTTTCGTGCGGTATTGCACATGACATATAATCACTTTAGTATGAAAAAATATAAATTCGTCTGAGGTCAGCAAGAAACTTTCCACATGTACCTTTATATTGCTTTCTAGGAAAAATAGGTCATTTAACTCCACATGTTTTCCTGAGTCTAAGAGTTATTGTCAATGTCACGAAATCCATCTGCAGATCTGCATTTTAATGAAAGCATAAAATTGGTAAATCGGCAGGACTCTCTTTTTTATCAATCATTACGCACTGTACTGGATCTTTAAGACAGACATTTCCGGGTTTGTAAATGCTTTTATTATTAATAAATCTTCTGCCCAGTGACATTGCGCCTCTTGTTATTTGCAAAGAAGAAGAACTCGTTTTTAAATGATTGCGATCTGTACTTCAGAGAAAAGCGCAATTAAATTAGTTTCTTAACTTCATTTATTTCTTGGTTTGCGTTCAGGATCATAAAGATGAAACATCATCTTGAAAAGCTGAATGCATCTGACGTTCAGCAGAAAAATATTATGCACTTTTATAAGACGATACTACTATGTACGTAAAAGTACGTAATTTATACTTTGTTCTGCATCGTTTACATTCCACGTTTGTGCATATCGTAGGCGACATTAATGAACTTTCAATTCCATGCATTCATAGCAAAAAAGATACAAATTAACAACAATGTATATCATGAGAACATGCAGTAACGTGAGAACAATCAACAGCTTTGTGTCAGCACAAACGCTAAGACTCGTTTTGTCATGCCCTAAAACTGGAAAGTTTACCTTTCAAAAACATACTCTAGCTGTTGTATAGGTAAAAGAGTCCAAATGCCCTTTTTAGCGTCACTCATCAATACATCAATAAAGGCAGAACATTGCCAAAACCGCAATAAAACAACTTTTGTCGGAATAAAATATGGGTGGTTAATGTAAATAAATTACATCAGGCCAGAGAAAACAGAGCATCAACTGAGCATATATTCATGGCTCTATTCTCTATTAAATGGTGTCCTCAACTGACTAAATTGAGAAATAACAAATTTGTAACACAAGCAACTCTCCGGTAACGACATAAATAGCAGTTGCACAGAGGTCAATTCTCAATTCTGTAATACATTTGGATAAAGTTACATTTTATCTCTTAATGTATTTTCAGAAATTATGCCATATTTTACAAACGACTGTGCTTGCTCAAGTTAACACGAAACTTCTTGAAGAAAATCCGAAATAGCTTGTACAACTGTTGAAAGGCAAATGTGAGTGAGACCATGCCCTATAAAATCATTTGATTTCAACAGGATGAGTGATAGACGTGTCTTAGACGGATGCAAAGAAAGCGAGGAATTTCAATATAGCCACATTTTAGGTATATTGTTTACCGTGTATACTAAGTTTGGTTCTTTTCTAGTTTCAACAGTTTGTTTCTTTCTGTAGCTACGTACATAAGTTGTTGACCTCAAACTAAATGAGGAAGATGTGGATTCCAAAACTGCAGAACTGATCCGAATTTTGTCTACCTGCACTCTTGTGGCAATCGATTTTATTTTCATCAGTATTGTTTCTTGTGTGTTTTCAGTTTATGCAACCGCCATAGATATTGTGTATGGTTTTATATTCAAGAGTTTTCATGTAGTCCTCAAATCGTCTTCGCTTACCGATTATGTTCTTTTATTATATCTGGTCTATTATGTGACTAACAACTTTTAAAAGAATGTGTCACAAAATTTACATGTTGCCATGTATGTGATATAATTGTTTTGCTTAAAATGTCTTAGCTCAGTGTTTTCTATCATATGCTTGCTTAGTTATTGATGCAATCCAACTATTCAGAAAATAATATTTATTTCATTCAAAGGATCAAAGCTTTGTTAACATCCTTGCAAAATGCTAATTCATTTCACTTCTTTCGTTGTTTCACACGCCAACAAATTAAAATAATGTAAAATCGAATAAGAGTCAGTAAATTATTTACCATTGTTTTACTACGAATGTCTTTTTTAGCTCTAAAGATAAGCAGCACGATATCTTGAGAAACTTATTTCTTTAAAAATAGTGACTCGAGCAAATTAATTCATTAATGTCTATATTTGTGACATTTTTCTAAATGTTGAAATATTGGATTTTCCTGCACACTCTAACACCGATTTTACAGGGTTTCAATGAAATGGTACTTAACTGATTTAAACTCTAAAATTATCATCCAGTTTTCGCTGTTGCAATTGTTTTTACCGTACCCAACTAGCTGAAGCGTTTAACAAATAATTATCAGGTGTATCATTGAAAGGTATTCAATAGCTATATCCAAGCGGTGAGCAAATTGTCGGTGTAGGCTCGTAGATAAACTACTTTGTTTATGTTAATTACATGGTGTTTATAAGTACAGTTAAATCTGCCTTAAAGTTAGCATTTATTAAACAAGCACTTTTTTATGTATCCAGGTTTTAATGCCCCATATACCAAGTTGCTGTAGAAAAAAAAACAAAAAAAAAACCCCACCATGTATTAGGTAAGCATGTGTTTCAAGAGACGAAGCTGCATATGCATGAGAAAGAAATACTGCTGCCATATTTCACATTATTGTCAGATATAGACATGAATCAATTAAGGACATTGTCTTATACCAGATCAAAGTTAATTCTACTTGTAACAAGCATAATGAGCAAATTAATATTCATATCGACTAATTGCTATTTCACTGAAACCATTACTATTCATCAAGCGATTACATTTGGTCGTAACTTTTACTAGAATCTGAACAAAATTATTACATATATCAAACACTAGATTTTTCCCTCCATCTTTCTTCACAACTGTGCCTCCTGACAAACCCAAGATAAATGAGCCAATCAATGGCGAATTTCCTACCTAAATTTCAAACAGCAAACCATCCGTTAGATTACAACTCACATCATTATTTAAGGAGACAGTGTCTCGTTGTTTCAGCACCCAAATCTATACTTTAAGAGGTCATAGCAGTTTTATTGACCTTTTAATTTTCCGGATAATACTGCAACCATTATTACAGTTGAAAATCAATTAATACGCGAGGAAGTTCTCGACAGAAAGCTTGCTTGTCTTCAAATTAAAACAGAACACTTTCGTTGAAAGAAAGACCGTATTAGATCATTGCATTGTAATGTAAATTTTGCCTCCTCTGAACGACCAACGACCTACGGTCTTTTTTTTACCTTGGATTAGCGGCTTCTTCGTATCTTGTATTTTTGTTTCCTAAAATAAAGTTTATGCTACATTATGCAAATATATATTTAAAACATGGTAATAATTTAGTAGTTAATCATAGTTTTTTTAATGAGGAAAATACAGTTGTATTCACCCTCATCGCTCTTTACTCTTCACATTTAAAACTGAAACTTTTTTATCCAATATAAAGTGCGTATAGTTCTGACAGAGAAATTATGTTTAACGAATACTGATCTTAATTGTTGAGAATCTACACTAATTCTTGTCGTCTCAGCTGTCCAAACTTCTATTGTGAGAGAAGTCGCTTTTTAATTGATCACACTTGTAAACTGACCTTTAAAATTCATGCGTTTTCTAATTATAATAATTAAAAATAAGGACTCATTCAAAAAGGTAAATTAATCTTTTTCTAGAATGCAATGTAAAATGAAGACCAATAAATACGCTGTATTATGGAGGAAATACTGAAAACCCGCAGTGGAAAAATATATTATGTCACAATAACAGAACATTAAAACAAAACAAAATTTCCATTTCCATTATACATAGAGCTTCGGTTTAACATGGAGGCTTGTCAAATTCCATTTTTATTTTCATTCTCAAAGGTACTATTACCTGCTGCTTGCTTACTTTTCGGTCACAAATGAGTCTTATATCTCGTGATATAAAACGTTTTTGCATAATAAATGTGATTCCTTGATCGAAGTTGCTCAACCGTAGAACACTTTTGGAATGTCATAGTACACAATGGATTTATTTTAATGCAGGCAACACATTGTGTTACTTTTTAAAACTTTTAATTAATAATAATGGTGGCATAGTCCTGACTGCCGGAAACAAAGTCAGTAAGTATATTACATGTTTCAGCTTTGTTTTATACATAACAGTAAACATACTGTAGGGAAAATTTAAAAATCGATATTTAGTGTCTATATCTTAATGTGTCTTGATTAAAAAAAACTTTTTTTAACCACATTTAACTAATGTGAACAAGAAAGTTAGACATTTTAATAATGATAGATACAGAAATTAGGGTTAGCTAGTCAGAACGGAGCTTATACTACAATTTAGACATAAATATGATTTAAGCTGTGGGAAATTGTAAAGAAAATACGCGTTGTAAATACGGTGAAAAATTTAGTCCTTAGTATCTTGTAAGAAGACATGTAATCCCTCAGACTGTGTTCTGACCTGGTGTTAAAATACTCAGTATCTGTTAATTTTTTTAACACATGTAGATAAATGCAATAAATATTAGTTGTCTTTATACCTGTATATATATATATATATATTACTATGCCCCGACCATATTCTTGGGAAGGAGGCATATAGTCAAACAACCCATGGGTTTCCGTCAAGTAACGTCACGTCGTGTGGTGTCCGTCCTTCTGTCACGAACTTCGTTTCCTCTCAGTAACCTTTGGTATTGATCATTGCATTCAAAACACGTAGGACAAGTTTTATTTTCAACATTTTCTTTACAAAAATTGATCTAGTATGACCCCTGTTTTTTTATTAAACCTTCGCCCTTGCAGATGAATTATGCGTCATGAATTGCACTATTATGGCTGTGACATCCGTATTGGAAATATACATCTGCCGTATAATGTAAAATCTTATTTATATGAAAAATTAGTACAGACGAGTTCCATCACATTTCATAGTTAGACTTCTTGATTGAGCATATCGTGTATATATTCTGAGAGACACTTTGTGGACGGCATCAATATTACAATTTATTTGTAATACAGAAGATTTAAACAAAATCGTATTAATTAATAGATCAGTAAATCGTTGTAAGACCTTTGAATTAAGTTATTATTGCAGCTCTTTCTAACCTGAGGCATTTGATTTATGCGACATTTCCTTTTCCTTGAGAAGAAAACAATTTGCCTTCTTAATGTGTAGGTGAGATTTTTTTCTTCTTATCTCTTCCTTGTCGTAATTGCGCTTTGATTGATTTATTTCTGCGTCAACCACAAATCACTGCTAAATCCGCACATTTTTGTTCATTAGTCCATATTCTGTGATAATTATAGGAAACCAGTACTAGATATTTTGTAAACTAAAGTGCAGAATATGCTAAAAAATTTCCATCCACTTTATGTTACGGATGTAGAAACATGATCGTTGATTGCAGACGACAGGAAGGAAATGGACCACATATGTAATTCCGAGTGATAAATATCACCGAAGCACGTAGACTCACCGGAATCAAAAGTGAATTCCAGCTTCAGCCACAATTAATAGTTTTATCGTTACACGCAATCAATATTTAGTCATGCATTTATTCCAATTCTTCAACGAAAACGCGATTACAAATATTATTTCTTCATATATTGTCGTAGATTAGCAATTTGTATGCAAAAGCGTCAAAGTTACGGACATAGTTTTAAATAAAATTTAAACTAGTGCTGCTGAAGATAAAGACCCATTAGCAAGCTGAAATTGAATGAAATGTCCCTTATGAAAAGAGACTCAGAGAGCTCCAGGGTCACATTAGAAGGAGACGATAAAGAAGCAGCTACATTGAGGAGTCTATTAACAAAACAAGATTTCTTGATAGAGGAGCCCTCCTGAAATTCAAAGCCAAGAAAACCAACAAATGCGTCCCTTTCGTGGTTACTTTCCATCCCGATGTCCCAAACTTACAACAGATCATTCAGAAGCATTGATACAAGATCGAATCCTCCGAACATCTGAAGGGCATTTTTCAAGAAGATCCTATGGTTGTGTACCGTAGACCTAAAAATCTGGAGGACTGTCTAATACTTTTCGAGGTAACTTCAAACAAGACTGCTACAAAAGACAAGCGTTGCCCAATCTGCAAGCATATTCCCGAGACCAAATCGTTTAGAAGTTAAACGACAGGAGTTAGCTTGACATCAATCAGTAGTTAGGGTGTCGACCCAAAAATGTTATCTAGCTTCTAACATGCAAGATCTATGCGACTCAATATGTTGGCGAAACCGTTGATTTCAGGAAACGAATGAATAACCATAAGAGCCACATTGGCAACAAAATCAACGCGAAACTTGCCAACCACTATAACTCGACTGGGCATTCAGTCGAGTACCACGAGATGCTATCGATTGAATCTAACTTGGGGTAGACCGATATAGAACTCACACGTAAGGAATAATACTGGATACTACATTTGAAAGCTCATGGGGAGTTCGACCTAAATGATAAAGTCTAACTTTCCCAATGAAATCATATCAAGCCTACAGGCAGGCATCAGTTTATCCGACGTACACAATTTTTGCGATAATATTTACCCAAGTAAATATTCCGTAACTCTTTACATGTATTATTATTATCAGTAGTAGTAATTTGTAGTATTATTATTCTCCATTATTCCGCCTCACCATTCTCTTGAAATATATTTTTTTGTACCACCATGGATAACTTTACCGGGATATAATTTCTATGATCAATTTTTTAAACGGCATTGATTTATTGTCACACATAATTTCCGTTCCTTGTCCTCAGCCTGAAATTAGGTCAAAATATTTTGGTTATCTTTGAGATAGTAGGCACGATAATCCCTTCTTTGCTTTTGTTATACAACTTTGTTAGGCTGATGTCAGCAAACAAAATACATATAATTTACCCATTTTGAAACACTTTTTTCAATTTTATCTTTCTTCTATTTGTTAAATCTCATATTTGTAGTTGTTTCTTTCCCTGACGAAGAGCTTGTTTAGCTCGAAACGTTGGGAAACTGTTTTGTATTTGCGCCGTTATCAATTTTTGTCTTTACATATATATATATATATATATATATATATATATATATATATATATATATATATATATATATATATATATATTGCACATATCCTAGTATCATTGCCAATATGGAGAAGTATTAGTTTCCGTTCATGTTCTGAGTACCATGTGATGAGTGCAAAAGGAAATAATAAACCTTAACGCATGTTTTTAACCATTATTCCTAAGTTAAGGTTGAAACCTCACGGAAGAAAATTTATTATTGTTGGCAAATCTGATCTGATTTAGAAATATTGAATGGTAAGCAATCAAACCAGTCAAAGACTTAAGAAAAGGTAAGGAACAATTGTACCATATTTTATTCCTTTTTGGCATGACTGAGTAGATAGTATTTGAGAGATCCAGCGAGTTTATCGTTTTACACCATTGCGTAATCGTATAGGGATACAAATACACTAATGTAGAAAATCAATATTCACTTCCTGCGAGTGTATATTTTTACACCAACTACTTGTGTATGGATATGACAACTATAAAAAAAGGAAAAAGAATTCTACCTCAGCGATTATGGTAAAATTGCCATTGTCCCAATTAGGCAAACCTTAGGCAACGTGTGCAGCAACAACGGCAGAGCAAACAGAAAATAATATCTTGAAGCGTCCACATTGTAAATAATGGAATAAAGCTACGATTGTATTCAATTCAACATTTTCAATCAAGGTTATTAAAGTATTTCATGAGTTTTGCATGCGAGCAGCAATGTCAGTATCAAGAGCTAAAAGTGTGGTCAAAGCTAGTTGTGTTGAAGAGTAACAGGCAAGAGAATACAAGTTTTTAAATTTGTTATCAAGAATAATAAAGAATGGACTCGAATATTTTTCAGATTACTTTCAATGATGATAAATCATGATATGTAACATCAGCACTGATATCAAGATGGTTGGAACATGACAGTACGAAAAAGAAATTCATTACGTATTTGATGTTGGTAAATTCGCAAATATGTATACAATTAAATTTGCAATACAATTCGAACAGCTTGTAAACTTCATAAGGTCAAGCAACAACAATTCAACAAAAACAGACATGTAGTTTATAGAGGACAAACTCAGATTTAAAACAGCAAATATCTATTCAGTACATGAAGGATATATTTTAGATTAAATCATCGGCGTTACAAAATTTAACATACATTTGAAATAATGTATACGTTTCAAATGAATCAGAAAACGTTGGAATTTGATTAGAAGAAATGTTACTGTTTTACATGATCATCCTGATGGCTTATTGATAACACCTAAAGCCAAATTATAAGCATAAAGTATTCTTTCCATGTTTTAAACACCGTTTTAAATAACCGACAAGAAACAGTATTTATCACATTTGTACTACGATTATGAAAATCTAGTTGCTTATACAAATATCAATAAATGGTGGTAATTATATTAAACCGGGCAAACATAAAATAGAATACACTGAGCTGAAGGAATGGTTAGCTGAACAATATACTTACACATTACACAAGCAAACGAGACAAAGATTTGCATTCAAATGGGTTTAGGTCAGTCACGTGGATGACCATTGTTTGACATGCCAACATACGAAAAATAACAAACGTTGGAGACCAATACATTTTGACAGTGATTGGTTTTTTCTCCAAATAAGCTTTGAGCTGAAAAAGTGAAACGATAAAGGAAGATAACATACACGATGCTTTAAAAGACATTTTTAACAAAAGCCTGAAAGGACAGTTTGTTGAACTAGAAAAGTTTTGCAATAAGAAAGAGAAGGATTTGCTCCAAAGGGAAAATACTCAACATTTTTCAGCATTCTCCAACAAAAATGAATCCGCTGTGGAGAGGTTTAACAGAACCTTAAAGACTAGAATGTGGAAGTATTTTACTTAAAATGAAACCAGAATTGGGTTGACGTTTTACCAAAGACACTTGATGGTTACATTTACACTCATTATAGATCAATAGACATGCCTTCAGTTCAAACAAGGAAAGACGAAAGCAGGTAAAAAAAACATGTATAAACCAATTTGAGTACTGGATTACTGATACATATTGAACATCTAAATTTAAAAAAGAAAGAGTCAGAATTTCAAAATCTAAACTAACCTTTGAGAAACGACTGAACTTTACTGAATACATATTTAAAATCAGGCAAGTAATTTTAGGGCTTGGGGTTCTTGCAAAGTGTAATTCTTGAAGGAAAAGATCATACGTGACCTGTTTTATCAACAGGAGGTATCTATATACTACAACGAAGATGACATATACAAAGTTGAAAATAAATCTTGGGGACCAAAAAGAATGAACGGTATTATAATTCATTAAAGAGTTGGGAACCAGCTGAAAAAGTTGTGCCTTTATATATATGACATATCCATTGAAGACGACTAAAGAAGAGTACGTACATTTCAGTATTGAAGAACATTAAAACTTTGAGTTTATGAAACATGCAGAGTTTCAACAATGTGACAGCACATTAGAAATATGAAGGCGTTAAAACATGAACGGCATGCGAATTTGTGTTAATTGCAAATCCAGGGAAATAACCAAATGATACACATGATAAACTTGATAAGGCGACTGCAAATTGAAACATATCCTAGAATGGTAATCAAGAAAGGTGTAGGAGCGCTTTGCGCAATTACACATTCAACTACGCATTTTTTTTAGATAAAAATTGTAACATGTATAATTTTAACAATGTCTTAAAACCATAAAACACAACAAAGTACCACAAATTGGGAATAGTTTGTGGACCGCATGGATTATATAAAATAATAAAATTCAGTACACTTTTGACAGTGTGTAGATATACATATTTTGAGGATAGAACTATTTCTGTTTAACAAGTTGCCTTCAGCACAGTATTCACGGAACTTTCATATACAACTCACGGAATGAAGGGTGTTATTCTTTAACGTAGATTTAATCTACCTCTATTATTAAAACAAAAATAAACAGTGTGTACAATGCATGAACTTAAACGGCTGTACTGTATAAGCTGTACAAAGCAATGTAAATCAGTTACACAAATTTGGACAAAATTGCAATGATCTCAGTTGGTATTACAGCAATGTCCTAAACAATGAAAACTGTGAAAGATTAAAATATTATATTGGTAAAGTGGAACACACATTATAAATGATTACAGACTTTTGACAAGGTATACCACATTGCATGTGTTTTGGAAAAGGTAACATAAATCCCCTAAAATATCATTAAAATGGACGAGGCTGGATGCACCTAAGGAACTATTTTTTTGGATAACAATCCATGCAAAACTATTTCATCCTTAGTAAATTCTGACAATGGCAGTAGCAGCTTAAACAAAGAGAATTTTGACGCTAGTCCTATATTGGAACCGATTAGTTTTTGCAGCAACATTACTGCACGATAGTATTAAAATGGTAAGTAACAATGCGTGAGAATGAATTATGTTGTTGGTTTCAGACATTTAAGAGACATAAAATATACAACATTAGAGGGATGTAATTGTTGTTGCTAGGTTTGACCGTTTCTTTGCTTTGCAGCGTTGGACCTTTTTCAGGCTGCACCCACGGTGTATATTGTCTTTGGCACAGCTCTAAAGTTTAATTTGTTCCTTATTGTCTTCGATTTGAAAAGTTGGTTTTGGCAATGTGTCTAATTTGTATATGGGATATTCAAAACCAATAATAAGCAATAATATATTGGATATTGATAGTGTCCCAAAAAATACTTTTTCCTATTTGAACACTTCTGTTTATCTGTCTTTTCAATATTTTCCTCTCTTTCTTCCAGATCGCCTTCTATTTCTTCCAATTATATTTGCTCTATTTGTTGTAAATAAAGAATATGCTTCAATTTCCTTTTTATCCTGTAGTTTTACCAGGGGTATTTCTTTTCTTAAATACATGTAGATAGAACCTGGGTAGAATGGTACCCCTTCATCTCCCTCCCCGCTCCCTTGCCAATCGGACTCTGTATATAAATGATAAATAACATAAACTGTGCTGTACAAATCTTGCTCAAAATACTATATGCCGGTCCGTCTTGTACAATCTGAGAAGTAGTGTTAAATCTTGAGCGACTTGCACCAGAGACTGCAGAGCACACGGTAGACTCTACTATCCTTCACAATCATGTACGATAATTATGTAAATGAACTGCACATTTATTATTTTGTGTTCACTTGAAAATTTTGAGTTTTGAATTTTTTTTTTTTTTTTTTTGCTAACCCTAAACTAGAATGCGATACTAAAAACTATTAGTGGTCTATTGATTTTCAACTTTGACTTTTAATATTCTCCTATCCCCCCTATGCGCAACGTAAAAATATAAAAATGTGTGTGTGTACATGTCTCTGCATATATATACTTAATTTTAAATGGTTTCGTATTCCTATCTGGGGAAAAAAGACAAAGATATTACTGCACCACCTAACGCATAATTCTCAACACTGACTTGTTAAGAACAATTTGCAACCATGGAAAACTCGACAACACTGGATTCAATTTATTTACCTTCAGTATTATGAAACTAATAGTGGATATATTTGACGCAAATATTGTTACGATTCATGTTAGTAAAACCTAAACAAAAGTCTAAACGTAACAAAGGCATTAAAGTAATGGATCTCTGTCATCATGACGATCTTTGTCATCATGACCGATCTTTGTTATCATGACCGATCTCTGTCATCGTGACCGATCTTTGCTTAAGTTATTAACAGACATGTATTTACAGTCATACCCAACAAATGAAAGGAACGAAAGATTTAAACAGAACTGTAAGACCTTTTCCTTATGAAAACGAAGCAAAAGTGACTTACCCTATGAAAACAGCTCTAATTATTCATAGGTCACCAATCTGAGTGCAACAATTCGCAGTCATAAAAGATGGGAAGTAAAATTCCGAAACAAATGTGAACAATTACATGTGATGTACACCAATAAAATATGTAGACATGTAAAATGGTGGCATTTTAGATAAAAAGTACGTAATCTTGAAAACAAAACCACATGTCAGGAAAATTTATGAACATTTGTTTACATGGAAATGTGTAAGAGAAAATATTTCATCGAGGTCAAATCAGTTGATCAAAATCTATCGGATGTTGCGAATAGTACAGATGTTATTTCAAAGACGCATTGTCATATTGTATACTGTTGAGCACCTAGTCCAAAGGAACACAGGAACAACTACAGTAGATTAAGTTATTTGTATTGAGCATCCTTTTTGTGGTTTTGAAAAATAATATATTGCCCTTGATACCTAAACTTGTGGGCATGCAACTGACATCTATGTTACGACAAGACATTCCTTTTGGATGTGTGTATCTGCGGTTTGCAGCAGCAAAAAATCCACAATAGTTGCCAAAAGCGAATCCACATTATCAGCCTGTTGTGTTTTATTGCTGTTGTTGTTTTGTTTTGTATATAAATTAAAAGGTTTAACTTTTTGACAGATGCATTACTCTTTTGCAATTTTATATACTTGCAATAATGTAGGCAACGACAACTACTGAATTAAAACAGCTCATCAGACAGGGAAGAGTGAGAATTATCACCAGTTCTTAGAAAAATAGTTTCTTGCGTTTAAAGGAAGTGGTAGCACTCACATCTGTGAAAATTGCCTCAATAAAAGAAATACACATTAGTGGGCGGAAACAAAAGAGAAACACGTGTGCTTGGGAGTTGCGTGTGTAAAGACATTAATCTTACAAGACTACATGATGTACCGAACAGTCCTGCTTCATCAATAACTTGACGATCGCATAAAACGCTGGCAACACCAAAGAGAGCCATGTTTTATTTATTGCTATATTTCTTTTGTCAAATACATACAGATACAAGCCAATATATCACATAAAAGAAAGATTTCTCTTTCTTAAATTTGACAATTTTAAAGTTCTCTGCAGTTGTTTTCTAATTTCTATGTCTGCAATCTAATGCAATTTATAATTGTTTTCTGGGCCAGATGCACTAAAACCTTTCCGTTTTCAAAATAGACTTAACAAGTAGTGGATTTGATCCAATAAAGCCAATACATTTCTGACCATATCAGCTAGTGAATGAATAGAATGCATATTTAGATTATGTAACAAAATATTAATTTTGCATTATACTCTGTAGTTGTTACAAAAAGCTGAAAGCAACAAAAATAATTCTTCTCTTAGCACAAAATGTCGGATTTTTTCTTTAGGTTTTCCTTTTGTGGAGATATTATTTATTACTGACGCTATTGCGTGTTGCAACATTGCAAAGACATTTTTCGTAGATAGTGTGTATGAAGATGTATAGAATGTAAATAGTATTACTTTCTATAAAACTGAATTGAAGTAACATCATTAGCATATGTTGACTTCACACATATATTTATCTCTCTCTCTCTGTATATATATATATATATATATATATATATATATATATATATATATATATATATATATATATATGAATTCAAAGTTGGTAACACTTTATCTCATTTTACCTCATCCAGCGATAAGTGAATAAAGAAAGCCAACGGAGAACACATCTAGTTAGGGATACTCTGAACCCATCAGTAAGCGCCGTAAGTAAAGCTTAGCCTTGTCGTGGATGTAAAATGGAACCTTGAGCAATATAATAAAATTAAGCACTCGTTGAGAGGTTGTATTTGATATTAGACGAAAAGCTGTATATCGATACACAGTAGGTCACTTGAAAAGATAATGTGAAGGGTAGTTACGTCGTTGGCTTACATTTGTTTCATATGGTAGAGAATAAACGAAAAACTTCTTTGAAAATCTAATTCTGATTTAAGAAAGGAATCAAACGATCTTAAAGCTCTCGATGCCTTATATGAACCCATTAAAAACCTTACTTTGTGTGCCCACTATGAACCATTGGCAATAGCGATATTACCTATTGGACCTCCTCGCAATTCTCGCTTTCACTCTCCTAGACATATTTCAACATCAGACTAAACTTTTCCTACTTGCAAACAACATGAAGACTATTGTATAAGATATAAGTAAGGCGAATAAGTGGGTTTTTTTTATAGTTGTTTGTTTTTCTTTAACCTATCTGATAGACCTTTGTGTATTTGTAAATATTGTTGAGATTGAATTGTGGCGACATTTCGTAATTAATGTACACAGTGTCACTGACAAACAATTATGAAAAAATGAGGCAAATTTTATTGATATTTTTCCTGGTTTTAGAACTGTCTTTGACTTAAATAGGGTGTAATATTCAAATCTGCACGCTTTAATTGACGCCAAAGAAGAAGTCTTGAATTTCAAATATAATTAAAAAGGTCATATATACTAATCAATACCTTATAATAAATATTTATTATTTAAATGCTTATTTCATCCCTTTATAAACAGCGCTTATAACTTTAAAATCAGCCACATGGCTCATTTACAACTCATTTAAAAAGCAAGGAAATCGATGCAAGCCAATAGTTAAAAGCAAGCAGTTACGAATACTTTATGCACGTGATGTATACACTGTAGGCAAGGACAAAACATATATTCCTTAGTTTAAACATGTTTTATTTCATAAATTTGTAATTGTTGATTACAAAAAGGACAGATTAGAAGGTAAAGGATTAGAACGAAAGCAAGAGGATGAACAACAAGGGAGTAGGTGAGAGACAAAGATGATAAAAGAGAAAGGGAAAAATCGTTAATTCAAATGTGTCAAACATTTTGTAGAAAGTTGAGAAAATAGGGAGGAAAGAAAGAAGAGTAACAAAAATAAATAAATATATAAAAATGAACAAAAAGCGAGATTAAAAGTGAACAGTACTTCCTTCTAGAGCAAGTCTTATATTTCTTGTAAGCTTATTTGCTGGATTTATTTATTTTTCCAACTATTTGAGGCCTCTGTCCAATATTACACTCAAAGTTAAACAACAATTTACATATAACATGGAGACTTCCGGTCATAGCTCCCTTGAGTTAAGACGTGTTGGTCGATGCAGGAGGAAAAATCAAGGAAATAGAGCTATGAACTGAGATGGGAGGTAATACAGTGCTGTCTATGATTTATTAAGTAGGCAAAGTTTTGAAGCTGTCCGTTGTCTTCTGTTTGAAAATAGAGAATATGTAATTTCTGCATCATTGCATATATCTTTGGATGTACACTCGCAGTTACCTACAATAGGTATACCTACATAGATGCGCTGACTGTTATACTGCAGAAAAGTAAGTTAGGAAGCGTGTTCATAATGAATCAACAAACACCTAGGCTTATTATGTCCCAACTAATTGACCAACTGGAGGATATGGAACTTTCGAAGTTCATGGAGTCGGTTATGAAGGACTTAAAAATTTCATCAAGGGAGAAATTAAGAATGATGTGCAAAAGATGTCAGTGCAGTACAATAATCGTTTTCTAGATCTTGAGTGCCAGTGTACAAACCTGGAAAGCCGCGCAAAAGTTCTTAAAAATAAGATTTTTAATCTGTCGTAATAAAACAAACGTCTGCATGGTAAAGTCAAAGTTGTATTAAAACATGCCAACATAAAGGAACTATATTCTCCTAGGAACAATATAAAAGTCGTGGACATCGACGAGAAAAAGGAGAGGATACCGCACAGGTGGTTACAAAAGTCAACGCAGAGGCCTTAAGTATCAAGGTCTCGGCTGAAGACATATATATTGCACATAGATCGCCCAGCAGGACCAAATCCCATCATCGTGAAATTAAGAAGTAGCGCTATGGGAGACACAATCATGAAGAAGGAAAAGTAAATGAATGTCTGGAACCCGATGACAAAGAAAACAGAGGATCTATCGGATGGTAACATTTCAGATGCTGGATAAATTGTGGAAGTACAGCAGCTACGAGGTGTCCTGGTCATTTAATGGCAGAATGTATGGCAGAACTAAAAGCTGTATTGGAAAGAACAGAGTGCTGTTCGATGTGGAGGAAGGCATAGATGAGGTGATCTAAAGGCACATCTCAAAACTTCACTCAGGAGAATATACGAACATACTTTGCTGGATTATACAATCAGCTTTGAGCACTGCTGGACGTTAAGCAATCAGGTCCAGGAATTGACCGACACAGATTTATAATCGTATACAGTAAATGCCTTTATATAATAGAACTGTTCTAAATTTCGATTTGGTTATGCTGACTTTTCGTGTAAATATGTACTTTCGTATGCCAAGAGTAAATGCGTTTATCTAGAGGATACGTAACATCCTACTGTTCGCATATATCTTCAATGGTTTTCTATTTCTATAATCACCAACGCCACACTCTTTTTTTCTCACTGATGGCTTTTACGTTATGTTTATTGTTCCATTACCTTAGGATTGCCTGTTTTTTTATATCATATTCAAATATTTAAAATTATGTCATGAATTCAAAGGAACAATATCATATTTTTATTTTTTAAAAAACAAAAACATGCACATCTCTCTCTCTCACTGCTATTTTTTTGTTTTTGCCATATTTATTGTTCCATTGGCTCGATGTAGTTGGTGGTGCGATTTATGCTTAAAACTGGTAGCAACTGTGAAGAGCCACATATATAACTTCGTCCTATTACATTCCTTCTGTCTGTGTCTTCATTTCTTTACCTTTATCGCTTTTTATTTGTTCCTTTCCCATTTCCAGTTAAGCTTAGGTTACATGTGTGTAAAACAACCGTGTATTGTTTTAGCCATATTTATTGGTCCATTGATTCAAAGTTTTCTGAGGTGATATTTATCCTTAGAACTGCTATAAACCGTAAAGAGCCATATATATCCTACATTCCGTGTCTCCCCTTCATTTCCCATTAGCGCGTTTTCTTTGCTTCTTTGCCTTCTCAAGTTAATTTAGATCAACTGTTCTAAAAAGCCATGCATTACTAGTAATTACAGAAAGGTATGACCATTTACAGACAGGGCTATTTTAACTTACATGTATGTGAATATGTGTGTATGTATATATATATATATATATATATATATATATATATATATATATATATATATATATATATATATATATATGTGTGTGTGTGTGTGTGTGTGTGTGCATGTATATATTCTATTTTGCCATCTCTCTCTCTTTCTCTCTCTCTCTCTCTCTCTCTTCACAGATCTTTTTCTTTCTCCTGTATAGGTGCAATATTTTTGTTAACGGATTGGAATGAAATTACCTTTTTTCTCACAAAACTATGATAACAATTGAGCTATCCTTGCTCGTCTCTCGTTGCTCATCTCTCGTCTCCATTGCTCTCTTTCTTTCCTTCCTTCGTTTTTTTAAAAAGATTGATCTATGCTTTCGGCAAGAAACGCACTCTATAAATGATGTCTCTCGTCTCTGGGCAAATGAAGGGGCTATGAAGCATTTTTCAGCGTTAATAATAAAAGTAGTTTGGGGATAGCTATTCTCTTTGATTCAAAATTTCAGCTTAAGATAAATAGTTCTATTGAATTGTTGAGTGGAAGAATTATCATACTGCAAGGTAACATAGAATATTTAAATATCACCTGTATACACATTTATGGGCCAAATATTGATGATCTTGGTTGTATACACAAGTTGGAGGAATAAATAGGGGAAACTAGTGCCGATATGCCTTTTTTGGTGGAGATTTTAACAGTAATCGATCCTTCCGTGGGGATTGGGCCACGTGAACCCAAAGTCACACAGCAGAGATGTACGTAAATATGTAGTCTTACCGACATATGGCGTAATTTACATCTTTAGGAAAAGTAATTTACATGGCACTCCAATAATTTTTCTCCTATAGTCTGTAGACTTGATTACTTTCTAGTCTGCGACAGACTAAAAAACAGTTTTTTCGAAAGCAAAATTATACCATCTATTTGTTCGGATCACTGGGCAGTTACATTTGACTTCTAAAAATAAACGCGGTCCAGGGTACTTTAAAATGAACAATAGTCCTCTTTTTGATGAAGAAGACAAGCACACAATACGAAATAATGTGAAGGCAATTATGGAAATAAACATCGCAGCTGACCAGGATGTAAAATGGGAATTGATTAAAGGTAGTATCCTGAACGAAACTAATAAATCTGCATCTAGAAAAAGGAAAATTCAGTTGCGAAAAGAAAACGAAATCAAACAAGAAATAGTAACAGTAAAGGTATATGATGAAAACAACCCAAGTGACACAGCAATTAAAACGAAGCCAGATAAGATGACAGAGGCAGTAGAGAAAACATACGACGAACAAATTTAAGGGATTATCCTTAGATCGAATGCAAGATGGATGGAGGCTGGGAGGGCGGGGCAGTAAATACTTCGCTAGTATAGAGAAACGGAATTTTGAAATTAAAGTCATAAGAAAGCTGAAAATGGAACTAATGAATAAATATTTGATAAAAACGCTATTTTGACAAAAAGAAAAAAGAGTGCTACGAAAATCTATATCACAATAAACAGTCTGTCCAACAAACCACGGTGTATTTCCATTAATTAACGAAAATAAACTCACTGAGGATGAAAAAGAATTTTGATAAGGTTTCACATCGCTCGAATAATGATTACAGGGTTAATAAATATACATAACAATAAAACTCCAGGCCTTGATGCTAATACGTGTGAGTTCTACAAAATATTTTGGCACGACTTAAAAATTATGTTATAGATACCTTTAACTTCAGTTTTGTAAAAGAAAGACTGTATAGTTTACAGAATCATGGTATAATATCCCTAATCCAAAAACGGAAAAAGGATTTGACCGACTGGAGACCAATTAGTCTACTGAATATAAACTATATGCCAGTAGAGTTATTTAAAACAGAATAACGAACATTCTCCCCGGGGTTATTCATAAAAGCAAGACAGATTTTATTAGAAAGAGACTCATAGACCAGAATATTAGGTTGCTTTTGGATGTTACTGAACATACATAAAAGATCTTTGACAGATTCGACCAATCTTTCATGTACAAAAATCTTGCATTTCTTAATCTGACCCCTAATTTATTTAACAGGATCCGTTTTTTTCACAGTAGTGCTAAAAGATGTGTATTAAGATAACGGTTACTTATCGGAATTGTTTCATTTAGAATGGGGCACGACAAGGTTGTCCATTGTCCCCTTGTTTATGTACATTGCCAAGTGACGTTCTATCTGATGCAATCAGAATACAGGCACACATTGAAGGCTATAAGCTTTATAAAAAAAGAGGCTAAACAAACGTTGTTTGCGGACGATGCTACGATAGTACTTGAGGGTTCAGAATTAAGTTTGTATAAAGTAGTAAATATCTTTGATGAGTTTCGAAACGTTTCCGGACAGAAAAAACTATCGTAAATGGCTATGTTGAGGGTAGCTTAAAAAGTTTGGATATAGATAAATTTATTCACGCACTGAAAGCGATTTGGGTATATAGGATCTTCAATAAAGAGAATGGTAAAATGAACAATTGGTGGCGATATGTTCTTTATGGAAAATTGTCCAGCACATAAAATACATAACATGAACATAAATAGTTTCACAAACAGATGCTAGAAGTAGCGTGCTTTTTCAATTACAGAGAAAATATAATACTGATTCATAAATATAAGAGTGAGCAAAAATGAATCGACATTTGTATGGGAAGACATATTCAAAAACCATCATTTTAACTGGAAGCTTATACACGAGATATCATTTAAGTGTACTCTCGATACTTTTGAATACAAGTTTCTCATTTGTATTGTAGCTGCCAAAATTAAATTTGTTTTTATAAAAAATATCAATGTAAAATCCTTTGCACATCGATGTGCGATTTCTGTGCATTGAAAGAAGAGAATATGCTTCACTTATTTTGGGAATGCGTGTATGTACAAAATTTGTTTAGAAATCTCCACGATTTTTCACAGAAAATAATATAGATTTAAATGTCAACTTATTTAACGTTTTGTTTTGTTTTCTTTTGTATCATCAATACGGCACAGAAAACATTATCGGTTTTCAGCAAAATTAAGTAAGATAGAAGAGAAATGGAAGTATCTCTAGCTCACAAACCTATGACAGTTATTGCCACAAAAAAACACCTTTCCCTATATTATAATCTCTCTCGCTCTGTCTCTTGTATTCTGTATACAATGAAAATAAATAGAATCCAAATATAATACTATACACATCTGAGGATTACATCTGTACTGGACTTACATAACAGTGTGTATTTATGAACCCTTTTTTCACAAAATAAAAAATTAAATACAGAGAGTATTTCGTGGTGGTAAGACGAATATGCAGATATTTACATCTTTGCACCTGTATACATTTGCATCATATCTATCATAAAATTGTGCATCTTCATCTTTCTGTTATTTCCTCCATAAGGATAAAAAAGTAAATTTGCATTTATTCTTAATAACATTGCTATTATTACTTCTAATAAGTCAAGTTACAGATTTTCTGACAAAATAGGTTTCTAAATTAAATCTAATTCTTATTTAATTGTAATATGGATAAGATAATTAGAAATGGATTTAATCTACTCTAACGTTCCTAATAAATTGAATTTACAGAATTGGCATATTCTCTCTTCCCATATTTCTTTCTTCTTATCAGTTTTCATTTTCTATCTCGGGGTACATGAGGATTTATGTATATTTATATTCGGTGATGTAACTTCAAAGAATGGGAGAGAATTTAAATGGATATATAGGTGTCTTATCTATCATCCTGTTTGTTTCCTGGGTGTGTAGGGTCCACTTTATCTCACCATTTCTTGTTCCCTCTTCCAAGCAAGAAGTCGTGCATTACAGGTGTTTATGCTTCACATACAGCACTTCTCAATCACGCAATCGCCTCCAATCGTACGATAGGTTTTCTCCGCAAGACACCCTTCCAATCTAAAGCATAAATTGTTAATATGAAAGATATATGAAACTTATTCTGATTGGGTCGTTTTGAGTCCATCAATTATATATGAGGGAGAACCGCATGCATTAGTCCGTTTGAGGCATTTAGAAAATTCAAAGGATGGGACCAACATACTTTCTCATCAAAACCCGTTATTTCAGGTGTAAATTGCTGGCGTCTGCCATGATTTATAAAAGCTATTTTGTGCATGTTAGATCCATCTGCAATCATAAGCAAAGAGGGAAAAGGACTCGGCATTTGTATTCGTATCATTTATCTATAATATACAATATCGTAGGTTTATATACAGGCAGTGAAAGAGTTTGGATTTAATGATCAGAGTTGATTTTCATGTAGATGATTGCGTTTATTTGTTTTATTTCAGCAAACGATTTTCAATGATCGTTGACTACCGTGCATTAAAACATTTAATAATCATTGTATGGGCATACTTTGCCTTGATTCTGTAACTGAAATTCTCATATAGGTTAAAATGTATGATATACATGCCCATAGATCTCTACCGTCTACCATGCATATTTTTTTTTTTTAATTTTGTACACCTATTTCGTCCACCAATTGCCATCACCCGTCAAAGATAAGGGGTCATTTTCTATTACATGTTTAACATTTTGAAATTCATACGTTAATAAAAATGCGAAAATTCAATGCAACACACCAAGTCTTCCATGAACTCATTCATGCATACCTTATTTCAAAAGACAGTTATGAAAACTTTAACTTTTATTCATCCATGACATACAATATTGAAATCGGTATTGGTAAAATAATATTACATCATTAACGAATTTGCAATATTTTAAAATACAGCCCACTTTTTAAAAATCTAATTACTGTCTTAACATGCAATATCATTCTCAGGTTTTATAGTTCTTTGTACTGATATTTTACATGCATTAAAGTTTGGTATTTGGTCATGTATTCTGCAGCAATAAATAACAACGATGTTTTTGACCTTTTGGGAATAATACAGGTGAAAAAAATCAAATATAATAATTTGATTGCCGTATAAAAAGAGATGGTTTTATATATGACTCACATACTATCTTTTATTGGGCTCTCAAGATCAAAATGGATTAAAAGAGTTTCTCAGATGCAACGTAGAAAAAAGTAGTGTCGAATGGTATATTGCCTATTGATGTGGGAATTTTATTTAATCTTTGGAGCAAATAAATTACAATAGATAGGAAGTACCATACGTATAATACATTTTGAAGTGAACTATTTTCTGAATGATCAGAAATAAAAACAGCTTACAAGATTAAAAGAGTACCTGACCGGAGATATAATGCAGTTTGTGACAATTAAGAAGGAACAATGACATTTTACATGTTGAAAACAGTATAGTCTCAAAATAAATAATTGTCTTTATGGGGATCTAGTACGATTAGTAGCCACATTAGTAGTCATGGTACAACTTATTCATAGAGACCAAGCACCTGACCAATCCATAATTTTAGCACCCTAACTTTTGCGCTACATTCCGGTCTCGTTTAATAGCACACCAGCATCCAGTAGGTGAAATTAAGCTACGTTTGATAGCGTACCAGCCTCCAGTAGGTGAAATCAAGCTACGATTGACAGCATACCAGCCTCCATTAGGTAAAATCAAGTAACGTTTGATAGCGGACAAACCAAGAGTAGGTGAAATCCAGCATCGTTGCTATTGCAATCTGAGATCTAGTTTAATGTCTTTTAGAAACAAACTAACAGTTGTTATATGACGCCCCAAAGCTGTGCTGCGTAATACTGGAACAGCTACAGCATGAAGAATGAAAATGTATGCGATAGCTTATTTCCTAAGAATGAGGAACATAGGTAGCGGTGGGAAAAAAATAATTGATGAAGCAGTGCGTCAAACGAATGTGAACAACACAAACGGAACCTAAATCCGAATGGACGTATCTTTGAGAAAAACAGATCATTAAAGGTCCAAATCTCTCTTTCAACAGAGCACTATTTTGTAGACCGTTCTATGCCTAATATAAGTCCTTTTGGTGTCCAAACGTTGATATGGGATTGAAAAATGGGAACATTATAAAAATTGAATACTGCAACCCCTCTGTCATGCACCTTGAGTGTGCTGCAATTACTATTGCATCACTTGCAATGGCTGTATATGGCTAGTGAGGGTGAACATTCCTCCGTTGCAATGGTATAACACCAGCACTTAGCATTGTACACTTCTTCGTGGTGAAATGTTTTGCAGTTCTCACCTAGTCTGGCTCAACTTCTGTTCTTCAACATGTGAGTGAGTAATATAAATGTAAAATACATGTTAAAATGCTCACGTTTTGCAACATACTTACTTTGTATCGTTATTTGAGTGCTTGTTTTCTTTTCATTTTTATTTCAAGAAATGTGGAGAGCAAACACATTAAGAATTTAAAGAAAACTGAATGCAGCATTGGCCAGTATATCATAGTATAATAATTATTTTCACAAGTTTAAATTTAAACTCAAGTTTTTTTCGAACATGATTTTAAAACTAACTCATGTTCTCTTTAAGTCAGAACTAGACGCCCGTGGAATGAGGCTGATTACACATAAATAGATGTAATACCATGCAATAAGTGTGTTAGGTGGTTGCCACAAAAATAATTAAAAAAACATTATATAAGAAAATATTATCAGGTACTCGTAGTCGTCTGTCCACTCCAGCTTTAGCCTTTACAGGAACTTGTTAGGGATATTCTGAGGCCACGAATTTCAGATTTATTGAGCTCTTGCAGCATCACCCTTTATATATACAAATGACATTCTAATTAAAAATTATAAAACGCTCATATTGCAAAGATTTTGTGTGCAGAAAATTAGAGTTTTTCGTTGAGATCTAATGGCGCAAACTTCTTTGTTTTCACCAACCGTCATGGCAGACGTAATTGTTATTCTAGGTTGCCATCCGGTTGTGACGTCATGCTAAAGTTACGGATTCAAGATTATTTTCTTACTACGCATAATACTCATATTTATAGAAAATTACAAAATTCGACACATTGACCTCAGTTAGAATTTCGGTAGACAGAGAATATACTTAAATGGTTCAACATATCGGCTACAATAATACAGTAAGTTATCAGCCTGCCTAGGGCATTCAAATCAACAAAATGAAACAAGGTTTCAAATACTAATACAACTAGAACAGCAATGTTACTATATATTATTTTCTTTACGTGTCGGTATTATCGATATTTTCCAAAGATAAGTTCAGCATGTACTAGCATTTTAACTCCCTTCTCATTCCAAACACCGAGGACCAATACTGCCGCATATTACTGCCCCATAATTATATCGTAGTTCATCTCTAAAAATGCTGTAGCCGTAATTATGAAGACATGGCAAACGTGATCATCCAGCCCCTTTATCTGAACATTCGGCGTCCCCCTACACTCTATTTATGATTGCTAGTAGGAAATACAATACATACATGTGGTTTTTGGCAAATTTATATTATTAATTCTAACACATTGGAAGAAAAATCTTCAAAATATAACCCGGCGGAGCGCTCTGAAACCAAATATCTTAACCACAAATTGTACCAGTAAATAAACTTGCTCGTGTTTAGTATGCTTGATCGTAAGGTATAGTTTGTATGCTTGATAGGAAGGTATAGTTTAGTGTATACTTGATAGTAAAGTATATTATTTTATGCTAGCAGTGAAATACTGGATTTTCCGAGAGATATAATTGTGAGTTTTCACTGGTAGTCAATAGCTCGCGTGGTGTAGTGTTAAAGATGGCCACTTCGCATCCCGGCGAACCTGGTTCAAATCCAGCAACAGACATAAAAAAAATTGTTTCATTTTCTTTCTATCTGATATTTTACCTTGAATTGGGAAGAAGCATTATGTAACTACTGATATTTTATGTGCAAATATACACAAAACAGAGCAAATCATAAACGGTAAACCGCTGACATTATCGCGCGGGATGCAGTAAGAAATCAGCTACTTCAGTGTGTTATACAAATTGCTAGACAATACGCTTGAGCATAAAATAAAATGAATATTTGCTTTCTCCGAGTGAATAACGGATATATTTCATCTCGTGGGTGAAAAACTTAAGTATTTTCACTCGTGGCTTCGCCACTCGTGAGAATACTCAGTTTTTCACCCACTCGATGAAATATATCCGTTATTCACTCGTTTCAAGCAAATATCTTCTCTGTTTTGTGTCCACCCCGTTTATGAATATCCTCAATTTACTTTAAAAACAAGTCCTTGTATAGCAATGTTTAAGCATTATATGAATATTTTCTGGCAAAGTGAATTGTAATCACCCCGATGAGCTGGAATTCAGCAAACGTCAATCATCAAAGTGGAGGACGAACGGAAACCTTGTCAAATGCTAGGACCTGGAAGGATGTAACAACGCCCGACTGTAGGATATTTTTTAAGTGGTTGTTTAAAGGAATATGAGGATTTTATTAATGTTACAACTCTTGATTTGTTTCAGTTGTATATATGTTGGATAAAGTAATTACAAAAATGGAAACAATATAGTACAGACAGCTAGTGTCTAGAGACACCATAAATACACAAAGAAAGTGGGAGCTGTGATCACAAATGATAAATAAAAAAAATGCAAGACCTTACACAATATGTTTCTAGGTACAATTACAAAAAAAAAAAAAACGAATGCTCTGCATTTAAGTGCAAATTTGTAAAACAGGATAATTTTGGAAATGAGTACATACCTCCTAAATGTTCCATTTTTAGTATATAAGAGAAACAAGATTGCAAAACTTTCATTACAGAATTTTTACCAATTTATATTTTTTTTTAGAAAAAATTGAAGTTGATGACTTTTACAATAAAGATCACTAAACACTAGAACAATCTGTCATATTGTTTTGTGCATCTGTAATACTAGAAGAGTAGTGTCTAGTACACTACCCATGATGAAGATTCCGTTCTTGTAAATATAGCCCTAACCTTCACACCATCCATCATTTTGTTTCTAATATCTCCTGTTTCTTTTTTTCTCCAGTTTTTGTTATTCATTCACATCGCTTCTGTCTTTTAAACAGCTTAAATATGCAATTAGTTGCTTTTCCTGTTGATGCAGCATTTTGTTCATAAAAGATTGTTCATGAAATTGTTGTTCCTTTAATTTCTAACAGAAACAGTTCAAAGAATGCTTGCTAATTTATACAGGTTTTAAAACAAATATACGTTCATTCTCAAAGGTATCTAATTATTCAACGCATTCATGTTGATGTTTAACTTTGAAGATAGCTAATTTTACTCTTGTGAATGAATTATTAAATTTCCAGAATGTTTTTATTTTTATTTCCTTGATTTTTACAAGAGAGTGATGAGTTCTATATCCTAGTTCTACACTTACATTTTCAATAATTGTGAATAAATTTTCTGACACAAGAAGAAAGAGCCAGTCTCGTTTGTTTTAGTGGGTAACTTCTCCTCCAGGTATACCTATGGATCCCTATATAATATTTCTTCCATACATCTACTAAATTATGTTCTATACATATATCTATAGTTTGCTTCATCACAAGGTTGAAAACTCCCTAATTTTAATTTTTAAAACGCAATATATCTTTTTGTTTTCTCTCAAGATAAAAATCTGGATTGTCCGTATTTGATCCAAAAAAAGTAATAAATCTAAATCTGTAGTTTCCAATAGTTATATCCATGTCAAGCTTATTACCAGTATTGTCCGTTTTGATTCAGTGGAAGATGAACTAGAAATTATTATTCAATAATATAGCTACACCTCTTTAATTAGTAAAATATGAAGTACAAAATAAATAAAAAAATCATTCATATCCCTATGTAGCCCGTATGAAAGTTCCCATTTTGTGATGACGTGGGTGTCTTGAAGAAAGTATACTGAATACATCTTTTTTTTTCTTCAGATACCCCAACACCTGACAATTCAATATAACAATATATATTGACTCATTTATAATGCTCTTTTTATATTTGTGTGCAGAGACAATACAGATCTTGTATAAGGCTGATTTTGTAAATAAACATGCCCGCTGATGACATTTACCAATAATACCATATATTGTACTATATCAAGAATGCTACTAATACAGATGATGGTGAGCTGGTATACCGACCAAGACAATGAGGTGTGTCATAGAGATAAAAAGAAAGGAAACTGACATAATGTTTGAAGATATAGTAAGTGTAACAGAAAGTAGAGTTAAAGTATGAAGAGAAGAGAAAGGAAAGCAATAATATAAGAAAACTGACATTTAGAAGTAAAATCTAGAAAGCGAGCAGTGATAATTAACAGAAGAAATGAGAAACAGAAGGTGCAGCAATAACTAAAAATCCCAAAAGCATAAACACATATGGAATAAAGACATAAAATGCGGTCAGAGGATCGTGCTACCTTTCGTACACCTACAAAATGATGCAAGCAGTAAACATCAAAATACAAGAGGAAAAGTACTTCATACATGCAAAACTGTATGATGTACTGGACTAGGGCATAAATATTTCTACTTCATACATTATAAAATGAACAAAAATGATTTACAAAAGCTAAGCCAAACTCTAATACGCCACAATGTATCCCAAATTCTTAGCTGAAACTGGGTGTAACTGTATTTCCTGGATGACCGGCTGTATTTACGGACACAAAACATACAGTTTCCAGGTAGTAGTTCCAATGTATTAATCGCTACTAAAATGATATAGTTTACCTCAGGATTGCGTCTATTAGTTTATAGGCTTGCCTTGTTTGCATGTATACAGGAAGTGTAGCTGTGTATAGTAGGGAACCCGTTCTATATTATTGTTTCATAGACACTAAATATAAAGACAACTGTAACCCAGATTGGTGTATCCCCTATGTTATTTAAACGGTGAAGGCAGTTTTGTAACTTCCCTTTCATAAACAGCATAAAACATAACACTGTTTGTGGCTCTAAATCAACAGATCATGATATTCACGTCGATTAATATGTGAAGAAGGTAAGAGCATGTTCATTATAAGAATTTAGATAAAATTAAATAAAATATAATTATAACTGCAACAAATGAGTCTGTAATATAGCTTCCAAATCTAACCCATTAATTTAGACAGATCATCAGTAAACTAAATTCGTTTTATTCTGTCGTTAGCGAATTTGCAAACATTTTGCAATCAAATATCCAGATATCGTTTACACAGTCCTGTTTATTTTATTTCTTCTGGGATGTCCCCTGAAGGTTTTGCGATGTCTTCATTAATCACATATGTAGAACCCTTGATATTGTTGCGGTTTCGGATGACATTAATCTTCTTCTGTCTGGATACAAATTTGCAAATGATTGGTCTATTTGTCTTTTCGTTTAATTTCTATACACAGTGCGTGATGCTGATGTCGTTTTTTGGTAATGCCCACTCCGACTTTATTTTTCAGAAACGCGACAACTTTCTCTGTGCACTGTGTTAAGACTCTAGATCTTAAAATAATGTAACAGAAAGAAAGCGAACCAACAATGTAAGTAAAACCAACAAGCAATTTACTCTACACAATTAAAGTGAAAATTAAAAAGACACTTACAGTAACGTGAATTAAATTCCAAATAATCCAATAATCGTAAGTGTCCTATCAAAAGTCCTAAATATAGAATGTTCCGAATGAATTCCAGTGGTCTTGAATGTCCTGATGTATCAGTAGTTTTAAATGTTCTGATATGCCTGAATGATGTAATCTAGAATATCTTTAAATAAATTCACATAAATCCCAATGTCAAAGTATTAATCCAATATGAGAATGAGCACTTTTGGAAATTCCAATGAATATTTTAAATAAATAATTCCTCTCTCTGAATTTGCTCTGATTTCACAACTGTAACATTTGATTACTAAAATAAATTCCTTAATAAACAGGTCTTATTAATATGAAGTTTAGTATAGGAATGAAATCTTGTTTACCAAACCTGTATACATATAAGGATTAGTCACCTGACAGAATATTCTAGAATGAGTAACTCTAATGGAAATTTCCTGTGCGTACGTGACTTTTCTTATACAAGACATGGATAAATTCCAATCTAATTGTTAAATGCTACGTAAAGAAGACTGACCTTGAGTTCAAATGCAGTAAATATGTTGTTTACAAAATGACCACTAAAGTACTACTTACCTCATAGACACATATTATAAATTCAATATACATAACAACTATTCTGTTGTTTCTTTATTACTCTGTCGTCCATGCCTTAGAATTGGTGTTATCAACTCGTGTGTATTGCTTCAACTCAGCCATGCTTCTTTCTAGATTCTCATTTACGACACTGAGACTTCTGATATATTCTATCAGAATTGAGTCTCTGCCTCCAATTTCTGCATTTTTCGTCCCAACCCCATTTTCTGCTAGAGAGTCTAACAGTTCCCCTCTTAGCTTGTTTATTTCTGTTCTAATTTCTGCGAGTTCTTTTCATTGTTCTTCCTCTAAGGTGTTTCTTACTCTCTCCAATGCAGATTCAAATACGTTCTTTGTGACGATTTCATTAAATTTTTGTCCAATATAGTCTTTTCCATAATTTAAGCGAGCGCGTCAAACTTTTCCTCGATGGTATCTTTCTTTCCCCTCTCACCGTTATCATCTAGCTAGAGCTGGCTTCTTACAAATTGCAGTATGGATGGTTGTTGTGCTGGGGGTTGGGTGGGGTTTTATCCATAACCCGTGATTAGTTACTCTGCCCATGACGTCTCTATTTTTGCACTTCAGTTTGGGATTCGCTTCTAGAAATGTTAACATCCCGAGCCTCAGAAGCTTCGCTATCAGCGGTTCTAGGAGTGTTTCTTCCTCTTACTGGCATTCTGTTTGATTGTATCATATCTATGGGCAAAAAATCAATGGAATATCGCATGCACATGTACACTAAGGTTCAAATAAATATTTATTATCATGTATGAAAATCCACTATCACCATATCTAATCCACGGATGTAAGATATTGTAAATTATCATTGATCAGAGTTGGAAAAAAGAGCTATAAATGCATCTTTTTGTATAAGAAGCTTCACGTGATGGTAATATACACACACCCGTGCTCCGCCATTATTCACACCTACCGCGCAAAGGTCGTTGATCCATAAAGTACACACAAGGAACCAAAAATGCAAACTGTGAACACCAAGTCAAACTTCTAATGTTCAAGATACCACCTGTACTGTTTCAGGATTAAGATCCACCTACATATCTGAGAATTAAACACATATCCATCTTCTTCGCTCACACACGAATGGCCACACTGCTTGATCTCTGACTCCCTTTTTGTGCAATTTCTTGTGTGTTTGTGAGGACACTTTTTGAACATAGCAAAGGGATAATTTGTGTATTGAAGTACCGTAATTAAACTTTCCTATTACTTTGAGCTTAATTGACTGGTTGGCTGATGGAATAATAAAGAAATTCTCAGTGTCGTAATATATAATGATATGAAAAGTAAACGTCTCTAGGAACGGGACATTATATGTTATAAAATTGAGAACAACACTAATTACTACCTAATTACCTTTTCAATGATGTAGAAGAAGCTTCGCCTCTGCGACATTATTGTAGTACTATGCCGTTTGTTAAGCGCCACATGGACAATAGTGTTATCCCTCATCCATATCTACGTATGTCCATCTCTCTGCTTCATCTTGGTTAAGTTTTGCGTCTAAGTCAGTTTTCAGGCACTCAGGAAGATCATCGATATTCCACGAACACATTTCTAGTTTTCACAATCTATGATCGACAAAATGCTTCAAGTCTACGATGCATCCTAGTTTTCAACTGTATTGTCAGTTTGAGAACAAAAGTAAATGAGAAAGCATCGGAGAGATCTACATGTATTTCAAAACCTACTCTCGATAACTGAATGATGCTGCCAATATTATCTCCTTTAAATACGGAATTCTTGGCAGATTTTGAGCTTTTTCTTTCAGTGTAAATACAATTGGTGTATTTGTGCATTATTGAATGCACTTTATTTATTAGTTAGACTCTATTTATAAGGGCTGCCACATATAATGCGAATTTGTATCACCTAATATTACTGATCACATCATGAATAATTTGGTATTCTAATGAATATTTTTCATTCGAATGACTGTCTGCGATTATTGTTTCGAACCTTTTAAGAAAGGTATACAGAACCTATGACAATAGCAGCGAATAGTTGCGAAAATACTTTCTAGGTATTCAATAAAAGAACATATATGCTGTTCTACCCAGATCTTTATTTTGTTTTTGTGTCTGTATATTAAACCAGCATATGGTAATGATGACCCCAGTGAATATTTGTATTGGAAGCCTTTAAGAATGTTATTGCTGCCTACCACGGAACAACAAATTGAGATCCCAACCGAGAGACTTGTGTCAAAACTCTATAAAAGAAACCAGATAGAGCATGTGATTAAAGTTTTCGTTATGACCTTGTCAGTTTTTGTTATGACCTTGTCAGTGTATGCTGCAAAAGAATATTTAAGAAACTTCACTCACTTCACTCTGAAGACAAGAAACCGGAAGTAGTGAAATTCAGATGGCATAAAGATCGATGAATTGTCCATACATTTGCTTCAGACTAAAATATTCGTATTGCCTAATCCATATTGTTTGGAGAATTTATCTAGCACAAAAAACTTATCTGACATTTATGAAATAATCTTTCCCCCAATACTCTTCACAGAGTAGAGCAACTAATATTTGTAATATAAATTATACTTCTCTTCTATACAGATTATTATTTCCTCATAAAATAGCTTAATTTTGGTTATTTTGGATTCAATCATGTCTACCATATGAAATATACATTCAAATTAAGGAACAGATATATTTGTTGTGTGACGAAAATTGCAGTATGGTGAACGCAGCGTCCAGCCATGATATCGCATGGCACGAAACCAATCTACTGGAACTGGAATGTTTCTTTTTGAGGGAAAATTATAATTCCAACAAATATTCAAGTCAGACTCGTAGCTAAGGTCTGTCCTTTCCTGTCTGAATGCCGTAGAAACGAGCAAGAAAACTACTTTTTTTTTTTTTTTTTTTTTTTTTTTTTTAAACATTTCACAGTTGGATTACATCGATATTTGTCAAATCTAATAATCTAATTCATATTATAAGAACATATCCATTGCCACCACACCATTTTTGCGTATAGGTGAAATTAGCGTCAGGCATCATTCAAGGTGGTCAGCTCGTCATTTGAGCGCCTGTCAAAAGGAATAGAAACATATATCATAGCAGGATGAAAAATATAAACCTGTTATTAATTCATGCAGTTTATTTTAATATGCAAAAAGAAGCGACCTATTCGAGGCTTTTAATAAAAGCTTCGAGAAAAATTACATGCGTTTTATTCGCATAGACTAAATGTATAAATCAGCTAATATTTTTGAATAAAAAAAAAACTTACACAAGACTCAGTTTGTATCAATTTCAGGTAGGAAAAAAGGGAAAAACTGGACGGAAAACCTAGACAATTATGCTTTGGGTGTAAACTGTTAATATTTTAATTCATACAAATATGGATTGGTATATCATATTTATATAGACGTTTTTAATATATAAGATAATTATCCTGTATACCAACAATCTATATATATATATATATATATATATATATATATATATATATATATATATATATATATATATATATATATATATATATATATATATATATATGTATATTTCTAGCACGCATATGAGCGGCGACGAAACATCATTTTTTGGTGATGCGTAGTAGCCGTGGCAGTATGTCTGCTTCAGCGTGTAGGCAGGCGATAGTTGTATAGAAAGGGTTATTTGTGTTCGATTCCCGTCACCGATATTAAAAAAATTAATAAACATCTTCCCTAATGTTTACATAAGATCGTAGTCTTTAGAGTAATTCTCCTTAGGCCAGTGCATTGAGTAATGTTACATTACTCGCTTATATATATAAACCTAACCTAGCCAGTGCCAAGGTTTCTGAAGACAGATAATGTATATATATATAGTTACGAGAGTGTCTGCACGTTCTAGCACGCATATGAGCGGCGACGAAATATCATTTTTTGGTGATGCGTAGTAGCCGTGGTATATATATATATGTGTGTGTGTGTGTGTGTGTGTGTGTGTGTGTGTGTGTGTGTGTGTGTGAGGGGTGGGTCGGACGTATGTATGAATAGATAGATAGATATGCCTAAAGTGTTACAAACAACTGATTTTGCAGTTTAATAGCAACATTCTTGAATTTCTTGAAAACCTTTCTGACAAGAGTTTTGGGACAAAATACACAACAAACGATTCCAAGGACACTTTATCCGCTTTTAATTCTGAATAAAGGAGAAATAATGTGAGACCCACTTTTTGCAGTCGTGTAAAAAAACGACGAAACTACATATATCTACAAGTCAGGAAACGAATATTTCAGTTTGTTGTCCTCTAGATTTTATCAAACGAAACAAGTGGGCTTATGCTTGACGTTGAGTACAAAAAACAAAAAACAAATTTTGAAAGCATTAACTGTTGTCCGATACGAATATTTACTATTTTTAGAAGAAGGGCGCAGGACCAATCTATTTGCGATTTAAATTATGAACTAATTTTCCCAATAATAGTTGCTCGACATGCATTCTTTAATGTGTTTTCATATTCTCTTGTACATACACGAACTGGAAAAGATGGATTGATATCAGTAACACCGTGTTCTTTCTTTGTGCGATTCATCAATATATCTCGCAGCTGCTATCAGACATCGCTGTAAAGAAAAGCATGACTTTAATTTAACAGGTTATGAGTTCGAGACAAAATAGGATGGGACACAACACGGAAACTTACGGAATTATCTTTCAGTGAATGGCATGATGGTGATATCGAGATATATTCTTATGGTCTCTTGAGTAGTTTTGTAAATGAATTATTACTAGTTGTTATAAACCTTTTTATTCTCAGTGATGTGAAAATAACGTGGGACCCTGGAATAGCATATTTTTGTCACACAGATAAATTAGCATTTTCTTCCATAAACGGTAAAATTACTGCTATGCATACTATCAAGTGACATCAATATGTAGATACATAGAACGCTTCAAAATCTGGAGAACAAAATATTTTCTGAACATCAAAAGGTATAGAATTACTGCTATGTGGACTATCAATTGACACTGAGCAGATATAAAGCTGATATAGCAAAAACATAATGATATGTATTTACGTTCGATCATGCCAAGAAATCGAGACTCAAATTTAGAATTTAAGGTGCCACAAATAATTCCATCAGACATTCAAGCTTGAAAGTAGTGAGATGAATTGTATTGTGTGTTAAGGTCTTTCAGTAAAATGTAATTTCCAATGAGTGATTCAAAAGCACTCTCTAAAGATCAAAACCATTAATCGCTAAATTTGCATGCACAAATTGCTACACACGATAACACCTGGTATAAAAAGCTACGTAGGTGAGGGAACATGAGTCCACAAGTTGGTGTGTCTATGCCTTATGGTCACACCATCCCCGACTCAAAGCTGAGTGAATGGAACTCAGGTCAAATTTGGATATCCACACCGAGAGTTGGATGAAGGGAACTGATGTTAAACATAAGGCATAATATTATCAGAAGTATATGATGTCGTAATAAATGGTTAGAGATATATTGAGACAAGGGCAAGGAGCAAGATCAGACATGTATTAAATGGCATATCAATTAGCATGAACTTGAATGATAAAATATATGCATGACTACAAAATATATAGAAGATATTGTCTTTTCCTACGTTAATACTGGATATATTTCATCATGTGATACAAAATAAACGTGATATTTTAACGAGTGGCGAAGCCGCGAGTCAAAATGTAAATTAGTGTAGCATAAGATGAAATATATACGGTATTTACGCCTGCAAAGAAAATTTTTATATTTATTATATACAAAACTTGCTTCTGAATCATAGATTTGAAGATTACATTCACTCTTCGGCACACCACACTACCACCCGTTTTCATCAATTCACTTAAATTTTTATCGTATTTATTGGCTGATCGTAAACAATAAAAAATAAACAAAAATATCAGGGGACTTGAGAGAATGGTAGGTTTGGGATAACCTAATTCTGCTGCAATACGTTTTTTTTTTTTTTACATTTTGTGAACTATTGACCCTATTTGACCACAAAAGTAAGTCCATCTGAGCGATAGGGCACACCGGATTTGTTTTGCATTGTTGTCAAAGTTTTTAAAGGGACATAACTTCGTAAAGAAGCTAACGGTGGCAAGTTAAATATCTACAATTAAAAATAATTTTGATGCCTGAAAGACAATGCTGTTTCTTTTTTATTGCTCAAGCTCATAAAATGCTCGTTTTCTTTGTTGCGAGTATAACTTATATAGGTGCACACAGTACAGCGTCGCATGGAATGATGGGAAAACTTGTAAATATATTTTTTTCGTATGTGAAAATATATGAATACAAAAGTCTGAACAATATTTTGCCAATAATTTTCTTTATTTTCACACAGAAGTATATAATAAAAAAGGAATTGTGTATAGTTAGAAAGGCCAAATATCAGATAACCAAATACAATAGCAGTTATGTTTCTTGAGATGTTATTGAAAACAAGCCCGAATTATTGAGATATATAGAGTATATCATCTGACAACAACCGTTAAATATCTTTTCACCTTAAAAGTCATGGCAGGCATTTTTATTGAGATACTCTTACGAACAAGTTGAAACTATGAAACTGTCGGGTAGATTAGACATAATCTGACATCCACCATCAAATATAATGTAACCAATTACTTATTGCAGGCACTTTTCTTGCAATAATTTGTAAAACAAAGCTGACATGAATATATCGGGTAGATTAGGTACAATCTGACATCATCTTATTAAAAAGAAATATAGAAACATTTTTCTGCATTTATCCTGAGATTTTGCTGAGGACAAGTTAAAACTATAAATATATCGGGTAGAGCAGACATAATCTGAGATTTACCGTCAAATATAATGTAACCTAAAAAAATAAAGCATGCCTTATTGTTTAGATACTATTGAACATGAGTTGAAATGATAGAACTATCGGGTAGACCAGACATAATATGATAGTCACCATCTAAGATCATTTAGCCTGGCAGAGATCACATACTATCTGAATGCTACTTATAACACAAGCTGAAATATATACTGACCAGCCACACACACATGAAGATTGCATAAGATGGGTAAAGAAAGTAAGATACAGTCGCTGGTAATATGCACTTAACATCTGAGTTCACATTAGAAAGATCTTAGACTGAATTCAAGAGAATGTGAAGAGTTATTTGATGCAAACGTTACCATTATCCTTTCATATGCCTGTACAGTTTTCATAGTGCTAATTCCATTGAACGCGTATAAGTTTATGTGATATTGTCAACATCAAATGCTACTATGTATGGAAAACTTGATCGATTGCCTATGAAATTAAACAGACTTGTAAATTACTGGTTCAAAATAAGAAGTTATGATAATGCAATATTAACTACACTGTATAAAGCATTGAACGAACTATCATAACATAGTATTTCTAATTGCTTTAACACTACATTAGGGCTTTTTTTATTTAAGTTTTTACATTTTACGTCTATGTATATTGTGTACATAGTAGAGTTTTAATCATAAATTGTAAACCTAGGTGTTTTCATATGTTTATGGTTGCTTTACATGATAACATTTCACCTGTCCTGTTTATGTAACACTTTAAAAAACAGTAAAAGGGTTATATAAATAAAAAATATATTGAAACAAAAGTCAAAAACTATTATGTATATATAAGTACATAGTTTAGTTCCTATTCAGTGTCTACTCGGCGCTTCTTGGCTTGTCTCTTGTATTCATTAAATGGAGCATCTCTTGTCACTGTCCAGCAATAGTCTCAAGCATTGATGGGCTCCATTTGTCCTGATAGCGTGTCTCCATTGTTGCAATGTCCTGGTGAAATCGCTCGCCGTGCTCGTCGCTCACTGCTCCGCAGTTCGGTGAAAAAAATTCTAGATGAGAGTGCAAAAAAATGTATCTTTAGTGACATGTTGCAACCAAAGCTTTTGTATGCCTTTAGGAGGTTTTCCAGCAACTCCCTGTAGTTGTCTGCCTTGTTTTTCCGAGAAAATTTGTTGCCACTAACTGGAAGACTTTCCATGCCGTCTTTTCCTTGCCACGTAGTGTACGGTGAAATGCATCATCTCGAAGAAGTTCACGAATCTGAGAACCAATAAAGACACCTTCCTTTATCTTAGCTTCACTTAAACCTTGGACATTTTCCACGGAGGTACTTGAAAGCTGCTTGTGTTTTGTCCATGGCCTTGACAAAGTTCTTCATCAGACTCAGCTTGATGTGCAAGGGTTTTAACAAAATCTTCCTTGATTCAACAAGTGGTGGATGCTGAACACTTTTCATCCCAGGCTCCAATGACTGTCGGGTGGCCAATCTCTCTTGATATAGTGGGAATCTCTCGCACGACTATCCCATTCGCAGAGAAAACAGCAGTACTTTGTGCATCCAGTCTGCAAACCAAGCAAGAGAGCAAGAACCTTGAAATCGCCACAAAGCTGCCACTGATGTTGGTTATAGTTTATTCACCTCAAAAGTTGTTTCATGTTTTCAGAGGTTTCCTTCATATGGACTGCATGACCAACTGGAATTGATGGCTAAACACTGCCATTATGCAGCAAAACAGCTTTAAGACTCGTCTTCGATGAATCAATGAACAGTCTCCACTCATCTGGATCACGAACGATGTTGAGGGCTGCCATCACATCATCGATGTTGTTGCAGGCTACAAGATCACCTTCCGTGGGGTACTGGGCATATAGCTGATGGAATGTTTGGATAATCCACAGTCCACTTTTTCTTCTTTGACACACCTTTCCCAACTGGAGGCACCATGCAGAAGTAACTTTTGCTGATATGATCTGTTGGCTCTCTCCAAATCATTGGCACTGCAAAAGGCATAGATTTCCTTTTCCTGTTCAACCACTGGCGAAGATTTGTTGCACAAGTGTTGCAGCATATGTGTGGGGCCCACCTCTTCTCCTGATCTTTAATTTTGCAGCCAAAATAAAGGTGATAGGCTTTCTTAACCATAGTGGTTATACTGCGCTTTTGTGATGCAAAAGTCACTTCACCACAAACATAGCAGAAGTTATATGCATTGTTCACACAAGTACGAGGCATCTCTGCTCACTTGGGCTAAACAGAAATGTGTCCCTTTGCAAAATCAAAACTGACAAATAAGAGAGCACGACACTGTATGATTTGTAGAGCTGATATAGGGCAATTTCTTCAGCAGAGTGATGTAAGCTTAGTTATGATTCCATCATCCATGACTTCTAGGAATAACATGATGCAATTCATATCATGTATGACGCAATACCAGCTTCAGATTGCATCATTCATTGTTTTGCCTAAAAAGCAAGTACTGTCCAAATCCAGTCATAGATTTTATTCATAGATCCAGTCAAAGATGTATTTTAGTCATTTCTGGTTTAAATTGAGATCCCTTCCCTTTATAACTCACTTATCCTCCGCCATTTCCAAGTTAAGGGTCGTATATACTGACCTAGTATAACCTTTAAAACTAGTACCAATCAACAATTTTAAGCATCATTTTTGTTCTCAGTGACCCAGAATTAGTAAAGTTTGACAACATTTATTGCGGAAGCATTTTGGCTGTAGACCAGTGTTATAAACGGACAATTGCACTTGTGTTACCTAGCCTTTATTCTCTGAGCCTTAGCTATTCAAGTGATGTGCTGTAATATGTATATATATATATATATATATATATATATATATATATATATATATATATATATATATATATATATATATGTGTGTGTGTGTGTGTGTGTGTGTGTGTGTGTGTGTGTGCAAACACTTGCATACATACAGTTTTGTAAACGATTTATAGATGTACGGAAGTGTAGGTTGATAAATAGATGACTTGGATGGACATATGGAATAAATAAGAATCATATCAAACACTATGGTACTGTACACAAAATGTCGTTACCTCGCAATAACGTTAAGGCAGTCAGGTCACGATGATGGTGCGTGGGAGACAATGACATCCCTCCCGTTGAAACCTAACCATCTGTGGAGGTGTGAAACCAAGCCAAAGTGATTTAAGAAAACGTTGTTGTTGTCTTTTTTTTTATAAAAAAAAAAACATTATTTCGTAGCGATTATACTGCTGTCGTCTGAGAGAAAATGAGAAATGAGAACGAAACAAAGACATAACTAATGAAGAGTTCATGTCAAAGCGACAAGCACAGGTCCAAGAATATGAACCAGACACATTTACCTACCGTGGAGCAAGATTATTGCGTGGGCAAAATATTCTCTATTAGTAATACAAACTACAACAATATTTCTTCTTATTTTTAAGGATTTGTAATGTTGAAATAGTTTGTAATGATTAATGCTTGTAAGTGTGTTAAAATGATTGAACAATTCGTTGACCAATATATTTTTTGTCGTGAACTGGATCCATTGTTGTGTTGCAGTTAGCCGTCAGCTGAACTTGGCCTTTGTAGATAAATCAAAATTAGTAACAGGCAAATAAAGCTAAATTACAGTCAATTTGCCATACTCGACTGCCATCCGCTTTATACACCTATGATGAATATGTCTCTGATTCAGTATCGTCCACAATACATTTATTTTAAAAGACTATATGACAAGATTTGTCATGGACGTCTGGGTTTTTTTTCCAAATAAAATAATCAACTGCTCCACAATTGTTTAAATCATTTTAAAATGGATCTATTCCATTGGAGCAGAATTCGTGAATGTCAATCATGTTCGGGGTATATTTGATAGTACTACGTAAACGTGAATAGTAACAGACTAAGGTCAACATGTAGTATTTTCCCTGTAAATAGTAACGAACTATGGTCAACATGTAGTATTTTCCCCATGAATAGTAACGGACTAAAGTCTACATGTACAATTTCCCCCGTGAATAGTAACAGACTAAGGTCAACATGTAACATTTTCCCCGTGAATAGTAACAGACTAAGGTCAACATGTAGTATTTTCCCCGTGAATAGTAACGGACTAAGGTCAACATGTAACATTTTCCCCGTGAATAGTAACTGACTATGGTCAACATTTAGTATTTTCCACGTGAATAGTAACGGACTAAGGTCTATATGTAACGATTTCCGCGTGAATAGTAACAAACTAAGGTCAACAAGTAGTATTTTCCCCGTGAATAGTAACTGACTATGTCAACATGTAACATTTTCCCCGCTTAAAAATACTTTTAACCTGGATCAAAGTCTGCTATAAAAACCTGAGATTTCACCAACTACACTAAACTGATGATAAAATGAAAATATTAATTTACCTCTGGTCTAGTGATCTAAAATTTCATCGAAAAACTCCTAAATGTCCAAAAAAAAAAAAAAAAAAAAAAAAAAATATTCTGACGAAAGTGACTTTTCAAGCTGCATGACTGAAACCTCTACTTTATTTGTATATAAAAAGTACTAACCCTGTGCCTGCTTGCTTCGGCTCTTTTCTCCACATAATAATAAAAGGAAAACTGAATCAATAAACTGAATAATTAATACACGTTAGGAAAGCAGAGTACATCACTATTTTGGACGTAACAGTGTGATTCGAGTGTTCATATGGTACATGCCAGAAAGATATGAGAATACATGTGTTACTACATTGCTTTCGATGAATGGAACTGAACGTAATACTTCTTCACTAACATGGAAGATAAAGTCGTTCGAAATTTTATCATGACGTCAGAAATTGTAAACATTTACTACAGGGAACTATTCATTACATATCCGTTTTAAGCAAAATCTGAAAAAGGTGGAAACCAGGCATTAATTTTTATTTTTCTTTCGGATTCCTTTTCGGCAAGCCGTGGCCATGATTGCTCAAGATCGTCGAATCCTTAGTAGATACTCGTTACAGATTGAGAGCATAACGAAAATCAGATTAAATCTACGTACCAAAGACAAATGACACGTCTTTAGAGGGAGATATAGAAATAATTGATATGATAGGCCTGCTAAGATCTATGTATCTGTCAGAAAACAAAATATCCAATTATTGAAACCAACGTGCTTTTATGAAAATCAATAAAATATTCCGGAAACTATGATTGTGCTCTACATGCAGCTCCGATACTAAAGTCGACATTTATGCACATCCTAATGGTTTACAGATAGCGTTTATTTTGCCATATGTATTTGCTATATATGGTAAACTTCAATTTACTCTCCAAAGCGCTTATATCTTGTTGTGATATATTTTTGGCTATATTTGCAAAATGAAATCAGTTCGCGACAAAATTAAAAACCACCAACAATATAAAGACTCAACGATCTTGAGCAATCATGGCCAGAAGAGGTGTAAACATGGGTGAGGTCAGATGTTCTCTGTGCTAAATTTCGTGACTGCCTTCAGTCCAAAATACCTATCTGACCTCACCCATGTTTACTCCTCTTCTAGATACTTACGCTCCTCTTTCGACACTCGTATTCTCATTTTTCCCATTATCAAAACCAAGTCATACGGACAACGTTCTTTTGTGTACCAGGGCCCAGCTACCTGGAACAAATTGCCTCTTGGTCTCATTAAAGAGTGCTCTTAAAACTCACCTATTTCGACTGCAATAACAGACGTAAGACTTAACAATGTTTCCTTACCTTAGTTATTTTCAATGTTTGTTTTTGCAATCTTGTGTCCTTATGTGCTAACTAATATTATAAACCGCTTAGAGCTTCTAAAGATTATATATATATATATATAAACTTTTTGGGTGTGCACCATTTGAGTAGTCGTCTACCTTTATAGGAATAAATTGGAAACGCAATCCAAGGAAACGGTTTCTTAATAATGTAATAATTAATTCGAAATAGGCAGTCACTTGCTTGTTTCATAAAGTGTGCAGACGACGTGTATCTTAAAGTGAATGGTCAATTTCATGAAAAGTGCAAGCAGAATTTTGCCCATTTCTTGAAATGGTCAAGAGGTGTAAAGGAAATTTTAAGTTTTGGGCACATTACCAAATGTAAAATTATTATCATTCAGTCATATAGCCTCATGCGATTGTAAATCAGAAAAGAAACATCAAAAATTATATTTCAAACAATAGTATACCTCATATCAGCTCTTTAGAACTACCATTCATGCATCTAATGGCTGCCTCTAAGAGGTCATACTCAGCTACCCTTACTTAGAGATACATTTTTGGTTATCACATGCTCGCCAATGTGCATAGCTTTTTGGTGGAAAATATTCAGCTTTTAATTCCATGAATCCCATGAAATCCACTCCTTACGCCATGTTGTCTACGAAAATCCTACGGATCATATTGCATTTTGAATTATGCCAACTCTATCTAACACGATGAATGTTATTCAGTATGTTAGACCAACAAATCAGTGTAACTCACATTAATACGCTCATATAATCTACGTGTAATAGTATCACCTCTAGATCTAAAGCATACCGAAAATAAATGTTAATTTAGTGAGACTATCCTACATTTCATGAAATCATTCCGCAAAGTTTTAGTTCAAGCAAATTCAGCAAAGCGGTAACCTCATTGATAGCAACGGCATGTTCTTGTGACTGTGATCAGGAAATATTTCAGACTAAAGGTCAAAGGTTTGTGGATCTACTTTTCTTTTATTAACATTCTTAGCATACAGGGGATTGGTAATTAGATGTATGTCCAGATTGCTAGATAATAAACAAACAAAGAATTTAATTAGGCGAGGAAGAAACAAATTGTTGGAAACTAAATAATAACTCTTAAAGCTTGATAACATTAAATTTGCTGTTTTTCTAGGGAATTATTATTTTGATTACTTATGTACAAACTTTCTAGACAACTTAAACATGCATTGTGTACTTAAGCTTTTGCGATGAAGTTATAGTCGACAATTGTATTATAGTATGCTTGCTTCATGCGTGAAATTTTAAGTTTCATACACAGACTTACTGATTTCATGAAATAGGTAACAAAGAATGAGCAATATTTACTATTTCATGAATAAGCAAGTACTCTGCCCATTTCATTAAATGTGCTACATGAAATGTACAGTTTCAAATTTGGTGTGTAGTAACACACAGAGAGATTATATATATATATATATATATATATATATATATATATATATATATATATATATATATATATATATATTCCCTCCGATGAACGTTCTTCTCGGTTATTAAAGGGGACCAATGGCCTCTTCAATATTTTGTTTTCTTTGCTACCATTATAGAATTTGTTTGGGCAAAAAAATTGTAGGCTGACTCCCATGACTCCCAGAGAGAAAAAAGATATGTAATTAGTTGGCGCACAAGCTAGCTGTTTTTCTTCAGAACCACCGGAGCACGAAATTCATTTTGCAATTCCTGTTGAAATTTCAGCTCCAGAGATCTAGGGTCTTGAAGTTGCCGCAATTTTCTTGCAGTTATTTTATTTATACTTGTTATGGCACTCTTTCGAAATGGAAGTTGATGTATCAATCTTTATTTCTACCGATGTGAATTTTTCGAATATAAATTCGAAAAGGCAACTTAGTGAATAAAGTTTTAAAAATATTAATTACAAATAGGTCAGTACATGAGCAGTTTCAACCGTGACTTAATCATTATTTTGATTTTCATATAATATTCCTACAGCATGCATTTCCCATCATATTTGGTGTATCTTTTCGTGTTTGAATTTGCATATGAGCCCTGTGGGTCTTCAGAGAAATGCGTTTTTGACTCGTCCACTACTGGTGTATGTAAAACAAACATCTGGGATGGATTTTCATATATTTTTCCTATAGGGATGTGCACTACTCGTGTATGTAAAACAAGAATCCAGGGTGGCTTTCCTAAGTCTCTGTCCACCCATGGTGTACGTACATAAAAAAAAACCGTGTAAAGATTTGTATACAATAGGCCTTTGTAAAGTTGGATTGTTAAATTCTGGGCCTCGTTCTCACTGGAAATGCAAAAGAAGAAGATAATAAACAGAGGATATAAAAGAGGTATGTTTTGTTCTTGCATATTCGCCTATCTACTCTTGATATCTGATGGATTTGTTTCAGTTTAAACAAAAGTAAGAACTATATGAAAGGTTATGTTTCCTTTTTTAGTACTGATGTTTCACAAATGAAACCCTTTTTGAACAGTATCAATGTACACGACATATGTCATAAAATGAAGCAAAGACCCTTAGAAAGGCCGAACTATTATATATGCTGAACAGCAGACATATTGTTCTGCCTTTGGTTGCAGAACGGTAGTCTGTGCAATTTACATATCTTTAATGTTCAAAAAGCACGAAGATTATACAAGGCAAAGTAGCAGTGACTTAACACACACACACACACACACACACACACACACAAGAGAATAATATCTCGAGCAGCTTTACTCTGTTAATTGTCAAGCCTGCCCCATATATTTGGATTAATGAACAATGGTCATTATTTGAATACATTATGTGTTAAAATCGATCTTATTTGCTTTATTTTGTTTTCCATAATTATAGTATATTTCGGCTCACTCCGCATAATCAGAGGAAATATTAAGTATGCTCATCAGGTTTATTCCGTGTCCTAATTTTATTGTTGGAAAGAATATAATTTTAATTGCGGTGTGAATTATAATAATGACTGCATTACCAAATCATTACAATAAAGGTATGTCCACTAGCCTAAATTAGTTACAATATGGGAGTCAACACGTAAGGGCTTATCATATTCCCTTTTCGGACTCACGGTACTAAAAATTGGATATAAATATTAAAACCAGTCTAAAATGGGTGAACATAAAATAGAGGATGTAGGGACTTGGGAGGCAATCATTGGTTGATAATATGAAGTTAGAATTAAGTACAATTATATTTTCAAAGCTCATCCAATCATCACTGGATATGAAATGGGGTAAATGTTCTACTCATGCAATGTAATTTCAAAAATATATATATATTTTTTTTTTTTTTTTTTTTTTTTTTTTTAATAGCTTGGTTTTGGAACCCCAATAATGAAAGTAGGAGTTATGTGTGGAATAGGTGAAACAAGTTTCAAGCTCATGTAGTTCTAAACAATGTTGAGGCTTATATGGTTTCGATTTATGGGGAAATACTTCGCGATGAGTGGAATCAAAGTAAGTGGCAAACACATTTAACCAGTAACAAACAATAGCTCAAACAATATCCTTTTTATTGCTCGGTGTCTATTAATATGGTCTAGGAACATGTAAGAAGAAGATAATAAACAGAGGATGTAAAACAACTTGTAACATAAATGATGCGAAAATTTATTATTTTTCCGAACCCATTTAATTTCTCTCTCTCTCTCTCTTTCTCTCTCTCTCTATCTCTCTCTCTCTCTCTCTCTCTCTCTCATAGATTCCTGATAACAATCGCACTTCTGGTCGAAAGGGAAGAAAGCCCTTGAACAACAAAATGTATGTATGTATATATATTTCTATGTATGTGTGTGTATATGTATGTATGTATGTATGTATGTATTTATTTGTATGTATGTATGTATGTATGTATGTATGTATGTATGTATGTATGTATGTGCAGCAGCTATATCCTGACTGCTAGTAGTAGTAGTAGTAACAGCCTCTCTACATTCATCACTGCTAATATGGTTACCATTACTAATACTAACACAAATAGCTTGAAACTGGGATATATACTGACGCACACATATTGTGTGAGACAGAGAGTGGGAATAAATGAATTGCGAAACAAACGGGAATTATCTATAATATCTAGTGATTAATTTCAGATTACTCGAACAATATTCCTTTATTATTATCATTCCATAATTTCATTTATTATGATAATATATACAACAAAACGTTGTGTTATGTATGTTAGTATTCGCTTGAATTTTATTGAAAAACTAGAAATGCGTTCATAGAACACGGATAGCTCACCAATGAACCTGAAAACTGACATAAATACAACAAATAACCTGATGGACGGACGGACGAAAGGACGTACATATAGATTTTTCCCCAACAATTCCGTGGTATCGCATTATCAATTGTCAAGTATCGAGTTCTTTATTGGTAAAACATATCGGCTTCAATAGAGAATTTCCTTACCATGTTAGAACAATTCTAAATTGTATTGACAAATACACCGACTGGATTAATATACTGGTATGATGTATATACATTGGTATGAAAACAAGAAAGTGATACTTCTTCATAGTTCGTAGATCAAAATTTTTTATAGATTTTTTTCCATCAATTTGCAAGTTTATGTACACAATGCTATGTGTGCCGAATCTATATTATGTTGCTTTTGTGTATACTACTCTGTAATACCTTTGCTGTATGATACTTGTTTCCCAGCTGCGTTTGATGTATTTGACTATACATAGGTAAATAATTGAGGGGCACACAGGAGAATAGTTATGGCACTAATTGTGTCACCCTCATAAAACAAAGACTTTATTATTATTATTATTATTATTATTATTATTATTATTATAAATGGTACAGCTTCGTTTGGTTCAAAGCATAATTTATATCTAAGTTTAATTATGAAGCACGTGTAATTAGTAATTTGTATTTCCTGTTCATTTTTTTTTTGTTGTTGCTTGATTTTCTCGATGTACACACAGTGTAAGTATATTAGGTTGTTGCGAGAAGCCGACTTGTGCTTTTCAAATAAAGTACTTGATACTTGATATGTGCCACCACAACAGTGGTGGGGAACACTAATCTTCATGTTGACCAAACAAAGCAGTTGGACTTACTCCCTTGCTTGGAACAACAACGGTTAAGTGGAGACAACTAACAAGTAAATCTACAAACTTTCCGTGGGCCTTACTTTGACACCGTCATTCACACCAAACAAAGCGGATGTAGTTAATAACCATGGTTATGACAAAATATAGATTTGCATCATGCATTGATGGTGAGATTGGGAAGGCCGTTTACTTTAAGATTCATGTCGTAATACATATGTACAGACAGTTATAGTATTTTAAGTGAATGTAGTAGTAGAAGTAATATCATCATCTCGAGTTTTTCGTTGTAAGTTATGGTCCTAATATGACTGAGTTCTGATTGGCAATTAAAGCACTTGAAAGGTGAGAATGAGGAGGAAGAGGAGGACACAGTGGAAACATTCATTTTCAGATGTGCTAGATACCAATGAGGACAATGAATACATATATAAATTTTAATTCTAGTCTCTTATTCATCAAGCAATACAAAACAGTGATCCAGATGAATAGGTAAAAATAACACCGAACAACGACAAGAAATAAATAACATTAAGTAAGGATTTCATGAAAAAAGGAAAATAAATAACAGCTAAAATGACAATTGAATTGTACATAGCTTTTGATTCCTGTGAAAGTTCATAGATCAGCTAGCTAAAATAACGAATGATTAAAAAGTTTTATGAGTTACTGAAAGAGTTTTCAAATATGATTCCCAAAGATTTGAGAAAGACATTTACCCATATTAATACATGGATAGCTTTTGAAAGTTGTAATAATACAGCCAAACCACAAGTAGAAAAGTGTTACTTCTTACTAAACACAAGCACATTAAATGATGATTAGTAATATGTTAAAGATGTCATGAACATTTCAAGCTTGAAACCCTCAGAGATAAGTATTACTAGTATGTCATGGAAAACCCTTAGAGATCAACATTACTTGTATGTCATGGAAAACCCTTAGAGATCAACATTACTTGTATGTCATGGAAAACCCTTAGAGATCAACATTACTTGTATGTCATGGAATATTTCAAGCTTAAAATCCTCGGGAATTAACATTATTAGTACGCCTCAGAGATCTACATTACTAGTATGTCATGGAACAGTTCAAGCTCGAAATCATCAGATATCTACATTTACTAGTATGTAATGAAGGACACTTTGGTGTTATGTCACATTTGTCGGGGAATTTATGAATGTCTTTATAACAAATTACAATCTGGATCCTGTTGATTCTTACAGAGCTCCTTTTAAAGATATCAGGTGCATAACTGGTACTGTTGACATATTATGCTATGTTCTTGATTGTTGAAAATGGAATAAGAGTTGGAATTATAATTATTGACATAAATGGACCAAAGCATATCATGAATGCCACTTGGGGATCTACGGTCAGATACAAAATGCTTAACGAGTAGGAAGGGTCAAGGTCAAGATCATTCTTTTTTATGTACCTAAGATATTAGCAATCATGATGGATTGTTCATGGTCCAATAAATGCCGGCAAAAACTTTAGATGGTCAACTGATGAACAAATTAGATGGATAAGAAGAAAGTCTGTTCCAAATATCAGATGAATATAATACTGGCTGCATTTTAGAAGTGGATTTTGACATTGAATTACATTTATATGACCATTTCAAGGACTACCCATTAGCTCCATAAAAAAAACTAGTTCCGTCTGAAAACGATTTTGTAGTCTTTCAGAAGACCTTGATACATTGTTACTAAAGTACAAACAACAGTACAAACCCCGTTATGCACACTGAAAAACGAAGTGAAATATGTCATTCACTACAGACACTTAAGGGTTACATACAGAAATATGTCATTCACTACAGACACTTAAGGGTTACATTCAGAAATATGTCATTCACTACAGACACTTAAGGGTTACATACAATTTGGTTTAAAACTGAAAAAGATACGCCGAGTTCTCCTCTTTTAATAACAACCATAGTTACAATTTTAAATATAACTGAATATATGTTTGAGACACAAAGCAAACAAATGATTTTAAGAAAAACATTTTTTTTTTAAATTGATGAATAACAGTGTTTTATGTAAGCATATGAAAAATTCCAGGAAAAGGACAACAGCTAAAATATGTACAGATGAAAATAAATTGTTAAAATGTCGGAAACATTTGTCATTTGCAGGGAGGACAATTACTGACGATGTTTTAGTGAGCTTGAAATAGAAGAAATTTAAATTAGCAAAACCAATTTTCGGTGGATGTAGTGTGTTAGACTTAATAAATTGGTCGATGTATGAATTCGATGTATGTTCTATTACAACAAATTCAAAAACAAATCTGGTTTTAGAAATCGCTTTTATTGTAAGTTATGTTCAACAGAAAAATGGGACAGATAAAGCGATCTAGTCGAAAAGGTTTATGTATCAGATTTAGTGCATACATAGTTTTTCCACAATTAGTCACTCCACAAATTATCATATTTTGATGTTCTTTTCGGCACCATGCGGTTTTCACTGGCTCTGTTATTTATTAATTGTGAAACAAAGTTGGTAAACAAGCATGACTAAAACATAATTCATCTTAATTGATTGTTTTTAGTTTTTATCCGAGCATCAGACACGAAACAGATATACGAGTATATTTTCTGAGCATCAACATGTTCTTTTCTGTTTAACTGTAGCTAGGTACCTTGTTGCACATTGGCTAATGTATTGCCAGTACCAGCTAATCGGTTCTCATGTGTATTTCTCAGATCAAGACATAAACAATTTATAGCAGTGTACAATTTTCAACGGTTACATTACTAATTTGTTATAATACTCATAAGTTATAAAATAACGCAATTGCATCTATTTAATTATCATTTACCGATTGTGTAGTTTATTCCGAAATAATTGTTGCAAATATTTTCTACACTTACGATTAATGTACTAAAAACTGTCCATCAAATTGCATCTTGTACCCAGTGTCTCACAGGAATCTTAGAGAGCGAACACTTGTTATATTTATTTATGAAACAAGTTTTATATTTACAGCACATGACCCATTAGATTTCTGCCTCCAGGAGAATTGCTGAAACGAAAACAAAATAACGTTTCTCTAATAAACAATATTAACCTGCAACAACCTTTCAATGTAATACTGGAAAGGCCAGTGGAGGGGTGTCCATGATCATAAATAACAAAATGCCTCACAGTCAATTAATCTGCAAGGCTATAGCCATTTGTGCACCCATACACAGAACGCTCACACTTTGATCAAATATATCCCCCTCCACATTCCAATTCACTTAAGAAGTAACACTGAGAAATCTTAAGCGTAGGGTAGAGATGGAAAACTAACAAGGCAGATTGGGATACGTTTCAATCCCTCTGCGAATAAAATTTGACAGTTGATTGTCTCGACAACGTAGTGGATCCATAACCCTTATTTACAAAGATATTCCAGAATGTTGCTGGGGATACAATACCGCAAACTTCGGTTATTCCCAAACGTGTCAACTATTATGGTTTGATGATGCTTGCAAAGAGGACTAAAAGACTCTCTTGGTCGATTCCATGACACTTCAGCAGGACCAAATGATACCAAATATCAACGTATGAAACACTTACCTGATACAGTTTTCAATACACTACTCAACATTCTCAAGACAATTTGGGAAACTTGGTGACTTCCCGCCGTCTTGGCAAGAAGCAACAGTGATACTAGTACCTAAACTTGAAAGGACCATTCCGACGTTTCCACCTGTCGTCCCATATCACTACAATCTTTATTTGCAAAACCATGGATGGAACGAATGATCAATGACAGATTTCTTTGGTATCTTGAGTCAAAGAAACTACTATCAGACCTTCCGTGTTGCTCCAGACGCCAGAGAAGAGCAATTTATCATCTAGTCAGAGCTGAAGCAGTTCCATGAGAAGCTTTCATAAAGAAAGAATATACAGTTGCCATATTGTTTATAACCTGTAGAAAGCTTATGACACCAAATGGAAGCACAACATAAGGACTGACACATTCAACCTAGGTGGATGGGGTAGCCCTATTTAACTTTATGTCCAATTTTTATAAGATACAAATTTTAGAGTTAAGTAAGTACGCCATTTTTTAAAGCTTTCCTCAAGATATGGATGCATTAACGATAGTGAAATACCTTAATCCAAGAACTGACTGCTTATTATATGTTGACAACATATTGATCTTCTATAGAGCGAAGACTATGTATACTTATTAGACGTCAAGTACAGATATCCTTCCATAGAGTTCAGAAATTTAAAACTGTTTCCATGCACTTCTACCGATTACATCGAAATTCATGATGAGCTAAAACTCCATCTTAACAGTTCTCTTATACCTGTTGTGGAGGAGTTCACATTTATAGGGCTTACTTCTGACCGTAAACTAACTTTTCTTCCACATATAAGATACCTTAGGGATAAATGTAAAAAAGCCCGGAATTTAATAGCAGTTGTGGCAGACACAGATTGTGAGTAGACCGGAAGGTTTTGCTCCTGTTAAACAGGTCTATAGCAAGATTCAAACGTGAGTATGGCCCAATTGTGTACGGATCATCTTCTAAATTCTTTCCTGCAGATTCTTGATCCGATAAACACTCAGCGAAAATCCGCTCGACTCTGTTTCACTAGTGGCTGCCTACGATAAGATTTCCTCGTTTCTCGTGAATATACATAAACCTGCTTTACGAGTCACTGCGAGCCCGAGTAAATTTTTTCTCGTAAATTTGATCCAACATGAATGAGCCAATCACATTTTCTCTTTCAAACACAATCATTAATCAATCAATAAGAAATCAATTCCGTTGATATATAAGAGCTTATTTCATTGGCTCGTTGTCAAGGTATTTTTGTTTTCGCATATTCATGAGAAACGAGCATATCTTATCGCGGACATCCACGGGTGAAAAAAGAGATCAGCTACTTTCGCCTGTGGCTTGTAACGATGCACAATGAGGGACTTAGGCATTTAGTATTTAGAACTTCGCCTTCAGAAAGCCTCTGTCTTGAGTCAAACGAACCATCATTTTATCTAAGACGAACGAAACTGGCTTTTAGTATGAAAACAAAATATCTATTAATCCAGCTAATCCTGGATATGATGCAATCTTTAGGTCCAAATATCAAACCTTCTTGGATCAGAAACCTAATTTTATTGCATCTTTTGACATTCGAATTCGCTTTCAACTAGAAGCAGCAAAAATCAAGGTTGGAAATACTGCACAATTCAATCAAATTCGCCACCTGGGTTATCAAAACCCCGCAAAATAATATGCGATCTTGTCAAGTCAGTCCTCAACAAATCATCTCGTTTTTCAGAGTATATTCAATGAAATCAGAACCTGCTATTGTGGCCATACGTTTCTGTATACAGACGGTTCGAGAGAGGGAGACAAGGTTAGAGCTGCACCATTGCACCATTTCGAGCCGGTTACCAGACAAAGCTTTAATTTTTACCGCTAACATTACTGTTATACTAAAATCTTTGGACTACATTGACACTTCTCAAAAAACAAATCCAATGATCTTTTCGGATTCCCTTTCCTAACTGCAAACCTAACATTTGATAAGCCGTTAATATCCAGATCTTACAGTAAAATGATTTGTTCATACAATCTGAATTGCCGTTTTAGCTGCTTTATCAGCGCTTTAATTACCCTTAATTCAACAGTACCGAGTACTTTTTCAGATTGTATGAAAAAATCATGTTCCTGTAATCGATATGTTCTATATACTTTGCAAACTATGTGGAATGAATACTCCACAAACAAGATTCGTAACACCGAACCCATCATTGCAGAGTGGCAACCCTCATATAAAACAAATCCCAGAGATGAAGTGGCATTGTGTTGATGGCGTATAGGATACATATAACCTACTCATGCATACTTCTTGAATGGTGAACCTCGACCAGGGTACATACCCTGCTAGTGTCTACTGACAGTGGAACATATATTTTGTCAAGTGTATCGACTTCCAACCTATACAACAGACTTTCATATGTTATTTTATTTTTTATTGTTTTTCCTTTTGCGAACTCAGTTAAGGAGGTTTTAGATGATGTACTACCCGAGAAAATCTTGAACCTTTTAAGGAAATCGGTTTACATACCAACTCTTGATTATATCTTTTATTTTACATACGTTTTATTTTATGGAATTTGAACAGTTTACCTTTTATCCTATATTTTAAAGCACCTAATGTTTACACTTATTTGGAAGGGTTTATCTTCCTAATTTTGTTTTCTAATTCTTTATTTTTAGTTTTAAAACTTTAATTTGAATGGAGCCCATATGGTTATTATTATACTGACGCGCCATTCAACGCTTATATATATATATATATGTGTGTGTGTGTGTGTGTGTGTGTGTGTGTGTATACATACATACATACATACATACATATTTGTCACTGTTTATAGTTTCCTAATTGCCCTCAGCAGCTGAATCAATGCAAGATTATCTAATCCTAGGAAGAAGAAAAACAAAAAAAAACGTCTAAAAACACAACACTCCATAAATCTCTGACATTTTACAATGGTTGCAGGCGAAAATTACTTACCCGTACTCGTTGTCTATCTTTCAAGAATTATTTGCAGCTGTAGAGCAACTGGAACTGATATGTATATTTGTTCAAATAATTAAATATCTTGGATAGGAATAATATATTCATCAAAAAACAGAACAGCCAATAACGAAAATCAAACGGCTTTAATAACATCAACAGAAGATATCGTAAAAGTCGCTTTCATTTTTTTATGCCAACATAGATGGCTATTGATTTCTGCGCAAGCAGGGCCTAATCCAACTGGTTTCATTTGGCGGTTGTAGCAGACGATTGTTTGGAAAATATATTGGCTCGGCTGCCGTATGAAATACGTAATTTGCTGTGCGTAAACCTTACCCCCAACTCAGTTTTAAAACATGAATCGAGAAGATTGTCCGATTTCAAGACTTAAATCCGTGTAAACTGTAAGAAATAAGTTAGTAAGTATAAGTTATATCGGATATAATGTCCTCAATGAGGAATAATTAGTTATTAAGTCAAGGGAGATGCTACGTTACCTCTTTTTAATCTCGTATTGTGGAGTTCGTTAGTTTACCATGATACACTAAAATAATTTATTAGTAATTAAAGCTAGTGGCCCAAATACACATCAAAAGTACAAAAAGCAACGCTATATAGCACATAAAATAAAATAAAAATTGTATCACTCAAGGAAGAATACATTTCATATGAATATCAAATACAATTTCATGGATTCGACACTAATCTGAATTATTCTATAATATAGTCCTTCCTAATATTAAGTATAATTATGGGGCTATGCTAATTCCTACCACTATAAAAAAACGAAATAACTTGTACAAAAACACTTATCTATTATTTCTTATCTCTTCTTTCTTAAATGTGCTAAATATATAGACTTATTGATAGCTGTATTCTGGTCAGTTCACGTAAGTAAGTTAAAATAGGTTCTAGAATCTAGAGAATTATACCAGTTAGATAAATACCATTTTCTTAAATTGTTATATTGTGGACAAAACAATACATGTTATTCATCTTCTAATATGGAACTATTTTCATGATTTAGATAGTAAGAACAACTCCTATCTTCCCTATTTAACCTAGAAGGACCAGTAAATGAAAAAAAAAACAAAAAAAAAAAACGCTAGCCACTACAATTGGGACTATTTTCAAAATGGCCAATGCACCTTTCTCAGAAGGCTGTTAATTTAATTTCATATCTTCTCTAAATTTATAAAGCCTTGATAAAAGAGTAATTTTGCACATTTTTTATTATCTTTGATGTCTCAGATATATATTATAATGCTTCTGAAAACATTTAAAGGATTTTTAGATTACCGCGGACGTTTCCACTTATTTTATTTTTGTAAATTGTATTTTCTTTGACTGTTTTATTCAACGTATTATCATTCCTGTAATCACACGGTGCCATCATTTTCAACTCACGCCTTATCTTAAATAAAATGTACATTATTCTCCTTTATCTTTATTCAACCTCTATTCATTGGTTTCCGTAATTGCTGATATTGCCGATAATCCGAGCTCTACGAAGGAAATATCACCATCGATTGGTACTTGGATTTTCTTTCTTTGTTTCATCTCTAGCACAAAAGCAACGAAGGACAGCAACATGTTTTCTTGCAAGTAGGAGACAAGCCGAAATCAGAAAAGGTCACGGCCCTTCCTAAGTCTTTTACCAACACAAGGCCGGATTACTTCACTAAGGTCAAAACACTGAACCTCCACCCTCTTTAATCAACCTCCACACAAGGGTGATCTATTGTACAAAACTTTGAAACTGGAATATGAATGGCTTGATAATGTGATGTTGAAGTTGTAACCTGGTCGGCACATCATGCCCGTCACAAAGCAAAGCTCAAACTTTAACATCGGCAATTCATCTTTAATGCCTCCTTTTCTAGAGCAGGCCTACTCGGTGGTGACTTTTAAACACTATGGGTAATGACAAAGAAACAGTTGAATTCTTGTACCCGTTTTGACAGGAAATTTGTAATACCAAAGCAGGTTCAAAGGCCAAGTATTTATTAGTATGGAGAGGACTATTTGTGATTATCCTCCAGGGTTTACACGCTGATATAGTAGTATTTAAAGCTCTAGGTAATTTGCTTTAAGACAGCGGCTAGACAAGTATACTTTCAGACACACATGTAGTGGCATCTGGTATTGCTAGGTCTTTCTCCCTCTTTCTCTAGTGTCGACAAAAAGCAATGCTTCTCTGGTAATTGACTGTGCGCTTTATAAGCTCAGCCAGATTGACTTCGATGAGGATGTTGAAAAATATACGGCATCGAAAGGCAAAAACCGTTGAGAAATGGCGTTACAAGCAGAAAAGAGAAAATCCTTCAATTTTATTCTTGAGCCAATTAAGTTCTTGCAGAAGCCAACTCTCCGTAGTATTACTAAATGCTAGCCGAACATAGTTAATATATATTTACACTTTATCGTATAAATTGTCCTCTGACTGCTCATTCAGCTGAGGGATACAATGGTCAACTAATTGCAAATACTCCAGATGTGGTAATGGAGTTCTTTTAAGGTTTATACATCTTTATTTTAAAAAAATTTTAAATGTATTTTTGCCATTTAATTGACAAAGCGCACATGGATAGAAAAATGCGCGCACACACAAACGTATCGAGTGCACTTACAAAACTTAGATCAATAGGGAAGCTCAGTACGAAAAATCTCCAAGTACACCTCATGGAAGAGAAGAAAAGTCAACATAACATTATTCCATCAGAAAGAACAAATTGCAGATTTTCAGGTAGAAGCCAAAATTGATGGGAAATGAAAGGTGAAACGAAGTTCAAAAGCCTGAAAGGTGATTTGCCAATAGTTTCCATATATATATATATATGTAGGAAATACCCGAGAATTGGCTCAAATTTAAGATTAAAGTAGCAACAAATTCGGAAACTTAATAACTGCATGCAACCACAAATGACCCAGTTGGTTGTATAATAATTATAGCTCTGGCAACCTTGATTTGTTCAAGGGCTATATAACATTTGATGAGTATTGCCATCAAAATATCATGCTAGTCACAGAAACCTGCAGCCACCATATATAATGACGGCATATATAATGACGGACATAATATTAGTTGTTTAGAGACACGAATAAGGTGAAACAGAATAAGACAAAAAGTACGTTGCAGCAGGCTACCTAACAACTAAAGTAGATTCCTAACAGTAGATGACAATAATATATAACTGTTCTATTTTCTTGCAATCTGCATCGAATACTTTAATGTAAATGTAAATACAATTGTCGTAACCATGTGTGAAGATATAGTAACCAATCAAGTCAATAAAGAAAGGTTGTCACAGCTGATACAATGATCTTTATGCATTTAAATAACGATGCAATGGCGGATTTGCAATGAAATCATAATCAGTGGTTCAGTTCTAAAACTGTACATATATGTTTCCAGTAGCAGTCTTTGTATGCGCCATTTTCATGTGGAAAAGCTTGGGTATATTTTGGTAAGATAAATACTTCGGTGGTGGGGGGGGGGGATTAAATTCATGACATCACTAAATGCCCTCCCTTCTTTCAAGTTTTTACTAATTCTGGCATTATTGCAATCTTTAAATGTCTTTGAGGATACAACATAAACCTTGGCAAAACAGACACATGCTACAATCAGGTGTGGTCTCAGACGTGGCTGTTAGAGAAGGGTTTCTTTTTGACATAATGATCGAGCCGGCACAAAAGAAGATTGAAAGAATCACAATTTGATTTGTTTGCTCGAAAACAATGATCTTACGATGCAGCACTACAAACCCAGGCGGACATTTTATTACGATTTTAGCAAGAGGGCAATGATGCCACTTAGCAGGACTTGGGAAAATAAGCAGGCATACAAGATCATACATACCTTTATATTCACCATAAGGAGTCGAGCACTTGCGTGTCAGTTTATAATGTACCCGGTTCTGATGTGATGCTTAAAAAAACGGAGTTCTTGGGGGAAATAAATGGAGACCAAATCATACTTTGCTCCCAGAAGTAACAGCGTTATGTATAGTATTCTACGCATCAGTCTGTATTTAGTCTTTGATCAAAATAACCCATGTTGATATAATTAATCTAGAGTGACATTTCTATTTTTTAGAAGGCAATTATGAGTTATGTTTTCAGTCTAGCCAATTAGCCAATGAAATTGGAGTTTTTCCACTGAAATGTTAAACTAACAGGTAATTTGTCGGCCTGTAACAATAGGAATCATCGGTCCATTTATAAGGCCGACAACTACAGCGGTTTCAGTCCGTCTAAGTTTGTATCACCCACTGCTTGGGGAGTTTCACACTCTAATCACTGTTGCATTGAGTTTTAAGAAAGGTCATGACAAGGTCGATATTTAAATTAGCTGCCTGATATGTCAGGATATGTTTTCCAAAGGGCGCTAATGTTATGAGCTAACGTCATGCAAAATATGACTTAAATGTAGTTGCGAAAACAATATTGTACAGAAAATTGCAACTGTCATCGTCCGGGCCCCATATGCACCCCTTTGTATGATTGCACTTGCCAATTAGATTTGAAACTTTAACACGAGAAGAATTTAATTGAATTCAAATGTAGAAAACAAAGTATTAATAATTGCTTTAATACGTTTGCAGTTATGGCATTGCAAACAAAACACTTATTGCATTTGTGTTTCTGTCGCCGAAGCCACTGACAACAACTTCACCATGGGTATCTTTCTCTATTTCTTCAAAAAGTTAAATACAAGCCATATGCATTTTTTTACCCAATAACTCCAAGAGCATTTATAGTTTTCAGTTTCGTTTAAAGCCCCTATTGTGAAGTAATAACTGCTACTCATCGTACATACAAATTAAAGAATGTGGGTGCATTTAGAGGGACCATTGGTACTCTGATGTAGCAATGATAATCTCATAAATAGTTATGCGCCTACTTTGCCTAATAACTTGCACTTGTGGGTTGTAATCCGGATAATATGGCGGTCATTTCGAAAACAGAAGAACTTGTGTGACAAGAACACGTTTACTGAACCTGTAAGTACCGAATATTTACATTCAGTTTCATTGGAAATATTTTTTATCAACCTGCACCACTAATTATAGGTTCGTTGTATAAATGCTCCTGTGAATTCTTACATGTTTAATTTCAAGAAAAACCGACACATATTTAAACCATGCCTGTCTAGGATTTTTAAATTGCTTTTATTTCAAAGTTTTCATCTTAATTGTCACCATGATCAACACTACCTTAAAGGTTTAAATTGATATTATCCACTATTGATAGCAGCAGTTCATACAACCCTATCTCCGTGTAAAAAGCAATACAAATTGCTGAACAGGAAGAAACCTCTGACAGTTCATGAAAATGTTCTTTGATGGTATTATTTAGGAAAAACTTATATAGACTTTTTTACTGCCAAATCCAATTACAAATTTCCTTAGAGAGTGAAAAAAAAATCTAAAATGTGTTTTTTGCCTTTTCGTCTTCATTGTAGCCTATCCATTAATTATTTTTGTTTTTAATTTTTGCGAATTATTGCCTTTTGAAATCAAATTAATTTTCCTTACTCAGTAAATGAACAAAACAAATTAACTTATTCCATTTTTAGTGTGTAAATGCAATTGTTTATCCAATATACATACCTAATCTGTAATCTCATATAAGCCCGAAGTTGACTGGATATCAATATGTTGCTAAAGTTTGTATGAAATGTATGTTGTTTTTTGGGGGGTGGGGGTTAGGGGGGGTGGGGGTGGGGGCTAGTCATATATGACACTTAAATATTATTTTTATAATATATTATCTTAGTAACTTTAGTAACTATTTCTCCCGATTTATAACACGCTTGCTCTAGTTACACAGTTCATCTATCGAAAAATCTTTTAGGCTTCTTGGACTATATATAGATAACACATCATCTTTTTCGATAAATAATTTGCAGTTGTCATGTTTAAAGGTAGTGGTTTCAGGAGTAACAGAAAAGCAAGAATGGGGAAAAATTACACGTGAGTGCCATTATTTGTACGGGCAATACGCCCTTATCGATAAATTGCCAGAGTACAACACTGTTGTTCAAATTTCAACCTATGGCTTCCGTACTTCTATTGATAAATATCAAAGACTATAATCTTTCATAGTTACACGCTATATTTAAGGTGTAGAAAAAAGGTATTGTTGTTATATTTAGAACATGTGAAGGTGTTATTTGAAGCCCAAGAAATTGATTGCAGTTGTTTATATTCCCTTAAAATTCACACTAAACATGTAGAAAGTGGGTCCGTATGTTGGTGACTTCTGCCACACTGCAATTAGATCGATTATTTTATCCCCTAGGTCTGAGAATATTTTTTTTTTCTATGTCCATCTTTATATTTATGGATATAGCTATGACGAATACATGGTTTTAACCAATTTAATATTTATAATATACTGATTATAAGAACAAATATTAAGCTGTGAGTTAAATTATTGTATCCTGGGGTCTATGTGACTGTAGATGAATCAGTGGAGTTAGTAGAATAAAACTGCTATTAGAAAAGTGTACAGTGCCTTTTGAGGAATTGATTTAATGAATATTATGTAAGGTATTAAACTGTTGCATTAAAGCATATAACATACCAAAATCTCATGTCCCCAGTGATACTAGGGATTACATTGAATAAAATGTACTAACCAACTTTTAATTATCCACAGAGTTGCAAGTAAAATTTATAATTCTACCAAATAATGAACCAGACAAAATATCTTATTTTTAAGCATGTGAGTAATTACTTAAGTAGCACTTCACTTTTGTATTATTTACAACAAATGTTCAAACCAAAATAAAAATAATATTATATCATGGAAACAATCAAAGAAACGAATAAACAAACTTACTATGGCTTTTACAAGAATGCCATTAATAAACGTTTACACAGACTTATCCTGATAATAGCACCTATCCATACATCTATAAATATAAGGACATTCTGATATAACAATATACCACTATAATTCTTTATATTATTATCACGTTATAAAATTGTTCACATGACTTTTAAATGTTAATGACAACCATGCCAGTAAAATAATATACCTTTCGCTTGTGCCGCACTACCAGCAGATCTCTTTTGCAGCACGGTCGGCATATCGCTAAGATAAGAATTTGATACCTACTTCCCAGGAAACTACCAAAAATTATATAACATTACAACTATGAACACTTCATCCTAGTCAGTAAACGACTCAAAGCGGTCTCTCTCTCTTCTCAAATTGTTTTAGAGTACAATGATAATCTTACTCCCACTCACCCGTACACCACCATATATTGGAGGGTCTAATAAGTAAATGAATTTTCCAAATATTGTTACGTAGATGTATTAATTTATCGTTAAATATATGGCATACGTTTTGTCATTCGATAAATGATAAAACATTGTAAGGCACAGTTTTCTCCTCCTTTTTAAAGTTTAATACGATTTCGCAATAATGTTCCAAACTGATATATATTAGTGTCAAACTGATAAATCAACTGATACAAATCAATCAGCATGGCAGCTTTATAAATAATATCAGTCATCCTTTAATACGATTATGTGCATACGAAGGTCATGCAGAGAGCATTTAGCCGGTGAACAGTATGTTTCCTGTGTAAAGGTTACAACCAAGTTTAGCTATACCCACCGAACAATAATAGCCCACTAAACTTCCATTGAGCCCATGTCGACAAGACAGACTTACACATTATTTTGTTAACTCTCTCTCTCTCTCTCTCTCACTCTCTCTCTCTCTCCCTCTCTCTCTCTCTCTATATATATATATATTCAAGAAAGGCCCATCTAAAAATACAATATTTTACATATATAGAATAAAGTGCCTTAGTCTTGCACCATTCTCAATACTTAAAGCGTTGGGTGTATACAACACAAACGCCATTTATTTTGAGTACGTATGTATCTTTGTTATAAATTATTTGATTCAAGGGCATTATGTTTGAGGATTGTTTCAAACGTTGAAGGAAACGTGAAGAAAATTAGAAGAAGAAAGTTATCTCTAGTACCTATTGAACGTGGTAAAAATGGCGGGAAAGCGTAACATGTTTCGTACCTAATAATAAAACAACTCAAGCTGATGACTAGGACGAAAACGGACGGAACAAAACACACACACACACACACACACACACACACACACATATATATATATATATATATATATATATATATATATATATATATATATATATATATATATATATATATATATATAATGCCTGCACAGTCTTTTTACCGCACTACACGTGCATGAAGGAAGCACAATGGGGCAAGATGTCGCTCACTTTGCCAATATTATACTTAAAGTAAACATGCTGAAAAGGCCACGGTGATAAAAAGAAAACAAAAATGAAATTGTGTTTCTTGTTTATTATCATAGACATCTGGAACGGTACGAATAAAGTAACAAATGATTGAAAATTGTCAATTATCTCATGTTGGATAATTTCTTACATGTTTTGTCAAAATTGGTAAAACGGTTCTGAGAAGACATTCCTTCTTTTTTGTCCAATGTTTTAGTGACCTAATTTGATGGCGCGTCAGAATTTTGCAAGAAAGGCCTTTATTTGAGATACTTCCTATGAAGATTTGTCAAAATGGCCTCGACGTTATTACTTTTTTTAGAAAAAATTCCTCGTTTATTTGTGTCATAAGGTTTGAAATAGAGTCACAAGACTTCAAATGATCGACCAGAAATGTATTATCTGCAACATAGATATGAAAAATTATCAAGTGAAAACCATATAAAACAATTAGTTTTATGAAATGTTTGTGTGTATTTTATTGTATGGGGTTCATTACGGGAGTAATAGAAGTAATTACGGGAGTAATAGAAAAGTCGAAACATTATTCTGTAACATTTTTTTTCCTTTTCTTGTGGTAGCAGTGGCTTTATCGAACGATGGGTAGCAACATCTGGACAAACTTGCAAGGCCCTGATGTCGGGGTGTGGAGAGGTTGAGGGAGGGAACATTCCCATGCAACATCGCACATAAATGTAATGAGAGAAAACGTTTAGTCATTTTAAAAATAGTGTATACGCCTGGTCACTGTGAAAGCCACGCTGTTGTGACGGAAGCCTACCAGTAAAGACATTTTGTAGACTGACCCCTTAAGCAACGTCCTGACAAAGCTTGATCAACATAATTTCAGCCATTCGAAACACTTAGGTAAGAATAGATTTCAAATCTGGTTGCTACAACTACCATACTGTTGCGTGGGAGAGACCATCCCGGACAGAGCATTTGCAGAGAAATGCTCCAACGAGCCTTTTGCTAAAGAATATCGTCTGAAGATATTCATATTTAAGTATTTGCAAATCTGTAAAAAGTGACTGAACTATGTATTAAACAAAATCTATCCTAAAATATCGTTTCTGCAAACTATCCATCTATGTGTTGCTATTTGTAGTCGCTTGAAGCGGGCCCTTTTAAAATACATATAAATTGGTAACAACCAAATAGAATTAAAATTTTGTATAACATACGATGGTTGATTATAAATATTCTATATTTCAAATATGTTTGTGTCATTATTTGGAATCTTTTTCGTCAGATCTGTTTTTAGTAGATTTTTGTCCAAATGGTCACAGCCAACTAATTATTTATGAATGACGAAACAATTAAATAGTTTATTTTAAAGGATGAAGGTAGCTGACTGGCTGAAAATAATTACCGGAAAATATGAACGTAATGTTTCAAAAGAACCCTATGTATGGATAAATTATACGCAATAGTAGGGTTGAACCTTAAACAATTTTAATGTTATCGCTGTCGCCGACCAGGCACTACTGGATGTAATCTGGCCGGGCTGGATTTTTATAGTGGTAACCTGCAATATTTTTTTTTTGAAAAACTTGGCGCGCAGCATATTATTTTCCTCACTGTAAAAATTTCCTCCTGGATACATCGTGCGTATGATGCAAGCTTGTTTTGGCGATCTTACCACGAAAGTATAGTAATTTGGGCAAACATTGCCATTACGGTCTATGGGGATTTAATAAGTTGTCAGTGCCCTATAGAAACAGACACACTATGTGGAAAAAGACCTATATACAATTTGCATAACCCCTTTCTCACACATTTGATCAGTCAATTAGGGTGAAATTGTTTATAATTTTAGGAGTAATATGTCTGTTGTGTAAGTTTTAGACGTTTTTACTTACAGTATAAACTATTAGTCACGCTGTTTTTTAAAAAAACAATTATACAGGGATAGCTTAATAATTTTTCTGTGTAATGCATTTTTCAGGCGCACTATTAATTATACGTGTCCCCAAAAATCTATTAGTCGTAAATTCGAGCTCATAAATGTATGCTTAACAATTTTTTACTTTTAAAAGTGGAACTAGATGATTGCAATTATTTACGTTTAGGGAAGAAAAACATACAGTTTTATAATCAAATTAGCTAAAAGATATTGCATTTTCCATATTTTTCAAACCGGGTACGGAAGCCGCGGTAACTCAGTTGATAGAGCGTCAGATTCGTAATCCGAGGGTCACGGGTTCGATAGCTGCCCAGACCAGGACCGGGTTCGGCTGCCTCAATGTGCTTTTGGGAAGGGCACTTAGCTCCCATTTCCTCAGCAGGATATGGCTAATAATGTGTTACAAGTGGTGCCGTTAAAACAAGCAACAACAAAAAAATGTTTACAAAAATAAAATTTAATAAAACTGGGTACATCTATCTGGTCGGGGTTACATGATCACAATCTGTTAAGTTTGATATCTTGTTTATGTTACCTGGCAATTCATTTACACACACACACACACATAACCACATTCGTTGACGTTGAGTAATTACTGAGAAACGCACAAATTTGGGGTATCTTATTGACTAGGAGCCTATGTAATGGTCGCAGATTACCTCCCTTTGTCAAAGTCCTGCTGGAATATGCGTCGAAATTCATTTAGCTTAGATTACACACTACAGATTCACATAGGAGCAAAAATATTTATTTTTGTATGTATCAAGAAGTTTCAGAGGGAAACTTGTGCTATTTTGTTGAAAATTTTATCATTTACCAATACAGCGGGCTCCCAACAAGCGATGCATTCATATATATCTTTTAAACGGTAATTGCGAGACAACTATGCTTTTGCAGGAGGTTTCAAAGTAAACTTCAGTTGATTATGAATAATTAATATGAAAGTAAAAGTTGATTTTAGGTCACAACCAACTAATTATTTTATCAGCTCTGGAATCAGCCGTTGTATGGTGGTATATTAAATACCTTATTTGAAAGTATGAAGATCGCTGATTGGCTGAAAAAAATCGCTGGAAGAAAAACAATTAGAGTAATATTTCAAAAGAAGCCAGTGTATGGGTAAATTGAACGCAGTCGTTGGGTTGAACCTTAAACCATTTTAATTTTATCGCTATCGCCACACAGGTACTAATGGATGTAAATGGGGAGATCTCACCAGGCCGGATTTTTATATTGGGCACCTACAATGGCAGTTTTCTCAAAAACTAGACGCGCAGCATATCATTTTCCTCATTGCAAAAGTTTCCTCTTGGGTACAGCGTTCATAGTATGTAAGCGTGTTATACGCTGATCACACCAAGAAAGTATTTTAATATGGCAGAGCATTAACTTTACCATCTACGGAAATTGAGTTAGTTGTCCGTGCCCAAAAAAGTCTTGAGCGAATAAATCCAACAACAGTGTGAAATGTACATCAGTCATAAAGATCTCGGAAATTCGCAACAGTATTGTGTCTGAAATTCTAGGTAACGGAACACTTAGAGAATGTATATTCCTGTACATATTTCATTTTTGTTGGTCACAATATAATATCTTGTAAAACTTTTGCATCATAAAAGCAATAGAAAGCAAAGATAAAAATTTTAAAAATAATTATTTGAAAACATCAAGGGACATTTGATCTAATATTGTTGTACATTGATAGTTATTTAAGGCAAACTCCAAAGAAACAATTGGTGCTAAAAAGTGTATCATTTGTCTTTTAGGTACACACGTCAATAAAGCAAATATTCTGTTAGCGTAGACAATAGTTATTATCATTTATCTTTATTTCCTCCTTTAGGAGATTAATACCAACATAGAAAAAAAGCAAAGATATGAGAATGACGAGTACATAGCGTACAATATCATACATAAATCGCAAAAGCATTTACAAATAAAGCAAAAAACAATTTGTTTTATATTTGAATGGTATGGTATGATCATGTGGGCTTGTCCCCGTTCCAGCGTTACCCGATGAGGAATTGTTCCGGTCATTCAGTGACCGCTAAAGTCTCCCCTTGAAGGGAGAAAGATTATATGAGCTCACTTACCGGGTAAATGGCCGTACTAAGTAAATTCCAATGGATAAAAAAGCAATCAGTTTAGAAGGTATTAAACGCCAGATTAGATATCAAAATTGTCTATTGTATGTGCCAAGCGCCGACACGTGCTACATTATCTAATCTTTATGGCGTCATCTATAAAGAGATGCATACACTCATTTCTTTGTCTTTTCATTTGAGATAATACAACACAATATACACATGCAACACAAAATACAATTTTCAAGGTATTACATACAAAGTATGGAATAGTTGTGAAAAGACTTTATCATTGCTATGATGTTGTCTTACCTGTGAAGTAACTCAGTGGAGTTCAATTCGTTTAGTTCACCTTTTCTGAGATTTAACAAAGTGAAAACCAAAATAGAGAACACATTTGTTTTAAAACCATCGTTTCAATTTCGAGTTATAACATTAGTTGCAAAATTCATCTAAAGTTGGTGCAGAAAAAATTAGTGGAGACTTCTGGGATAATAAATCCAAACGCGTAGCGGAAACCCTTCCAAGTACGTGCTAAGCAAATTTTTCATCAGATATATTATGAAGATAAACCTCAAGCAGAATATCAAAATTATCGATAGTATGGTACAAAAAAAATGAGTCCTCATTTTTTGTTTTTTGGACACGAAATTAACGTATGTGCAAATAACATCAGTGAAAGGAGCATTGCGATGATGACAATAGTAAAGTATCATATTTTATAGAATGACTAGAAACTTAGCTAAATATTTTATCATTTTTAATATTTGGTTGCCCAAGGTTTTTTTCCACAGAATTGCGGGTGTAGTACAACTACGTCTTTTTTTCTAGGATGGATCGTTGAAATATATGTATCTGAAGTGATTATTCTCATATTCATTTATAGCGTTCAATATAATGTGCTTCCATTCCTTGTTGGCCTGAAATATCTTATCTTGCACAAAAACATCAATACAGTGATATTTGTGGAAGATTCTATGTATCTCAGGCATAAATCATTTCTGTTTCATGAGGTTATTTCTGCAAATAAAGGTATATAACCTCAAGGGGTTTAAGTTATATTCCGTTTTCCCTATCCCGACAAGGGAATATAATGATTTTTGTCTTTGTCTACCTTTGCTACGCATGTCATTCTAGAGTACATATCGATAGGTATGTCTTAGGTTGATCGGACAACTATTATAGTGTTTCGACCAATTTTCCACTTGAAAGTGCTATCTTTCTTCTGCCCGTTTTCCTTGAAAACAACGATACAACTCTTGTTCTCGTTGCTTTTGAAATTTCAGGTTACCGAATACGAGTGAGATCTACCCATCTTTACTCCTAAATGATCTAAGGGGTGTCACTTATAAGAAAGACATCAGGTCTTCCGGAAGGAATTGACTGCACAGTTATTACTAATTTGGAATATTTCAGGGATTTTAATATATTGTTGATATAAACCAGGTTGAGAAAAACAGAAAGCACACAACCTGGTCGAACCTTTTGCTGATTGGTATGTATTTGGTGCCATTTATAGCAACAATGCTTTCCTATTGTCCCATAAATGAAGCAAAGAATAGACTTTTAAAAATTTTATTTCCAGATAAGCGAAGATTGCTGCATGCAAATGAAAAATGCGATTATGCAACTCAATCCCGCTTGGAAACCCTGCTATTGAGTGCTTGAAAAAATTGTCATTTTTCGTTTCTGTCATGTTATAAGTCTAATAAATAAAAATTTTCACATTAATTTGTTCAAAACGGGATTGATAGATACAACTCTGTAGGAGTCAGGATCAGTTGTACACTTTCATCCGTCCCTGTAGATTGGTACCATAAGGCCTGTTGTATATGCCTGTTTTAGTATCACTTTGGAGAAATTGTTTCAATCAATTCCCTGCAACCATATTGTATACGTACGTTCTAAACACCATATACCCCCGTCCATTTACGTAACTTAGGTTGTTTCATGGCGCTGAAATTTTATTAGGAATAAAGTTTTCATCGAAAACGGGATCTTTATGATCAGTTTCTTTATATAGTAGATACCTCGAGAATTACTTATTATCTAGGGTGAATAGGTGTATAAAGTGTCTGGAATGCTATTTCTTCATCAAATTTTGGTACGAAGCAGCTTTTGAGTTTCAGCCCTTATTGCGAGGTTTATCATATAATTTACAGGAAAGCCTAATATATAATTCTGCTGCTTTGTCTAAATCAGTCTAAATCATTAAACACACTTTCTTCGTTTGCAATAATACCTTGCTCTTGAATTTTCGTTAATTCTCTCTTAGCATTCTGTATTATTTACAGTTGACTTGCATTAGGCCCCATGGGCCATCCCATTTTCAATCCCTCTAAAGCATCTGGCCCTTTCATGTCTTCTTGGAACTCAGGTGACCGCTAAGGCTTTATATATGGATTATATGTCTTTGATGTATAATAACCAATGCAACCTCTTTAAAAAAGCACGTGTCTATAGACCAACTTCTCGTTGTACTAGAGCAAGTAGAATATACACCTTTTATTCATTTAATCTTTGGTCAACCTCTAGCTGGTAAGATATCAGCCTTCCTGTGTCAGCTATAGACCATAAAGGAGAAAAAGAAGAGATATGGCAAGGATCGCGAGCTTCCTGTTAACAACACGATGATCTGACCCCAAACGTATTCTGATTTTCAAAATCCCTGCAGTTAATGACGTATTGAAGCAAACATTTGCTAATAAGAATGAAGTCAAGAGATATTCAAACATGCTCAAATATATAGCTCAATCCATTGTTCAGGTATGTTCTGTTTAGGGCCACCGAGTTGTTGTTTTTTTTCAATAAAGTTGGTCAACAATTGGCTCTTGTATCGTGAACATCATGAATGGGAAATTCATCATGTCTGTCATTAAAGCCTTCCTTTAATATTATTTAACCTAAGCTATCATCAATATTAAAAACGAGACTAGTATATCTCTACATTCTTGATAGAAATACAGATTGTCATTGATAGAGAGATAAACGATGAATGCAAAAGGAAGAAAGTTTTGAGATGATGCTTAGGTCAATTACAACGATTCGATCGTTACCGCATTCTTATTGTCTGATATACTATACTAGTTTATTCATATACATTATTACGAGACCACCTTTACCACTTTTTGTATTAAAGCCATAGGCAATATCATGTACTTTAGTTATCTTACATATTTATTGTGCAAAGTACTCAAGAATTTATTTGACTGACTTGTTAACTTCTGTTCACATACGACTGCATCGTCAGTATCTTATAGATAAAGTAAATATACACACACGGGGCAGAGAACAGTGTGTCTCTTACGTCAAAATAAATATGTTAAGACCAGTATCAGGCATTAGTATTTGAAAATAGGAAAAAACACAACCTGCTGGAAATGAGTGAGCAGAACATTAACAAAATACTACCACTCACAATGCCCATCATAATTTTTTTTGGGACTGGTGTATGTAATACCTAGAATGAAATCAGTCATCATAGTCATTATCATAATCGAAGTCATTAATATCAGTGTCATCATATATGTTTATGTTCCTTTTTTCATCATACCAACTTGTGTTTCTGTCATTATAGTCATTGTAGTCATATGTGGCGTGTGTTTACTTTCCTCTATATACTACATATCCGTCATATCTGGACCGAAGATGATTTATTGTCATCCACCTCTAATTACTGTGAAAAACCTATGCACATGTAGGAGAAATATATTCTACTTTAATTATTTGGACGGGCGAACTGTTAGGCGTGGTACCAGTTCTTGACGCATAAGAGCCCGTACCATCTGCTGTGGTAAGCCGACCATTTTGGTGAGTTAGTCACTTCGTTGGTTGAGTCTTTTGTGGAAAGATTTGTCTTTGATGATTTAAGACACTTTTCCTGACAGTTTCGAAATAAATTTTTTTCATGATTTCTAGTTATGGATTGTAAATGGCTTCACCGAGATGATGAAGTCTGCTTGACGCAAATCTCTTGAAAGCAACAAGCACCGTAAGTTTTACTTAAGCGTCAGTTTTGAAATTTTCAAAACGAAGATACGACATAGAGATTTTCCTGGTCCAATTTGCCAATCTTTTGTCACGCACTTGAATAATCCGAAATAAGAACAAAAAATGTTTCATAGAAATATTGATGCTCTCATCTATCTATCTATATATAGATCGACCGATCGATCTATTTACGTTAGGTTGATCGATTTAAATGCTGCAAAACCGTATATATGTGAAATGTATCCTCAGCCCAAACTGTTCATAGACATCAAAGCTCATATATGATCATATATGATCGCTGTAAATGTTAAGGTACATATCGCTATCAAAATGTCTGCTGAAAACTGTCTGCTTGTAATTCAACAAGCTCTCTGGAATCTATTTTGGTAATTTCATATCAGTTAGATCACAACCGAAACCGAAGTATCGGTGAACTGACGTAAACTTAATGCGCCCATGTTTTCAGACCAAACGAGCAAAGCGAATCTTCATGGATAGATATCGGCAGAGAATATTAGGTGGATCAAAAAAGAAGTTCGTCTTTACTGAGTAAACATGATATCCTATTATAAGGACTTATGTTCTCCGTTTTTTTTGTTTGTTTTTTTGTATGTCCTCTTTAATCGATGGTACAGATAGAAGCATGGCTGTAATTTACAACAGGTCAGACCAACAACATCAAGAAAATTTCAAGATACAATCAGTGTAATCGTCTATTCACAATCTATTCACAAGCGAGATGGACAGAGAATTAACAATTAATCATCGGCATATACGCATACATTCAACGTTCAAAAATATGAATGTTTTTATGATTTTTCTCCTGTTTCTATCTCATTTTCTTATCTCTCACTCTCACTTACTCACTTTCTCACTCAGTTAATTCACTAACTCTTTAACGTTGTATGTATGTATGTATGTATGTGTCTGATGTGTCTCCCTGTCTTCCCTTTGTATATGTTTTGGACTGACTCTCAGTCTGTTCGTCTGTCCATCTGTATGTGACCAGTCTCCAGAGGAGGCCGGATTACATATGAGCCAGTTTATGGAAGTTCCATATTTGGAAAATGAGATAGAAACAGGAGAAAAATCCTTGTCTGACTATTTTTCTTAGGGACATTTACATCTTTGTTAAATGTTCGGGAATTTACGATGTAGAAAATTCTGAGTGTCTAATGTGTGCGATTTTGAAATTTACAAGAGTTTTAAAAATTTATGTCCAACGATATTTATTAAAACGATGTTGTTTTGTATAAATTGTTTTATGTATTATACACCTTTTTGTGCCTCTAATGCGTTCTATTGGTGAATCTTGCGAATAATCTGATTGTCTGTTCGTGTCTACAAGTAGCTGACACGTCTCCAATCACGAGTAAGAGTATACAGTACATGCATGCTGATCTTCATAAACTTCGTTGCACGCAAATGTTTACTCCCTAAATTTCCGAGAGAATGTTATTTTTTCCATATATTTGACTTAACCGCGAAAATACCTGTAAGAACAAGTGGGAATTTCAACATCAACGGTATTCTTCTATGTGGTTCTTTTTCTGTCCATTCCTGCACTTTTATATCGCTAACTTATCATTTTAAATAAGAAGAATAAACTTTGCTTGACATCTGTTCTCTTTAGAAGTGCAAAACAGCAGAAAATTTTGCGAATGCAACCTGACCTTAATGATATTATTTTCGTGAAACTGGGAGTATCCGAGTGATATATTTTGCACTTGAAACACAAATCAAGTTAACGTTACGATAATTAAATGCCATCAGATAACTTCCCTAATCCGGACGCTTTTCGGACTAAACACGTCAGACGTTTAATTTTTATTTGTATTTATTTGACTTGCAACGGCCATATTTGGACCAAAATACGTGGCCAGTCTCCAGAGGAGGCCGGATTACAGATGAGCCAGTTTATGGAAGTTCCAATGTATTTAATATTTTGATACGATGCATGTGATCTACCTCCGTAGTGGGTAGTTTCGTCTTTTTCAGTTTTCTATGTCTGGAAGACCATCCCCTGCAGAAAGTGGAGCTTTTGATAGTGCATTGTACAAGCTTAGAGAATTCTTTTGAAAATTAGACTTTAAAAAAACATATTTAAAAGTAAAATATATGGATGTGGGATAACACGGTATCAATACCACGTCGACAGATATAAAGTGCCCATAGCTTGGCAGCGACATCAACAAAACGCTCTCTGTAAATCTTCACAAACTGACGATAAAATACGTGCTGCAATCGGATCTTCTCAGTCAAATCTAGATCTTACTGTGTTAGGATTAATTTCACATTATGCCTACTGATTAACCATGTAAAACCACAGTTAGTATCAAAAACACGTTCTCACAATAAAATATTTGGATTTACCATACGGGGCACTTAACAGTATGAAAATAAACACGAAGAAAATATCGCTTGCTGCGTCTGGGAGAGTAAGACGGAGCAGGTGATGTCTATTGAGAAAATTGACTATAGGTTGCCAATAGTTAAAGGTAATATACTGCACATTGGATTATTTAAACAGTATTTTGCCAGCAAAGAGTATTGAAAATCCTCGTGAAATAGCTCTAAGCAGCTTAAAGTCTGGCTGAGTACCATAAAGAAGGAATGTAAAATAACTATACAGTCCAATCTTGTTTTAGTTACCACTTACTCGACAAGAAGAAAGTAACTGCATATTTTTTTACCGAAAAGAATATTTCTGTTGATTGCTCTAAGATATTACATCACATTTTTGCTAAGTCTTTTTAAAACAAAAAAGAAGCAAAAAAGGTATGTATGCGTAGGCACAACTTTTACAAAACATGTTGTTAACTAGGAAAGCAATGGATGAGGAATAACAGGGTTTTCATTTATTTTCGTTGACTTTAAAATACTCTTACTAAGTAAAACATTATGGTTTCATGGTAAATATAGACTGAAAATCTAAATTTTCCTAATCGTGCTAATGGTATTTCTACCTAAAAAAAATGTAATATATATATATATATATATATATATATATATATATATATGCTTTAATGTCCAAAGAATAAAAGGTATGTTTCCAGAATGTATTTATCATGTATTCATACATTTACTTTTGATTTAAAAACTGAATATTGGATGAACGTTTGATCAGAAAATGCAATAGTAATGCGTTGGTTTGTTTAATAAGGCGCTGTTTCAGAGAGACCAGCGCGCCATTTTTTAAGGATAACATTTCAGTTTTTAAAAAATCTGAAATAATTTTGATCAGGTTTTCAGGAGAATAATGAGTGGTTGTCAAAAAGTGTGCCTATCAGACCTTTAAAAAATTAGGAAAATAATTTTTTGACATTTAGAGATAAGTTGTGGGTAGATCAATTTTTTTTTCGAGGGGTTGGGGGTTGGGAGAGGAACATATGTGAATGATATAAAATACGCGTTTATGAACCAGATTTGTAACTACATGTAGCATCGAGCCATTTCAAATCTCTTTTTAAGATTCAGTAAGACAATGGGGATACAAACATGACTGAACGGATGTTGATATCCAGTTAAATGCTGCTAGACTTTCCATTTTATTTTTATTTTCAAAATTTGCTACATTGCATAATCGATTGTGAATTATTGCCGTGAATTAAGCTATAGATGCGGTCATTATATAATAGTTAAAGAAAAGTTATGCTTCTGGCAACATTCCGAATCACAGACGTTATCTCTGAATCTCAAATGCAAACAAATGCACACTTTATTATCTCGATAATATGTCCTAATTGTCAGTGATAATACATGCTTACTAGTGTGATACCAGTGATGTTCATATTACAAAATAAGATCTGATAACTCGAAAATTCGATCAAGCTGTGAGCAGCATGTGTCTGTCATTCACCTGCTTGTTAAATTAATAAAAGATATTACCCTCAAGCATTCATTAGTACTGAAGTTTTATATTTCTCAAGAGTCATCTATCAAACTCTATTCTAGTACTGCATCACAGAAACAGTGGTCAAATGCTTTAACATCCTGCACAACAGTGCCGCTCGAAGGTTATCGAAATTTATTAGGGATTCTGAGTGGACGTTGTTAGCCCGTATGTTAACAAGTAGTTCTGTAGCTCTCGCGTCTAGCAATCAGTCTAAAAAGTCTAAAGCAGAAGAAGAACCATTCGCCTGCAACCCGCTGAGAGGGATTGTTTGAGATTGGCAAGCGGTTTATGAAATTTCCTGATTCTGAAACGGAATCAATTTTAGTCAAAGATATTTTGTCAGAAGAGAACTGCTGTTTGTCGATAATGGAAGCAATGTTTCATTGCAAACAAGCGTTAAAAGGTATCGAAAAATCTCTTTGATAGTGAAGAATGCATTTTGACATGCATATTTTTTACATTTTTTTAAAATTTTTTTTTGTTAATGAACTTTTTTTGAGCTGGATTTGTTCGAACGAAAAAGAGGTTTAAAATATCATAAATTCTTCTTTTTCTTTTTCTTCTTCTTATGAGTATTACTATTATTATTAGTAGTAGTATCGATTGATAGACGCTGACAGATGCGGCATTTATAAGAAAAGCTAGGATCATAACCATTTTCTTAATTTGTACAACTATTATGCTTTGTTCAATATTGAGATTTATGACGTATGAAATACATCTTGCATTTTGAAGTGAAAAGTGCGTATTATTTCTACCTTTTTTTTTCCAGGATCGATTCTGACGGTCAAGAACTCTGTACCATTTCAAACTTCACATATGCAAAGGTCAAACATATTTTGCAGTGAAGAGGAATATCTTCAGAGAATGGTCCCAAGTGTGTGAAAATATTTTATTTCATACTGGTCCTACTATTTTGGGGAATTAGGCTTACGAACTCTTTTAGGTGATTATTTGTTGTACAGTTCAAGGAAATTGCATCTCATATTGTAGTAAGACTGGTGTCTAAAAGTATAAAGGAATACTTGTGTTGACCGGAAGGTATACACGTCTCTTGTTTAACTGAAGTTATACCAATAATTATGAGCGAGAGTGTCACTGCATTGAATTCCACCATTTTGGATCTGACCACGACTTTTGATACGTATTCTGATGTCCAGAATGACTCAGTCAGAAATGCGACTGAGGGCCATTCCTTCGTTTTGCCATGGTGGCAACAACTGATCTTCATCGTCGCTTTTGCCGTCATTATTTTCATCGCAACAGGAGGAAATGCTGTAGTCATTTGGATTGTGTTGGCACACAAGCGTATGAGAACGGTGACAAACTATTTTCTGGTGAGCCTGGCAGTGGCAGATTTTATGATTTCATTGTTCAACACATTGTTTAATTTTGTATTCCTTCTATATAATGACTGGTATTTTGGAGAACCTTACTGCAAATTCATGATGTTCATCTCTATATGTACCATATCGGCAAGCGTCCTTACTTTCATGGCTATAGCTGTTGACAGGTAAGTGATTTTTTTATTTTATTTTTTTGAAAATAAATTTTATCTGACTGTTGCATGAAAAATGCATTTTCATTACTGGAATAATTTTATAAAGGATAAAATAGGTCATAAGGTACTTAATTGGGGACTGAAAAGAAAATAACTCGGTAGATGATTGCTGCGGCCTTCAATATGTCGGAGAAGCTAAAAAGCTACACAAAAGGATCAATCTTCACCGATCTGATTGGATGACAAAAAAGCTGAACGGAAGTCCAGTTGCAGAACACTTTTCTTCCCCTGGCCACACTTTCAGTATCTAACACTGACTACAGTCGCTCACAACCCCAACTGGAGTTCCAAAAGCATAATAGAAAGCATGGCCTTAGAACACTGGAACCATGCAGCTGAAACCATCAAGACTAGAAAAAACAACCACACGCAAATAAAATAATTATTTTCCAGCCACCACATTTTCAATTAAATAATTCGTTAATTTTACTGATTAATTACTCACTCACCTATAATTACTACTGTTTTTTTTTTTTTTTTTTTGTTTCTTCTTTTTTTTCAGGTATTATTATTGCTTTGGTCATTTACTCACCCTACGGATACAATGAAATATCCGGAATGTAATATGTGGTTACACCAAATTTACATTCAATAACAGACAGCAATATGATTCATCCCCTTTTAGGCTAGGACTAATTAATATTCAGCATCAGCAGTCGAGTTGAAGCCAACTAGACGACACATCAGGCTGTAATTCCCGTAGAAATAGTTATGTAAACTTTTGTAATTTAAACGCTTTTTGTGTTTATTGTTTGTCTTGTCTCTGTTTTGTGTTTGCCTTTGAAAAAGACTCAATGAGAGTCGAAAGCGCTTAATGCTAGTTGAAAAAGTTTTACACTGTTCGTTGTCAGTTTATTGCGTTTATGTTAATCAATCCCTGACACAAGCGATCCCTTGCTGGGTCCAGTGCACTTGAAGGGACCGTTATTCGCCATATCATTGCTACTTTATCATTCAGTTCGAAAAGCACTGTATTCACTGTATTCAAAATAGTATAAAGAGTGATGTGATTAATTTTTTGAGAAAGAAAGAAAAAAAAAGAAGAAAAGAAATGTGTCTGCTTCACAAACCGCATCAGATGTAATTTATGCTGTTCTGCTGTTAATCCCATTACATTACGCAAAATGATGTTTAAGGTCAGTGCCATTCGATTTCTATAAAAAAAATCTGCTCAAGCTTCAATGCATGTTGATTAGACCTCATTTACACAATTTAACGTATTTCTGGCCTAATCAAACTCTTTTGCATCGCTCTGGCAGTTTTTAATAACTTGATCCACATGGTTCGAGTTAGAACTTGTTAGGCGGTTTTGTGCGTTTAAAGTTTAAATTAAGGTTGACACAATTTTTAAATGTACAGTTTTGACAGGCAAGAAATGTCTTTCTTCCCCAAAGAATAAGTCAGTTTTCTTCCAATGCATCATTGGTTAAACCACTAGCGGGTTTCTCCAAGTGTCACAAAGTAATGAAGTCATAGACAACCAAATGCGTTTCTTCTAGCTAATATACCTGTATTCTTTATCATATTTCGCCACGAATTGTAAGTCACTATTGACAGTAATAATATAGCTGGAAAAGGGTGCATATACAGAAACATAGTATGGTATTCACAACTGTAGGATTTATAAATAAAATATTGTTTTTACCACAACTTGATAGCAATGTCTCATTTAAGAAGTATTTGTCTATTTCCACAACAATGAATCTGAATCAGTGGCGTAGCAACCGCCCAAGCAACCCCCGCAACTGCGCAGAGCAGGGGGGGGGGGCAGGCCCAGTGGCGTCCAAAATTCCCATCAAACAGCTTTTTTTTACTGAGAGTGGGCCCCAGAATTAGGTTTGGCGTTTCTTGCTACGCCACTGATATTTTCTCTCTCTCTCTCTCTCTCTCTCTCTCTCTCTACTTTAGAAACAAATTTCATTTAAGTTCATTTCTATCATGTAGTTGATATTTTAAATTAATGCGTGTTTATATCACGTGCCAGTTATTGTTCATCTCTAAAGTACCCCAAAAAATTATCGATGCAACTCCATAAGAGAAACCCAGCTTTGTCATTCATGCCATATTACCTGGCAAAAAACAAGAACATCTAGTTGCTAATATAAGTTGATACAATAACACTAGTATTTGATTAGCCTGTCTTAGTAATTGATATTTGATTAGGCCTGTCTTAGTATTAAAGCAAGAAATTCATAGAGCCATAGAATATGACTCTTTCATCGAGAAACAAAGGAAATTTTGTTCCCATCAGAGATCTTTCAAATACTGATCACATGTGTTCCCATGACTAATGTGCAGTATTTCACATCCTTGCGGCCAGCACAGTTTAGAGCAGTTGTAATCTCCAGTTTTTTTTAATAAAAAGAAGCAGCTGGGCACAACCGTATTTAAATCATAATCAATATAACATGAAAACATTTTTATACAACAATTGTGTTCATCTCTGTAAGTTCGTTCAAGACCTTGCAATGTCAGTTGCAATCAAAGGTTACGGCAGGGATTTACGTGGAACTGAAAATAAGTCTAGCCCGTAAAACAATATTACAAAGAAAGGTATCATTATATTTTCATCATTACCTTTATCATCACAAGGAATCTAGACAAATATGTTTCTTTTAATTTTTTAAAAATTAACTCATTTTGAAAAATATAAAAATGCCCTACAATCAAAATTATTTATTTCTTTTTGTAGTTTGTGGAATTAAGAATCATTGATTACCAATTAGAACGGCAGGGAGATCGAAACAGAAAAAATATAAAGATGGTGTTTTCCACTGGTAACATTGGAGACGTGTTATAGTTATATTTTGGAATGCAAATAGTTAAATTATAGCAGACACATGTATGTAAAACCATACTACTCATGTATACTTATTACTGGGCAAACATACTGAGCATCATTACCGAGTGTATCCACCATTTTGTAGACATCTACATGTACCTAATGTTACATTTTTCACCTCGTTGATGTTGTCTGATTTATGTAGATGTTCACCTGCAAGATTTTTTATTAAATGTAGTTTTTTATTCGTCGATTTAAAGTATAAAACCTAATCTTAAGAAACATTTATAGTCACTTACTTTTTGGTATCACTAGGGGTTCCAGACTGTTTATGATGATTCCAGTTTACGTATATCAAACGAAACAGACAGAAACAGTATCCAAAATAACAATATTTACGTTCTTTCCTAAGACATATGGCTCCTAGCAAGACATGGGGCGATAAGAATGCTGTTAGGGTAATTGAAGTTATTATTCAAATTGACGTTTTATTCGTGCTGTACTAGTTTCGGTGGCCAATAATTAAAAGGATTATTTGTCTTATGAAGAAAGTAAGATGAGATTATGATCAATTTCCCCAAAAAAGGCGCGTAGTGTTATTTGCCTGTCTGAACCATGATTATCTTATAACTATCAGGGTTTCCAGTTAACCACCCTGTTTTAATAAGGATTCCTATCTTAAATAATCGATACTCAAGGCTGTTTGAGTCTTGCAACTTTCCATTTATGGCGAGATGATTGCTTTTAAAAACAGTTTATCTGTGAATCAAAAGCACCACCAATGGAATAAGCTTTCACAGTGCAACGATAAAATATGTCGGTAAAGGTACACAGTATGCAAAGTAAGCCCCCGAATTTGTCCCTGAAAGTTGGCACTTAATCAGTCTATTGAATCCTGTAGCAGACGTAATCGTTTCTCCATTAATTATTATTATCCATTATTACTGGGTATGCAATAAATGTTAGTTTCTATTTTTACTTCTCTATCTATATAAGATTATTTCTTAATGTAAATTGCTAAGCATCAAATGTTTAAACTCATTACAGCACAATTTATTTACAACTAAACGGGATATGGAATCAACATGCTATATCCTTAAACAGAACGGCAATAACATTCAACATTAAAGGTTAATAAACCTATCACGTATTACTGGGCAAAGATATTGAACGTATCCAGTACTTCAAAGATATCTACATGTACTTAGAGTTAAATGTTTCACATCGTTGAAGTCGTCTTATTTATGTAGATGTTTTCGTTCCCCTGGAATAGTTTGCATTCAATTTGGATCTTTATTCATCTATTTAAAGTCTAAAACACAAGCTTAAGCCATTTTTATTGTTAGTTTATATATTTCAAATGAAACATACAGAGAAGGTATCTAAAAGAATAATATTTACGTTCTTTCCTAAGACAAACGGCTCCAAGTAATACATGTGGCGATAATCATGTTGTTATGGTAATTGAAGTTATTATTCAAATTGACGTTGAAACCATATTGTACTAGTTTCGGTGGCTAGTAATAAAAGAATCATTGTCTTATGAGGAACGTAAGATGAGATTACAACTATTCCAAGAAAAAGATTCATCGTGTTTATTGCCTGTCTGAACCATGATTATCTTTATAACAATCAGGGATTACGGTTAACTACCCTTTTTTGTTAATGTTCTTCTTTCAGATAATCAATACTCAGCGCTTTGTATGTCTTGCAAATTTGCGTTATAGGTTAGGTGATTTTGTCGAATTCAGTTTATATGTGAATCGAAAACGCCACCAATGTAATAAGCTTTTACAGCGCAACGATACAAAATGGTGGAAATACTACAAGATCTCTCTGTATGCAACAAGTAAGCACATAATTGTATCTTACATAACAATCTGCACTTAGTTAATCAATTAAATTTGGTATCAGAAGTCATCGTTTATCGGTAATTATTATTGTTTATTAAACTCCACGGTATACAATAAATGTGTTTATCTAGTTTTTAAATTCAGTTTAAGAATATTTATTTCTTACTTTGTAAGGATTATATTTACAATCAGTACAGAATGAGCAATTGAGGATTAGAACGGAAGACAACTGCTTTTCAGTCCTTCGCTTTCATCGTTGAGACAATTGTAAACATAGTGGCAGAGTAAATTATGTTAAAGTACAATAGTTCCAAGGTTCAGTGCTGTACGTTCATTTTAATCCAAACACTTGTATTGTGGCAAAGAAAGTATAGAACATGAAGAAAGAAAATCAAGTAAGTGTGAATGACAGAGAAAATAGAAAAATAGAAGGAAATTTATAGAAAGAGAGTATATATATATATATATATATATATATATATATATATATATATATATATATATATATATACGAATATTAACTTCATATGATAACGACACATCCACATATAAGATAGTATCTAGAGTTAAGTTGCATAGATATCTTAGAGTTTTGAAAATCTCAATACGTTGTTTGCGGTAGTACTCACAAGAGAAAAAACTAATGTTACATGTTTTCTACGTAAGGGTGAATCAGTTATACTTTTTATGAATAAGTGCTGGTCAGGTGAACTTCAATTTGTCCAAAGTCGATAGTGAACAATATATAATCTCTTAGTGTCTCAGTAATAGTTTCTGGGAATATATACATTATTGTTATTAAATATTTTTTAAAGATGTTAATGGAGTCACCTTGACGTGTGTCAGCCGGTAGACTGTTCCATTCTCGAATAACGGAGGAGAGAAATGAATTTAAATAAATATACATTTTATTTCTATCTATATAGGATTCTTATTTAAGGCTGATATAAATAAGCAAGTGCTTTAATCCATTACCCTTACAACACAATGCATCTTTCCATAAGAAGTGATATGCGATTAAGATTGATACAATCAACGTGTTCTGATCCTGTCTAGGGTAAAATGTGATCAATACCCTTTTTTTCGTTGCACTTGACATCGAGATTAGTACAATACGGAGAAAAATATAACTAGTACAAAACGGATAAAACGTCAACAACAGATGTGCTTCCTGTTTTAATTCTAACTAATAACAGTAAAATAATAACCTGAAAAATGTTTGACCTGAATATATTCATCCCTTGATAATTTTCATTGTGTTTGAAAAGCAATATTTGTTCATTTTAAATTTCAAATAGTTTTTGATTACATATTTTTTTTTTATTCCTTTAAGAAATTTTCTTTGTTGTGAATGAATAAAGTTTAAACCTTAACCCACGAAACTCTCTAAATGGAACACCATTTAACTCGTACTTGAAAACTCAAGGAACTTTCTTATTCATCTGTAATTGCACGTATATTACCCTTTAGATAGTCATTACTGTCTAGAACATTATTGTTCACGTCTTGGTAGAAGTTTTAAGTCTCAATATAGATAAATAATGAATCAGTATCAGTCATGAAAAGTCGCATTTTGTCACCATAGTTATGTTTGAGCTTGTAGTAAAATTGATCCGTTGTTTGTTTTGGTTGATTTAATTTTCTTGTTTTGAAAACTGACAAACAACAAATCATTGTCAGTATTCTCTTTCCTTGAAATTACAGTTCCTTGTAGCATCTAACATTTCATTTTCATCTTCACATACTTTAGATGTTGTTCCCTTTCTTAGATTTTCGAACTGTTTACCTTAATACAGCGTTTTGTTCGTCAGTTTCAAGAAGTCTTTTTCAAAACCAGGTCTTGTTTTTTCTCTAAATTTTGTATTAAGTTTTGTTTATGATTTTACTTAGGATGTTGATCCAACAAAGAACTCTATAAATCTTGCATTCAGTTTTAAAGTCAGTTTTATGTAATTTTTAGCTTTCTGTAGTGGATGATATATTTTTATTTGTTTTTCAATGTGCATAATACTAGTTTTGGTACAGTTGGTTTTGCAACTCAGATACACAATTTCATTTGGAATTAATTTATCCGGAAACAATGGGTAGTCCACAAAATAGTCATGCTGGTGTAATGGAATCTTCAAATTAACTTCTGAAACGCAGCCAGTATCACAGTCATCTGGTATTTCCAAAACATTGTCTTCTATCCATCTAATTTATTGATAAGATGCTTCTCTTCAGTCTTTTACCGGCATGTATTGGACCGTGATTGTTTGTATCTAGGTACATAATGAATTACCTTGAACTTGACCTTTCATACGCGCCATCACATTTTGTGTATACAATTATCAAAGCAATATTTAAGATGCATGAAGTATCATGCCAATTCTACCTCTTATTCCACTGTCAATCATCAAGAACATGTCATAGTCTGTTAAAAGTTCAATTTCTACACCTGATATATTTGCAGCTGCATCGTTAGCAGGTACTGGTGCATTACAATACTGATTAGTGTCTAGTTTGCAATATTTCATATAGACATTACTAAAGTGTTAAAGTGTCACACAAGATAAATGTATCTTTCACATAATAGTCAGGTGGATCTCCATTTGTTTGAAGGTTAAACTGTTTCAAGACATCTTTAAATATTAGTAATCATCATTTTATATTTTGTAACTATTAAGTGAACAGTAACACTTGTCTCTTGGTGGCATAGAGGTTTCATTAAACCTTTCAAAACTATCCATGTATTCATTTGGGTACAAGTTTTTCCTTAAATATTTACACTGCTTATTTGTAAACCTTTTCAGTGTTTCTGTAAATTTGGCATGGTTATGGTTTTTTGCTAGTTGTCCTATAGATTGCCTCATGTATCTAAAGCTCTATACCAACCTGATTGTCCTTTTAAATTTTATTTCTTTTCCTTCTTTCATGAAATTGATAACTATGAAACCATTGCTAAACAAAATATATTTGTCGTTGTTTTTTGTATGAATTTTACGTCTTCATACGGATCATTTTTTAACCAATGTCTTGATGAACAGTTTGCTTTCATAATCGGACAAGTTATGAAAAAGACAGTTTTATACATTTTGGATGTTTGTAATTCAAATTACATTCGTTAGGTGCCGGACCCGTAGACTTGTCCGTTAAAGTGGTCGCTATTGCGTACCTTTTTATCTGTTATTTTTCTCCCACAAAATCAACATATTTGTTGCAGTGAAATGTACTTCATCTTCCTATATGAACACCTTAGGTTTTGCATATTTCTCTATTAATTCTCCATACACTAGTTTTACAATTTTACCAAACGCATCGCAGAATACTTTAAGACAATATTTTCCTCTTTAGTTTTGTATCTCTTGTGGATTGGTTCGAGGTAAACCATGATGTAATATTTTTGGCTGTTATTATTCTGCATGACATGTTAGACTGTACCTCTGGTACACATATCCTCAGACAGGATTCATGGAACAAGTATGTGCATCTGGTCCGATGATGCTTTTTTTATCACAATAAATAATATACAGAAATGGGTGATGATAGTTTAATAATCTTATAAACAACCAAACCCTATTCAGGCATTACGTCTCTCGAATTCTCTGCATTGGAACATAGTATTTTGTGTTCTGAGAATTAATTTTGTGTACTGAAATAGTGCGAGCATTTTTTTTCTTCGAAAAATACTTTTTATTTTATGTTTGTTTATTTGTACTTACAAATATTTGGAAATATCATTATTTCAACGTTATAGCATATTCCATCTTTGTAGTCATTAGGTCCACTATACTGAGATATAATTAACATAAAGGTGTCTTTCTGTATTTCAGACTCAATTGTCTCTGACGCAGCTTTGCTCTCTCCCCTCCGACATAGCTTTCCTCTCTCCCCGTCTCAATATTTTATAAACATGTACAAATTGGTCAACTTTATTTTTATATTTCACAATCGCTTCCGTCTTTACTGGATATCCATCAAAAAAATGACATTAAATTGTATGTTGATGGTCTCCGATGATGATCTTTTAGAGTATTTAACACAGATTCCATAGCATAAACGTAACATTTATTATCCATATAAAGCAGGCCGTTTTGTTCTTACCGCATTCAGGCAAATCTATGCAAGAGATTCCTCTGAGCGGTCGATATCTATGTGCAATGTTAAATATCCGATTCTATCAAATATCCATGTTGCACTTTTACTTTTTTCGTTTCCAAATTTGATATGTAAAATGTTAAATGAAAGTTTCGTTACATTATCCATTACATCTTTATTTATCATAGTTTGAGACTTGTTTCTCTGTGGTAAAAATGTATATACTCAAATTGTTCACCTTCCTGGGTGGATCGCTTCATAAGACCGCTTGGTAAATCAAATTGTACTTTCACTGCACCAAATGTATTGAAGGATTATCTCCTTCAAATATGATTTATTATTATTCATGCAAATCTTAATTGTTACATCAGTAAAATCTGTATTCGTTTACTTTGTGATCAAATCAATTTGAAGTCTTTTAGTGATAATTATGTTTAAATTCTGTCAATTCATACATTTCAATTCTTTTTTAGTTTTAAGACGTATTGAAGGCGGTTGCAAATTTTGTCTCGCGTGTTTGGTATTGGTGCATGAAACATCGAAGTGTTCATTTAGATTTATTGAAGTATAACTATTTCAATATATATTTAACTATTTGCATGTGTATTGGGTGGGCAGCGAGAAATATTTAACAATTGTGTTTGTTTTTCTTTGTAAAGATAGCAAGAGTAAAAAAGTTGATTTATTAACAGTGAACTGGTAAACAATACGAACACGGCGAATAAAGGATTTGTCATTTAGATTTATGCTCTATTTGTCCTCGTTAGTCACATATTCACGCTAAACACGTGTTTTTATGATCAGGTGTCATGGTGGGCATGATCCAACATAATGACTTCTGAAAATGAACATCAATTACTTTTAGTTGGTGCCTTGAATTTGCAAAATCATTTCTTTCATCGCGTTTGCCAAGAGAACTGGCCAATATTTTCTCCCCTTGTTCTGTACGAAACCGACCTTGCTACAAATTAAATTTACATACCCTTTGTATTCAGCCATTATAATAAATTGGCACACTTATAAAAATCTTGTTTAATTGACACTAGTCACAAACTTAAACTAATATAAGTTGTCGCCAAAGGTGGGGTGGTGATGCATCCTTTCAGAAATTCTATGCTTGAATGCAAAACAATTATCAACACATACTATTATATTTAGCTGACAAATAAATGATAAATAACTTAAATGTTGTACTGTCAAAGTTTATTGTGAAATCATGCACAAAATCCTTTATGCCGATCCGTTTTGACTGTCACGCTGAAAGCAACTAATTTAATATGCAAACATATGCACTTTATATTGATAACATCCTATTCCATGTATAAATCGGACCTCGCTTTTGGCATTAAGTGAATGCTTAAGCAGGCTTGCATCCCTCGCCTTAACCCTGCTTTAAAATAACATCCCAACAAATCCTGAAAATACTTACCCTCTCCTCATCAGGAGGAACCTACCTATTTGCACATGTTGGGAACAAGCTTTTGTTCAAACATTCGTTTCTTTTAAAAAACATCACCCTACATTTCTGAAAGCATATATCATTTGGAGGCTTTTCGATAATTTCATGACCAGTCTTTCTGATTTTTGTTAGAAATGGAATAGAGGACCCATCTAAATAAATAGTGTAATGCGACTTTTCTATGGGGTTTGAATCAGATGACAATTTCAGATCTATCAAAGCTGAAATGTGAATATTTCAAAGAAAGTTTACATGCAAAGTAAAATTCGTCTGTTCGCACAGATAACAACCCGTAAAGGTATAGTGGAGATTTAACCAAGATTATTGATTGAGTTTACTACATCAATATTTGTATCATATTATTTGCGTTCTTGTGTGCACTTAGATAGACCAATCACCATACTATTAGTTGGAATCAAGACAGTAATATACCCCCTAGCTATAGGGAATGGAAGTTCTCAAGTCTCTGCCAAATTCTTGAAACATTTCTATATACATCTAAAAACTAATGATGACTAGTACTTTGACAAGAGGTTAAGAAGAAAGATATTGCATTATCGTGAAAGAAAACTTGAATTGTTTAGCTCATACGAAGTTAGCCCCGCGTCAAGTGGTGTATGTAGTCTCTTGCACATTATTTTTGAATAACCAGCAAGTAGATGAGGAGTTAAACAAAAAATTGTCCTGTATGTGAATTGATAATAGAACTGCCGAACAAGAATTGGCTGTTTTTCTTAATCTAGATGACCAGCTTTCCAAAATGCTGGTTGATTATTTTATATTTGTGAGAAAATAAATCACATTCGTGTACGTGTGTATCTATATGTGAGAATGGGTGAGAGTAGATTTTATATTTTAGAGGTTTCAAAACCCCGCAATGGCATCTATCATGAAATGAAAAAAGAAGTTGAAAAAAATCAACTTCAACGCATGCAAAAGATCAAATAAAGGTCTCAAAGGAAGATCACGATGCAAATTTAGTTGTTTGTCACTTAATTTCAAACTTCTAATCATACCGCTATTACTACTAAAGCTTGAAATGGCCACATGGTTGCAAGCTCTTTTCTTAAAACTACTTTCACCAATAAAATTGAACATTGTACTACGTATAGTTGATGTAAATGCATTATTAGTATAATACATTGATTGGAAAATAATTATTTGAATAATACTTTTTTTCAAATTCATAAGTAATGTTGAGGTGGGATGCGGATCATTGATGTCACCTCATAAAATAGGTCCCGGTTCTCAGACTTTGGTGATACGGAATCGGAAGACGCTGCTTGATACAAATTTCCATATCAGATCATAGGAGAAATGATGTTGTACCTTTATAAAATTTACATTTATATAATGCAATTTACTTTTACAAACGTTATGCACTTTGTAGATGTGTGTAAATATAATGAAGCATGCTTCCAATAAATAGATTATAAAATCCAATCGAATCTTTATTAAAATAATCGTAAACATACATATACTGTTATACAAGACACAGTATGTCCGTATATATTCATTGTCATATTTGCGTGAAGTGTACATGTTGGTCAAAATTAAGGTTTCTCGATTTTCAATGCCACAAATAAAAGGTTCAAATTTGTTATGCCTCTGTTAAATTTATTACGGGAATTTCTTATGCGTGATAGGATCACAGATAAAATATATTAACTTTTAATCACCAGCAAATAAAAAACGCAATTTTGCATTGAGGTCGAACTAGTTGGTGCCAGGGAACATATTCCACCCTCAACCACCATTTTGGGCATGGAAAAGCCATACAGAAGGAAATTGGGCGGCTACGGCCCTGCACTCGCGCAGTGGAAATCTAAGGTGATGAATGATGAGATTCGTGCGTTTTACACAGTTATTATAAGAAGAGTGCTTTTTATCTAATTAGGAAACATGGCGCGTCAAAGACCGTGACTAAAGTTTGGTTATTAGTCCAGTAGACTTTGGATTCGATCCCGGATGCTACTGAAAAAAAAAGTGCCTTTGGTGGTCCGTCCTTCGACGTTGGTTCCACTTGTGCTCAGTACTTATAGATGTAGTTTTTAAAGGGTAAATTATACAACTAAGAAAATAGCTGTAAAATACAGACCAAAGAAGCAAGTGTTAATACGAGTTCAGGGGTCATAATGGAAATATTTGTCAAATTTTCTTTGTGTCACAAGATTGTAACCGAATGGGTTTCGATTAAGTTAAAACACCGAACACAATGTATGTGAAAGAAATGTTTATGTTAATCAAATACGAGATCCTACACCAAATATTACTGATGCTTACTGATATAAAATGATATAACAAATAATATATATATATATATATATATATATATATATATATATATATATATAATGATATAAAAATACAATAAAAAAACAACACGTATATGACTCGAACTTGGAACACAATGCTCACCAAAACTGGAGAATACCCTCTTAAATAAAAGCAAAGAAATCACCTGATATTATCAAATTTTTAATTATGACGTAGTCATGTACAACTAATGCGAATATGATTTCAATAAATGAGCAGATGGTTCACATAACCACATGTACTGTTTAAAATTCAACACGCATAGTTCAACATTCAAAGTTCACAGTGCAATACTCAAATCCTTAGGATGAACTTATCCTGGGTATGCTCCTCTCTTTTCCCGAACTTAACGGTTCCTAGGAGGGAGTTCCAGTAACTTCTAGACGGACTGTCGATATCTTGTTAATACCAAGGTGCCATGCACGGCATCCGTACAACTTTCTCTGGTAGTGGCTCACCAGCGCCACGTTCCCCTAGCTAGGTTGCCAGCTGTATTGATCGGCTGCCCCTTATGTTGCCCTGTAGCCAACAATGACACTCTGCTGCCAACTATGACAACCTGCCGCTAACTAAAAGTGAACCAAACTGGCCAGTGTACTACATTAAATTACTATTATTAAACTAATAGGTAAATATATACGTATGATCAACCACATTAAAATACAAAAGAAATACATACTTATAATTATCGCAAAAAAGCCCTTTAAATACATATTGCATTAAACTTTCTGCTTCAATAGAAACCGTGACCTGACTAACTGACTATACTCGTATTTCAAATCCGATATAATTTACGGAAAAAGTCTAACTATGCAAACAAGCATAAAAGTTGGAATATTAAATTCAGGCAACATTTTCTACGTATGAAAACAATTAGAAATATAACTAAGTTACAACATAAAATAAATTCATGCTTATGGTTGTAGTATACTGTCTGTAAAGTAGACACCGCCCGAAAAGATCTCCGAATCGTTGTGCTAGCATATAGTACATACATACTATAAATACTACCACACACAAAAATAACCAGTGTAAGACCCAAGGTAAAAGTACCCGTGCACATCATGAAATACGAGTATCTCGCTGCGAGTGATCTACAGTGAGATACAGTTATTACTCGATGTCTTGTAAAAAAAAAAAAAAAAAAAAAAAAAAAAATACACTAAGTAGCTTTTTACGCGCCCAAGGTACATAATCATTCTCCTGTGACATCAAACTATTTTCTTGCCCAAATTCCTTGACACTCAGTAGACCAATTTTACTGGCATCGCAACCCAAACGTCGGCTATGCTTCTTTCGGATTGGGTGGCTAATTCTACGAAGACAATAATGATAGCCTTTCATTTTTGGTGTGAGGTATCGTACAGTTATCAATTACCCATCAAATGAGTAACAAATGAAGGAAATGCATTACTTTCAGAGATAATCTAACAATGCTTGTAATTGTGCTGCATCTTTGAGCACAAATAATCTCCATATAGTTTGACGTGAATACCCTTTCCATTTGCTAAATAAATAATCCAGCTTGAGCGAAGAACTTTAAAGTGAAGATACAAATATATCAATCCTTTAAAACCAGACCTACTTTCAACCTATGTCTATGTCATTGTCATCACCGTTGTTGTCTTTGTTATCATAGTCGTCGTTAAAATAACCATTACTAGTAGTAGTGATAAAGGTTATAGTTGATGTTATTGTTTGTTTTGTTTTTTAACGTTGTCGTCGTAGTCGTTGTTGTTGTTGTTGTTGTTGTTGGAAACATACCCAACGGTCAAATTAAAGTTTCTGTTTCCCAACACTAAATAACAATGTGCCGCCTACCTAGCCCATAATCTGTTAACCCGCATACAAAATTTACGAAAAGTAATGGGTACATGTAATTAGTCCTCTTTGTCGATGGTTTCATCTTTCATTATGTAGTCCATTATAAGCGATAAGCATATCATTGCATCATACCAATCTTAGGAACTATTCAATCTTGAAAATATTATTGTGAAAGATATAGACTGGCATAAACAATTATTGTCATTATGTTTGTATGATTTAAACCATCTTTGCATCAGGCTGTTTGTACTAAAAACTGTTGATAACTCCTCTTGGTGGCCTAAATTTCGCCAACAGGACCAGAGACTGGATTGAAACTTATGTTAGGAATCCAACTATCAGATTGGATGGAATTTAAGTCCGACAATAATTTGACCAATCAATGAGACGCAAACCATCTCAAATGTCGGTAAAACTGAATATCACGATTGTTGTAAGCCCTCTTAACTACTTTTTCAAATTTCCAACGGCTATTTCTATCATAATTTCATGGTGCTACCGGATAGGGATCTTTGAGCAAGTTATTCTTCTGGAAGTTCGACGAAAATCTTGGTGATCACAGACTGCTACCCAGGTACCAGGTAAGCGCTCTCGCTTACTTCGAAATGCCACCAACACCACCAAATACATTTTTGCACGACTCTTGAGGAAATGCTTGTTCTTGTTTCTACCTTGTTTTCCAAGGGATTCGCAAAAAGTAACAGAAAAAGAAAAGAAATATAAAATATTCAACAACCAGATCTGTTACAGCAAGTTTTAATTAAATAACTTTTTTCTTAAATATTAAAGAAGAAAACGATCCCAATAACACCCCAAAATGAAGCTTATAATGGGGTCAAACGGTCTGTGCCTGAAATGGCGTTGTTTACCAATCCTTTAGGAAGAAGTTTGACGTCAACCCTCATTAAACGTTTTCTTAACCGTTTTTGTTTGCTAATAATACGAGTTTTCTTTCATTTTCTTGTGTGGGCATAGAAAGTGATTTGCTGGCGCCTGTAAGGCTATTATCACAAATGATTTATGACTTCACTACAAATCATATGTACAGTAAGCACTATTTTCTCACCCAATTATCTGCAAGTTTAGTCAGTCCAGTAATTGCTCTTCGTGGGTACAAATAAATCGGAAAGTATGCTTGACTTAGGTGATGTGTATGGTCAAACAGTTTGCACTTCTGCAGATTACCTTTCTTTTCGTGTCTGATCCCCATTTATTAATTCATTCGGTCAGTCAACCAGTAAGCGAGTGTTATGTCTCTTGTTTACTAATACTTAAAATCCACTTTCTTCAGTTTCTATAACTAATATTACTGAAATATGTTAAATACATACAGGTACCAAATAAGAACCCATTGAATAAGCCGCAAGCCTTTCAACCCTCCCTTTTCTCGATAGATAACGAGTTAACTGAAAGTAAAATTGAATAGTCAAATACAATGAAACAGCAAAATATACAAAGTATGGGGGTTGGTGGGTCTGCGTTCTCTTCCTTATCTCTTATCAATCATATATATCTCTTATCTCTTATCAATTATAGATATACATAAGTTTACGTTTGTTTCGACGAATTCATCAAGAAATTTATTGATTGGTAATGTTAAACCATGAAGTTAACCCGAGTGCAAATAAATGAATATCTCGATTTTCTTCTAAAATTTGTTTCATGCTAATTTGCACTACAGACATACATTTTTTAACAGACGAGTTAGCTCTATTAATGAAAGTAAATAAACAATTGTCTTTCATTACAATGTGTCCTGAGGCTTCGCAAGAATATATAAACCGAATAAATTTCTCAGAACCTGTGCACATTACGAATTGGGCCTGCTCTACACTAAAACATGCGAGTTTGTTATAATTATGAATCGAGATAATCACCGCATTACCATTTATAGCGGCTCTTGTTCTGTTCTAAAGATTTACCAGACCAATGCATAAGATTTACCAGACCAATGCATATGATTATCCCTCTGGAGCATACTTGACTCCTGCAAACTAAAGGACATTTTCAGTCTAAGATTTAACCTACAGAGAACCACGTATAATGTTAGGAAAAAACTGCAACATTGTAAAAATATCGAAACGTAAATTTTTTTACAAAATACTACAAAACAGGTGGTGACCAATAAAGAAAAATTTCAAAATTTCACCCTCAGGAAGAGTTTGCTGAAAAAATACAGTTGTGAAATTAAAAAAGAACGGTCAAAAAGCAGATAAATTTACGCATTTGCTGAGAAAAATGATGAGTGCTTGCTTTTGATTATAATCATCTCAGTTAATGTGATCTTCAATGTCATAAGCAGTCACAGCTTCAAAGACAATTATATATATATGTCTTGATCTAAAAATAACTTTATTGAAAGTTAGAGGGTTTCTTATTGCACTTTTTTTTATATATCTATGTTTTGATTACATTTGCATAATGAAATGAAACATATACCAGTTTCGGCCGTTCTTCTGCGAAGAACCAAACAAGTTATCATAACCAGTAATGAATTTAAAATATAGTATTGGAATAAATCATTAAAATTATCGTACTCGAATCATACGTGTGACTGACGTCTAACATGTAACTTGCCAAAATCGATTTTGCTATACGACTATAACTGTTTATAACACATAAACATTTCAAATATATCAAACCGTCCCACGGTATCTCTGTGATAATATTTTTCGAATACGTTCTCACTGACAATTAAAATTACAGATGAAAGAAAACGAAAATATGCGTATGTTTTCCCCTAATACTCCCCAACCCCAGTCACTCCTGCTCCCCTCCCACCTCCATCCAACTCCCCAATTGTCTGAATGCAAGATTCGAAATCTTTTTTGTCATCTACTTATCCTTCTGGAACATCATACCAAATGCGATAACCCTCCCTCATTCGGCATAGATGGAGTTCGGGTTACAAGTTATAATCCACATTATCTATCAAAATCTGATCTTTGATGCCACCCCCTTCTCCGTTGAGAGCTGCATCCCGGATCCAAAATCTTCATTGTCTTACACTTATCTTCCTGGGGCATCATACCAAATATGATCACCGTACCTCAGTTGGTGTAGATGGAATTCAGGTTACAAGGCCAAGTCCATATTACCAATGTGGTCATCCCACAACTGACAGTCCCTTCTTCCAACGGCTGCGTCCAATATCCCAAACACTAGTTATCATGTCCTCATCGTCCTAAAACATGATACCAAATATGATAAGCTTTACCTCAATCTGTGTAAATATAATTCAGGCTACAATGACAATATAGTGATGCACGGACGGACGGACCGACTGGCACACTCACTGATGGACAGACAGGCGGAAGGACATGATCAATCACAATATGTGAGAAAATTGTTGATATAAATACATTTTCTCTCGATCATATGACTCAGTAATTAAAAAACCAGACAACTTATTTTGTTCTAAATTATCGGAATACTAAATCTGCCCAACGTTGAAGTACAGCCTTAAAATTCATATCATCCTATTATTTTCTCATCATTCAACGATAAATGAAATAAAGAAGCTTATCATCTTACAGGAAACATCTTACTGCTTTCCCCCTTATTAGACCAAGACAACAAGGCGAATTTAGTATATTTTTTGTTTTGCACGTAAAAAATGAGGCCGATATCTATAAATAAGAATAAACAAGATTTGAACAATATGCAGACAGTCTCATTTTACCAGATAGTTTTGACACTGTAAAATATATCAAAAAGATTTAAATCTATTTAAATCACAGCTTCCCAATGTAGCTCTTTCGAGAAATCTACAAAAAGTGTAGCATAATTGAGGAAACAGACTATTTCAAGAAAAAAAAGAACTCAGTGTTAGAAGGACGATTTGATCACAAGACTAGTTAGAACTGCATTGTGGCGCTTTGCTGTCTTTTCCTGAATATGATATGCGGTAGAAATATGGGTTTGATTTCGTTTGACCGTTCATTATCGGTTGTTTTGTCAGGGTACTTCATTACCTTGTCCGTGAAAGACCAATCGTTGATTTCATCTATGCCTTAAGGAGAAATGTTCAACGTTTCTTCTCATAGTCTTGTGTATTCAAAATATGATAGAATCTACAGAATTTTTATGCCATGCAGAAATCTTTGATCTGCTTTCATTGAATGTAAGAATGTATATGTTCTAAATAGAGTTTAAACAGTAATAATAGTTGTCAATCGAAATCTGCTGACAACGTTCAATAGATACCTATTTACATTCAATATCTTTATGATGTTATTCATTTAATAGTGGCTATTACTAGAGCATTTTGAATTGCAGCGATGGCATATTTTATCAATAAAACTCGCACGGTGAATTAACGACCACTTTACAGTTTTATTTCGCACCCAAGCTAATCTAAACGGTTCACTTGCTCTCAAGCCGACGTCTCATCACACAAGTTTCACAATGAGTTATATTATTCTCATATTGGTACACAGCAGTCTACGAGTCATCGTTTTCTTTCGACTGGGGAATTTTACTTTGTCTTAAACAAACTTTACATAAAAAGGAGGAATTCCTGTGATCCAACAGGCCGGTCATCCATAGTTGGTAAATTCCGCCTTTTGTACTTTCGTAGTCCAAGACTTGTGTGTTTGTTTGGTAGATTTGACAACACATGCAAATAGATAATGATTTCTCTGATTACTTTTCTTCTCCAGTCCCAGAAAACGCATTATGCATACATCACCTTAACGAGTATTTTGCAAAAGAACTGATGACACATTTATGACGTATGGTTTTAATGCAAGTTGTAGAAATGTTTTCCGATAGAACAAAATAAGACAATATTATTAAAATGTGTATATTAAGTGATATTTGAACTGCAAACTACATAAATAATATCTCAATTCCGGAATCGTCAGTGAAACAAATGCGACGATTCTTGGCACATGGAATGGGAGTTGGATCCCTTTTATCGTTTAAATGATTGGATCCCTTTTATCGTTTAAGTGATTGGATCCCTTCTATCGTTTAAGTGATTTATAGAATGCTAAATACCCTACAAATGCACAAAATGTTTTTTGGAGAGGTGGGCCAGGTGTAATAAATTTGTATAATTGAAGAATTTTCATATTGCGAATTTAAAGTAGGAAATTAAACAGTCGTGTAAAAACTGTTTTCTTCACCTGAAGGAATAAAACTTGAAAATATAATCTCATCTAATTATTGGATTAAAATAAAAATTCAAATTTAAGTTCTGATGGAGGATAAGCAAACATGGCGTGTTTCATCCAAGATTACAGATCCTTCAGATTTAACAATCTTGACCTTTTCCGTTCATTTCTTGGGCACATAAACGGAAAATATTGTTACAGGGACAAATATTTGCTATGTCATCAATTTATGCCTTTTCTTCAATGCAATATGACCAAATTGCCAGAAATGCAGTATTAGGAGATATAATCAGAGTTCAGCTGGCTGTGGTACTATTGATAAACATAGTTGATTTATACAGTATGCTGATCGATTTTCTTCGCGACGTGTTTCTTTTATTTTTCATACCCACTTCATTCCAGTCACATCTCGCTGGCAGATAGTGCACAAGTATCAAACAGGAATGTATAAAGCCTTTTGTGTGGAGTATTTGTTATGCAGAAACTATGAGTGTCGTACTGGAAGAAAATTAAATTCCTCGTCGGTGGATTACCAAATTAGTTCTTATTTTGCCGCTATTCATGCCAGAAAGTGATCATGCAAATGACATGAAATAACCGAAAAAATAAACATAATAGAAATCAGCCCAATAGCTATGACAAGTATGGATTTTACTGCATATCTAAACTTAAATTAGGTTTTCATTAATGAAGAAACTGATCTGTATACACTAGACTTGAAAGATACAATCTTATTTTATGATAATTTTATAAAGATGATGTAATCCTATGACACCATATTTTGAGTTTGAGTGTTCATTCCAGCCAAAGAGTTCGTGAATACGGGGCCCTATCTTATATTTCCTATGCATTTGTAATTAAATCAAACTGATTTCTCCTCTTTCGCAATATTTTGTTATTTACTCTCATATTCGGCACATTTAAACTCTGAGAAATAAATACATCGTGAACCTAAAACCTGGAGAAAAAAAGAAGCTCAACATATACAAAAACGTCCAAAGCCTTTTCTTGTGTTTCATTTTGTTGATTGTAATAGATCAGTTTTACAATCAACGTACAACTCATTTAGAGTAGCCTTCTACAGACTAAAGTAAAAATTAGTAAAATTATATATTGCAATAAATTGCTATTCAATGGTATGTTACAATACATTACTATTCAATGGTATGATACAATACATTACTATTCAATGGTATGTTACAATGCAATACTATTCAATGATCTATTACAATACATTACTATTCAACTTAAAGCAATTCAAAAGTGTTCTTGTTAGATCAAGTATCACGACTTTTATAATTTCAAACATTTGAAAATAACCGACATTAAGGCATACTATTTTTTTCTCAATATGTGATGAAGCTATTTATATGATCCATACGAACTATTGTAAAGCAGATTAGTGATATCCTTTCAAATTTGTAAAATATATATAAAAAAGAAAAATAAAACTATTCGACGATGTAGTACAGTTATCGAGGTATGGGGGTGGGTGGGGATGGGGTCATACTCTCAACGTTTTACTTTAAATCTGCAATAAATCATTAAACTGTACGACTTTCAATGTACAGGTTATACCAGGCACATAGCATCCTGTTTTGTGAAACAATTATATTAAACGAGATCTTCAAGCTGACCTCTGGGCAATGGGCGGTACAAGCGAATTAAAATCTAGGTGGGTGGTGGTTCGAAGGTGATATCAAAGTTTAACATGTGGAGGAATTATTTCCTCCCATAGTTCTGATTTCGTGTTAATCAATTAATTTTCGATACAATATTCGTTTAACAACAGATCGGGTCTCAAGGAAAATTTGATATTACTTATTGCAGTCACACTTTATAAGAATATTTGTGTCCTCTTTTAATTAGTCTTTGCTGAAGCCAGTGCATGAGAAAACTTGTCTTACAACATGACGCCACTATGATGAGTTAAACATCGTTGAAGCTACGTCACTTTTTACGCGTAATTTTTCGAGACCATTTGACACTTTGTTTAAACATAAGAGAGGCAGGGATTCATCTGTGATTGTCAGATTTTTAGGTAAAATTAATGTGAAGTTGAAAATGTTATCACTTATATTTTTCTCCTTAAAACTTTAATGCGCAAGATATATTCGGTTTGAAGATGCTAATTAAATATTGTTTCTTTTCTGTACACTGTTGGCCTATATTCAAAAATTAAATTTTTTCTCGATTTTATACAAGAAACTATCCAATATGATCACTTTCTTATAGACATGCATGCTATTGTTATTTGATGAAATTAAGTTTAAATGTTTTGGCAACTTTCTACTTTCTCTTTGAAAATCAAACAGTTCTCAAGAAGTTATTTGAATGTTGGTGTGCAAAAGAAATTGTCCAGTTTATCTAATGTGGTGTCTGATTTTTAGCCTAATAATTTTCATCTGCCCATATAACATGATGACATTTCCACGTATTAGAGATTTTTTATTTGTCTTTGTTTGTTTTACTTTGATATGATTCTATAACTGCTCAACTCTAAAATAAAGTTAACATCAATGCAAGTGTGTCGCATGCTCTCTCTACGCATCATTCTTCAGTTTTTCAACAAAAAGTCCTGGAAAAAATATAATGTCCTGGTTAATTTATACCTCTTCCTATTCATGATTCGTCTGGGTTGTACAGCCAACTTATATAACTTATATCCCTTTTAACTGAAACAAATTATATACAATGACGGCGACGATGACGACGAAAATCAACAATGACAACAACAACAGTAATCATCATTATCATCATCATCAGTATCATGTGCTTTTACCATAAACATACAAACAATTATGGATGTAAAAGATAACCACGCCACACGATGTTGTTTGCCGGAAATGTGAACTTTTTACACAAACAATGGATGCGAATCAGAAGAGGAAATTCAATAAACAACTTCATTCAAAATGCATACAGCACGTGTCCACACTGAGCGACAATTTAGCAAGCAGTATAAACAGAATTTTTAAACTGACGAATACTCATACAGATATAGCCGTTATAATGTTTTTTGAACATTTTGATTTTCATACTTTGCTATCCTAATTTCTGATTGATAGTTTTAGCTAACTCCTGTCATCGAACTTCGGAACGATTTGGCGTCGGACATATGTTGGCAAATTAGGCAACGCTTGTCTTTGCAGTAATATGTGCGTGAATCTGTGGTTTTGTTTGAAGTTACCTTTATACGTACCAGATGGTAATTCAGAGTTTTAGGTCTACGGTACGCAACCATAGGAACTTCTTGAAATACCCCCTTCAGATGTTCGGAGGATTAAATCTGGTTCAAATGCTTCCGAATTATCTGTTGTAACTTTGGGGCGTCGGGGTGGAAAGAAACCACGGAGGGGACGCGTTTGTTGGTTTTCTTTGTTTTATATTTCCGGAGGGATCTTCTCTCTCTCTCTCTCTCTCTCTCTCTCTCTCTCTCTATATATATATATATATATATATATATATACACACACAAATGGAACAGCAAACCTCTATCTCTAATTACTGCAATTGTCAAAACACCGTATACAACCAGCACTAAAGTTTGAACACACGCGATATCAAAGTAATTATAGTCTATACCAAAAGTTCCATTGCAGGCGATTCCCTGCGGTATTTATTGTTTATATATATATCTATATATATATATATATATATATATATATATATATATATATATATATATATATATATATCTTAATAAAATAATGTACATATTTTTTTTGCAAAGATCTAGCTTAAAGAAGCTTCTTTTCTAAAAGCGTTTCGATAGTTTGACTTTTTTACTTTACAAGGTTTTAGAATGCCAAGCGGCTGTTGTTTTTCTGAACCCTTTTTTTATAGAATGAGTCTGTCAAATAGACAGTTCCGAAATTCGTTTCGATTTCATTAAGGAAGTTAAACGAGAAAGTGAGACCAATTATATTGAGGGTGATACAACAAACATGGTTACCGATTAACATTGTAAAGCTCCGTAAGACTGTTGAATTGATGTAATGGCGCACTTAACCAAACTTCTTAATCAAATACGTTATAAATGCGAAAATCATGTTTAGCCGATTTTATTAAGATATGTCTTGTGTATGGCTTCAATATAACCATATCAAGACACTTATCGCGGAAAAAGGCCGACAATGTCTCATCTGCGCATACTATATTTTGAAAGATAAGAGTAGACATTGTATGCTGCATATCAGCCGTTTTAAAGTCATAAATTGATCTTCTGAACATGGCGTGTCTATCTTCTAAAATATTGAATGATATCAGAGTTATGTGCTGAAATATATTATCGAACCCTCAGGTCTGAAGGCGAGTAGGAAACTTCGACAAGTATCATTTCCGACAATGCCAATAATCCAAAAACAAATTAAATATTTATCTGTAATTTACTTCAAACGACATTTACAAATAAGATAATACTGAAAAAGGGCAATATATGTCAATGGATTCCATGGGTGCTAAATTCATCCGCTATTTAAAAAAAACAACAACTAACTCGCTGATATCTAAATAACAGACAAGATGGTATGTTGCTTGCAGCAGACGTAGTCTGTAGTAAATTAGGAATGAAATATAGAATTGTATTCTTCTGGAAACCAATGTTCATGTTCGTGGGTACCAATTTTCATAGATTTTGTGGTTTCTATCAACCACGAATTTACAGACCAAACGAACAATCATCCTTCTCTCAAAAAAGTGGAATTCCGTACCAGAACCATGAATTTAGGTACCGACGAAAAATGGCACTTTTCCCCAAGCTACGAACATTGTTACCATCAAATATTTATCGAGAAATTGTCACAAATACATTTAAATATGGCGTTTGCCTATTTATCTTGGTAGAATGCCTTGCTTACTCTTAGTCATCTATTGAACACAAATATATACGTATTTTCTTGAGTGAAAATTAATTATTCTTCCTCACCAGCAGACGGTACCTATTTGTGATTGACAATTATGCTTTCAACACTAGTTGTTCGCCCGAGGTAATTCTACTCGTTCTACATCCGGTTAGGAAACTGTGCTTACGTCATCTCTTCGAGAAACGAAAAGTGCGAAATGAATTAATAATATCCAGATCGACCTGACTTTGTAAAAAATGAAGATAAATGAAATAATTATACATTGTTTCCTATATCGTTATCAAATCATCTATACTTCATATCTTCGAAAACATGCCAATTTATGAGAAAGGATTACGATTGGAATTAACGAGAAGATGTTACTAATGCATGCCGATATAATATAACAAGTATGGCATCCTTTTCGTTCTCATCTTCATTATCATTTTTAAATACAACGGAATAAATCAAGAGAAATCATTTAGTAATGCTAAAAGAAGAAGACTGTGTAAATTTCTAAAAAGATGATCCTTTGAACGTTATAATTGTAAATCATATCAATGCTGCAAATGCAACGCCCCTCCAACACACAACCACAAAACAAGCAATAGAAGAAAACAAAAGCAAAAAACAAAACAAAAACATAATATCTAAGTTTTTCTTAAATATTCGTTAGTCTCCATCACTTCCAATAACTACACTCTCTAACCCAACCAGATTGTTGAACTAAATTTTCTTATGCATGTATGCCCATTCACATTCACATTTACTAGCTTTAAAAACTGAAATAAACTCTGCGAAATTATGCGCACGCACGCATGACAGTACTAACACGTGTACATAAAGGCAAGATAGAATATTCCCGCTTTTTCCAAACGAATTACAAATTAATTACCTTATTCTTCCATAGTCAGTATTAACTGTCCTAAAACAGCTTACGAGTTTCATCATGCATCGTTATGCTTTCGACCTTTCAGCAGTCTTACATACGCACGGATACCTTGAGCTAAAGAGTAATGACATCCGTGATCAAATGACCTTTCCTAATGTATAATTGCCATATATTGTTGAAAGATTTGAGATATTACAATGTTGATAATAAGGGAAAGGGTCACAAGTATGGTAAGTTCTGACATAATGTGTATGCCAATGCAAGAAATGAAAATAAATTCATGTCTGCCATATAGAAATGCGAGCTATATATGACTATTTTGATTAAAAAGAAAACAAAACATGCACTTAGCTTGTATCAAGGTATGATTCAACCGATTTAATGCATTCTTGCTTAACCATACAATTTTTTGGATGCGAACTCAATGAAGACTCTTTATGATCATGAACCACCAGAGGAAATTTTGGACTTTTGGAGGAAATGCGGCTCGAGTAACACACTGTTGACCATATATGTTAAAGATTTACATATTTTGTGCCTTTACATATTTTGTTTTATATTTACAGAATTGAATATCTGTACCTTTTATCTTTTACATTCTAGTACTTCATATTTACAGCATTTGGAAGGATTTATTTTCCTAAAGTTTTCATGCAATTATTCGTTTTTATATTTTTAATACTTTACTTTTAATGGACACCATATAGCCATTTTTGTGCTCAGGTGCCAATTATCAACACCGGTCTACCTTATGTTTTGGAATGCCTAGTAACAACTTGGTTTTTTAAAAATGAGGTGCAGACCAGTTTAGATGCGGAACAGTTGTTCGCAGTAAGTTATCTCCTTCGATGAGATTAAAATGTGGAACATACACATTTAAAATATGAGCCGTCGTTATTGCAAGTACATTATGTGACCAATACAAGTCATGTGAGAACAATATTTTGTTTTCATATTATATACGGGACATAAAAGAAGCAGAACACTAAATGATATGACACTGGTATAGAAAAGAGTCTCTCAGATGTACGATTATGTCACTGTAGCTAAAACGTGTTGTGTTCATTACTCGGCTTTACAAAGAAGCTCTACGATTAAAACAATAATTACAGTACGTTTAATGCATTTTGCAATTTGTCAGCTAGATATAAAGAACAACTAATTTCGTTAAAAAGACACTGATACATTGGATACGCTTGCGGTATTCAGGTTCATCTTTCAATATTCAGTTTGAAAAAAGCATGTTTGGAGGTTAACGCCTCTTTCGCAGTAAATAAGATGGGTACAGTCAAATAATTTAATGCGCTATATTCTACTTCAGCTCCTCTATTTGTTTCGCGACATTTTGCGATAGATAATAAAAATGCGTGTCATTTCCAATTTGATGTTTCCAAGTGTAGTACTACAACACTACAACAGCATGCCTGCTATTTTCCTCTAGTTAAGATGGTTAACATTGCTATGGCTTTGCTTAGATGTATTATTACTTTCGTTCACATAAAAAAAAAAATTAAGCGAAATTAAATACTTAAATATTCAATGACAATTTTAGTGGAATTTGAGAGTAAAACAGACAAATTATTTAGTTGTGTAAAGTATCACAGTGAGATGAATATATATATATATATGTGTGTGTGTGTGTGTGTATGTGTGTGTGTGTGTGTGTATCTATGTCTCAATTATATTTCGACACTCCGCTGGTGGATCGAACAATTTTTATCAAGACCATCTATATCATTGACATTTATGTTTAATCGTCTTGGTCCTGTCTGACAGACAAGGTGCGTCAGATGACTGATATATTGGACATGATATAAGACTGTGAACAATGTGATTTGTTTAGATGAGGGTTTACATGTATATCCTTATTTTTCTTTTGGTTAATCGTGATATAGCAACTCTTTATCAAATCATAATACAGTAATCTATTTCAAATCGTTATAATGTTGTTGCAAGTATTTTAACTGTTATTCAGATAAATGTATTAACATCTACTCAGCAATATAGTCGTGGATTCCGTATTTCTAATTATAATTTTGTTTTGCGGAAATCAAATAAAATATATATATATGTGTGGCTCCGATGCAAAATAGTTGATTGATTATTAAGTCTGTCGGCTCCACGTAAGATGTTTTGACATAGACCTTTGGTAAGTGAGGTTAGTATATAGGTTGAAAAAATTACTAATCATTAATTCATTAATTAAGCTTTCCAGAGGTCAAAAATCAAGTTTCACCGCCTCCCCTTTATTTTAAAGAATGATAGATATGTTTATGGTCGAGTCGAGGAAAAATTGTTGACACGAGATCATACGAATAGTGTTGGTGATCCCAGTTGAGAACCAGTTTCTGTCAATATTTACTCAAAGGAATCTGTGCTCAAAACTTTATGTGAAAGTTCTGAATCCTGTTCTCGAAACAACGCCATTTACGAAGAAGAAAAAAGTCAGACTGCTTTTTGCGGTGAAATAATAGATAAGCTTATGTCAGTTGTATCAACACTCATTACTACCCGATCAATCTGTGAAACATATATTTCTACATTCTTAATATGTTACATATTTCTTATTTGACATATTAGCCCGTTTTAATCTCCAAGCGTTGATCAAAATTAAAACATAAACAAAAGTGGTATTTGCCTGATGGAAACTCATTAACAGTTGATCTTGGAAGGTAATTATATCGAGTATTTCAGAGATGTAAAAATACTTTACCAATATTTGTGGTCGAAATTACCAAAAAAAAGTACCGTAAACTTGCTTTATTTCCGATGTCATGAATCTAGACGAAAAACAGTTGTGTAAGCACGTGTCCTTCGAATGCTGTCAGACTCCAAAAAAACAAACAAAAACAAAACAAAAAAAAAACATCTACAGCTCTTTGGAAGTAAATTTCATCCTCGATAAAGATCTATGGTAAGTAATATCTCTTCTTTCTTCTACGTTTTATCCTAATACAAGTATAACTTACAGCAAGGATATGGAGGCTACTATCGCTTAGATTAATCGGATGATTGGATCGGTTTACCATTCAAGTGGTAGGGTAAGAGGATTGATTATACCAACTTGTAGATTGACTAGTCTGTTGTAAAATGTGGAAATAATCACCGGCACACAGTCGAATCTCCATCCCCTCAATATCTAGCAAGCTTCTGACTTTACCTCCTTTATCTCTTTATATATTTTACACATCTTTACCAGCTATCTTAAAGAGCAAAAAATGTACCTCTCAGCTGGGTACGGCATATGTCAGTCAACTATCGCATAACAAACTTTCTAATGAACCTCTACCTTATCTGATCAATTATATAGTTGTAAATATTTATCTGATTGCATTTTTTACACGTACAGATTGGGGTCGGACAGGATTTTGTCCAAAGAATTGGGTCACCTAGAAACATTAGGTCATGGAACATGTATAATACCAAAAATCGTTATCTCTCTGAACGTTTTGTTTAGTTTTCATGGAGTTCTCACTACAGATTTAAGTGTGTTCTGTCAGCCATCATACTATATTTCATACAGAAAAACACTTTATATATATATATATATATATATATATATATATATATATAATATTCTTCTTGTATATACGAAATTGTATTTGCTTACGGTACCTTATTTATTGGTTTGGTTTGGTTTTAGTGTTTTACGGCACAGCAACGCTTGAAGGTTATACCGTCACGAGGCAAGGCAAGTAAAGTGCCTTGCTGAAGGGAGCATTACGGTGGCCGATCCGGACAAAATCGATGTTTCTTTTCGGATTTGAAAAATAAATCCAAAGCTTTGGTGGTTAATTATTTTAAAGCGTGTTTGTTTGTTGCAAAAACAGTGAAGAAAAGTTTTCTATCACATAATGTAATCACTACAGGTGAGTGCCCTAGAAATGTTATTGAAGGACTATATTGGATCAAGGGTTAGTTACGACGGAAATTGTTGGGCTAAATTTCAAACAAGAGTTAACTGATTTGTCTTAACCCAGGAAAACATACTAGTGAACTTCACTGGAGCGTTTGAATTTAGAAAGTCGTTTTAATGACCAGCAATGACCATACGTGTACTTTTCGTAATTATTTTCATAAACATATACAGGTGTATTTAAATATAGTAATGCCATCTTGAATTTTAAGCATTTGATTTCAAACATTAAGTGCTTTTGGGTGATCTTAAGAATGATTTAATGTCAAACAGATAGAGAAATAATTTGATTTTACGCAGACAATATTCTCAATGGAAACGGGTTAGCATTCTGATAATAAATCAGGCATTGCATATAATGACACAACATATTACGTAAGTTTGGGAATAGTTTGGAAAGATAATACTGAAAAACATGAACCCCAGTATACTTTAGAACACAAAATGTTGCCGCTTCCAGATTGTTTAAATACACTTAAAAACATCGAATGTTTAGAAAAAGGTTTTGTGCTACATGAAATGTTCACATAATATTTTAGTTAATATGCTTAATAACTGCCTTTTGAATATGTAACAAAATTGGCGGTCTGCGTGACAGAAGAAGGATATATTGTGTAAGGAGTTGTTTTCTCCATTATTTTTTATGTGTCATATATGCAACTTATTCTGGATATTTTTGAGATAAGTGCCAACTATCAGAATTACCTCAACCATTTCCAAACCTGGCAATGATATCTCAATTACGGGCAACATGGGATGTATTTTATCCCCATAATGTTGGGTTTATTTTAAAGAAGTTATTAGTGTTTTGTTATTTATCATTTATAAATATTAAATAAAATAAATATTAAAATTCCCATCATGTGAATATATATATATATATATATATATATATATATATATATATATATATATATATATATATATACACACACACATGAGGCAATTTAAACATATAGAAAACGCACACGAAGATTATGAATCAAATGTATATCATAACTGGTTAACGATTGTAATATATTTCAACGAAATGCCTTGAAGAGATGTAATCATTGCTAAACATTGCTGCTTATTTTGCTCCCATTAGCAAGTCATCAACTACCTATTACGTGCTGCCAGTCTGAACATGTTTATAATGAATGTCTTATTAACATATTAACAATTACATACACGCTACTGTTACTGTCAGAAAGAAAGAGTGGATGCAGGTACAAGAATGTTTGCACTGATTCCACCGAAATAAAGATAAATGAATAAATAAGGTCTGACGTATCCAAAAAGTTCATCGAAACAATTTTGTTGTTTTTGCCATAATTAGCTGCATAAACATTAGAGAGAGCAGAAGCAGTAACAACAGCATTACCGTAATTATGTATTGCATGTCACGTCAACCTATAAAACGTTTTCAATCAAATTGCGCACCTTCCCCTTCCTCCTCGGATTTGCTCTCCAGAGGCTGTCGTGTGTGCGCAGCTAAACGTCGCGGTACAATCGAAGATGAACCAAGACTATTGATCTCGTTTACAATATCAATATTTATATCATGGTGTTTCCATCTGTATTGCTCCTAAAGAAGTATAATCACCGTAACTTCAGGATGGATCATAATAGTGTTTGATCCTCATAGAAATATTTGCGAGGATAGAATCATATCGAAGGAACTCGTCGCGTCTTTGAACCACTTTCCTATTAAGATTATAATTGTGATATTTCACTGGAGTGAAAAAATATCATTTTTTCACTGGTCGTCAATAGACATTGATATCACTATAACGAAGAAAGGTAAAGATGGCCGCTTCGCATCCAGCAATGGGCAAATATTGTTTTTTCTTCATTTTTTTTTTATCTGCTGTTTTACCTTGAATTGGGAAGGAACATTATGTTACTACTGATTAGTTTCTGTGCGAATATACACAAAACAGAGCAGAACATAAACTGCAAACCGCTGATATTATCGCGCGGGATACAGTAAGAAATCTGCTACTTCACTCTGTTATACAAGTTGCTAGACAATACGTTTGAGCATAAAATGAAAAGAATATTTGCTTGCTCCGAGTGAATAACGGATATATTTCATCTCGTGGGTGAAAATCTGAAATATATCCGTTATTCACTCGTTTCATTTGTATAAATCTGTTTAAATGTTTAGATTGGTAGCCAACATACAAATGAGTCAACTCCAACTGGAACTGAATATTTTATTAAGAGTTATTAAGTTCCTCTCTTTCTGATCGCTTTATGATTCAAACCGTTGTATGTACATGTTAAGCGCCATTTATGAGAGAGAGCGAGAGAGAAATACGTGATATTTCTAAGATCCCTATGCTTAACCCATACTTATGTTATTGCAACCTTGATATCAGAGCAATGTATTCGATAGAGTCGATATTGATTTGAACTACGTAACTTATGTCATGGCAATTTACACATGACATTATATGACTGTACATTTATTACAACCGTGCACACTGTTACCATAAGATGTCGGCATATTAGGCACACTAACTGAAGAAATAAGTAGCCAATGTTATAGGTAAGGAAACTATATTGGGAATCATTTACCCCAGTTTTGTCACAATTACTTATTGGGGTTTGCATTAGTGAAGAGACGAAGAAAAGTTTTAAAAAAATACATATTTGTTTTGCCATATATATATATATGAAAATGAATTCAGAACTACTCCAACATGTGCGATTCTGAAACCACTTAGCTAAACAATCACATTTTGATCCAGTACGTTAAACAAATAACGTCTTTAAATTGTCTATACATGCACGAAATAATGTTATTTCAATCACATGCTGGATTCCAAATGAAACTTTGAAAAGTTTTTTACACGTTGCCTTGTTACCCTGCAGATTAGCTTCTGCATATAACAAGCATGGGTTAGAAATTTATTCTGTTACTGTAAGATATGAAATTGTTCTGTTCACTTTGACAGACATGAAACTCTTCTATTCATTTAATGAATTATTGATTCTAGGTTATTCACGGAAATGACATGAATTTATGGATTTGTACTGTTCACAAAGAACATATGATTATATTGAAATACATCGTTCAATAACGGACATGAAATTATGATTCCACGTCGTTCATATAACGAAAATGAAATTATGATACTACGTCGTTCATCAAGCGGAGATGTCGGTTATGATACTGTTTCGTCTATCTAACGAAAATTAAAAGCCCTTATCTACAGTAATAGGGTATCGCACAACGAATGGTTCTATATATGATTTTCCTTCCCCTCCGCCGAACATCCCGCCTATATTCACGATGACACAGGCCGAGCGTGATGCGATGACCCCTCGGATGTCGAGCTGAGCCAACCATGACTTCCTGCAGCCAACACCAATGGTTCCAATTTATATCACTGGACTTCCGCTTAATATATGCAACTGATCGGTGTAATACATGAGCGATGAACTCTAGCGTGCTTTTGTACCAACAACACTGTACAGAAGAAATACCTTGTTAAACATTACACGACTGTATGGAACTACATAATAACTAAGTTCATACATGAATCTCTCTACAAAAGGAATAATCACACCAGATTATAACGAGCTAGAACGTTTCTCATCGTTTGCTATAGACAACCATTATAATTTATACCAACTTGTCAATTCAGAAAAAAACCACGACTATAATCTGAAACAGACTATGTTAAATATAATAGCATTATATTGTGCAGAACTGTCTGACCTAATGGAAAATAAGGATACATTCCCCAACAATTAACTTAAAAAACTACTGACTCTTCACACATATTATAATAAGAAAAGCGGAACGTCTATAATTATTACATAGTTCTGCAGCTGAAATATAGCTATCCTGAAGAATAGAGTTTTATCAATGCAATGTGACTATACAGAAAAATTAGTACTCTGTATACTTGTACGTAGCAGAAACCACGGACGGAAAAGCACGAGGTAAGTGAGATCCTACCGCTGGCACTTTGCAAGTCGGTCGACCAAGTGAGCAACCCTATGTCGCAATCGTTTGACAGAACTAAAACATACATCATGGGTAATGCTCAATGCGGCAACAGGACCCATACAATATATAAATTAAAATACAACAGCAACTTGGAACACACAAATTCGTAACAAGCTGCCTGAAACAGAATTGCTTTGCTTATTGTTTTAAAATCTACTATGGCAAAGGATAGACAATCTCACGATTACAGCTCGACTCTCAAAATAATAAAGGTCAATATATTGATTTAGAAACAATGACGAATAAGCATAAATTGTTATCGATAGTGATCAGGTGCATGTACTTATCTCTCAACTATACAATTTCAGTTTCTGTTCCAGATGCCGTAGTCTTAAGAAAAGAATGCTAGTGTTGGCCCCGTCTGTGTGTAATAGCTCTTTCCTGGAACTTTGGCTTTTCTGTGGATACGATTCACTCTTCATGTATGTGAACAAATACGAACAAATACGAAGGATAATGTAAATTCAAATTAAACAAACAAATGTACATTTTCATAGCTGAGTAGAAAGAGCGTAAAAATGTTAAAATGTTTCTAATAATATCTACCAATCTGAATACAAGAACAGATTCGATTGCGCACAATCACAAAAGCATATGTTTTCTCAGCTTATTTCAGTTATATAAAATGGCGAAGAAAGCACGTGTTGTCTTGTAACAAATGTTTATTTGAAAAACAATTTGAGTGAATGTTACACAAAATGAAAAAGGTGATGTTGTGTTCTTTATGGGCAACAACTTAAACACTGCTACCTTCAGGTACTTGACTCTTGAATGGCTTCTTAAAATTCAGTACACAGATTATCGACCTCTGTTAAAGATCTATATCAGTAACGTCCGTTTGATAAAGGAATTCCGTCATATAGTTGTAGTAGTAAAGGTCATTGGCAAATGCATTTTAATTAAATAATTTTCGGAATATGAGAAAAAGTATATGCTATTCTTTAATAAACATTTTAATACTTGCCAAAAGGTTTCTTTTACTATGATTTGTGGTGAAATAAATTGATTTCCTGATACCCCTAAGGATGTTAATACTGGTAATGAACGACCTTCACTGTACGTTCAGTCCTAACAATTGCCTGACCCTTATGTTTGAAAGGTTTACTCAGTTTCAATACTTATATTGCACTGGACTATCCTAATATGGGCAAAAAATACACATACACGTCCCGCTAAATCCCATGAAAGTAAAGGATGTGAAATGATACATTATCAGTTCAGCATTCTCTGAATTCTTGTATACTCTCCTTTATATCAAGGTGACCTTCGCATTCTTGAAGCAACAATAACAAGTATGTTAAACATCTAGGTTGTCAAAAATAAACGAAGCTCTTACATAAGTTTGTCTTATGACACTCAACCCTATTGCTTAGCGAAAATTCATTCTTGTTGTAAGAATGAATTTCTTTTTTTTAAAGAGAATCGTATAACAAATCCAAGAGTTGAGGAAGTATAACTTTGTTGCATCAGATTATGTGAATAAACCATTTGCTTACTTGTGAAGATCTTTAAAACTGAATTTGTTGTCTGAAATTGGAAAATATCTTTGTAGATAACATTTTCAAAGACTTTGGTAAACGTTATCGATCGAGCGATTGGTCGATAATCTTTTGTTTTAGTGATATCGCCTATTTTATGTTGTTTTTGAACAAAGATATAATTGCTGCTTTCATAAAGTTGTCTAGTACAAAATGATGGAAAAATATACAATGAACAAAATCATTACAAGAATATTAGGTCATTTCTTGGTCTCTTTATCAGTCCACCAAAGGAAGCTGATAAAGCTGATTGAAGTGCTGCACATCGATGTCTTCATCCACCCATTAAAGGAAGTTGGTAGCTGATTGAAGTGCTGCACACTGATATTAAGCTGACATTTACATGATATGTATATCCTGTCGAAACAGATAAAATTTAATAAAAAAAATGTCTGTTTGTATTTGATAGTTGTTCGAGAGAACAAATATTATCAATCTAAGTGCTGTGTCTGCTTTTAATGAACGCTCTACGGTAATTTATCTACAATGACCGAAAGAAGCTGCCTGCAGAAGAACTATTCTTTGTTTGTTTTTGTTTTTTTGTGTGTTTATTTTTTCAAGTAAACTATGCCCATCTTTATTTCAATAAATCCCAGACTTTTGAAAAAAGACGAAGTAATATCATTGTTCTCTAACATTTTCTCTGATCTTTATCCTTCTACACCTTTCGATGCCCGGGAGCAGATGTATCTTGTGTAATGTAAATATGTAATTACCGTTACTGACTTTTTCCTTCTAGAGTCACTGGGCTTCATTCTTCTTTTTTATCACAAACGCTGTGAATCAGTGAGAACTTTGTTAGCCCGAATAATATGCTTCTCAGGAGAGAGCATTAGTAAAAAACCCCAATCTTTTCTATACCAATGTTGTTGGTCAGTGGCGGCGCGAGGGTTCGAGGCACCTTGGGGAATTTTCTTTAGTGGTGTCCCTATAGAGGCGCCCGGGGGCAATATTCTTTAGGGGCGCCCCTACTTTGCCACAGAGAACAGTTTTGTGTCAGTTGCCAACCTCCAACCTCTCCTCCATCAACAGCTGTAAAAGAAAGCTCTCGACGGTGCCTCCCCTCACCCGGAGCTCGATGAAAATTGCCCCCCCCCCCCCGCTCCCGATCCACCCTCGCACCACCACTGTGGTTGGTGTAGGTAGCTTTAGTTTTCCTAGATTACTTTTTTTATCCCGGGATTAAAGGTGATCCTAATAAACTTTTGCAAATTGAACTGACGGAAATTTATTCGAAGAAGATATGGCTGTTATTTAAATTTCCTTTTTCAAGTTTCTGCAAGAGAACAAACATACATACAATATCTTTAAACTCGAAACAGAACATTCGTATTTGGTGATTCTTCGATTCGGAAACAGTAGGAATTATTCTTGAAAAGAGTGTTAACTTATTTGATTATTATTTGCATTCTGAATTAAATTATGACATATCTCTACTTCTATCATGAACTCAGTTTGATTGAAGATTATAATGTGTCCTAGAAATTATTTGTCCCTTGGAGGACAAGATATATAAGCAGCACATATATGTTTGTTTTATTTCTGCATATTTTTTTTTTTTTTTTTTTTTGTGTACAAAACTAGAGTTGCTGCTCTTAGTAGTCATTGAAGACTATATTTTCCATCTCTGGGGTTTATAAGGGGCATAGACTACGACGTTTCTGTAAACCTAAAATGTAGCTATGCCATTAAGAATATAAAAGCCCATAGAAGGAACAAATACAGTTATTTGTACCCAAGATTGAAGGCGGATAAGATTTGTATCCATTGTGCCTTCCCGTTGATCTCGTTAGCGAATGTAAGGAAAATTTCGTTATGGGGACACTTTAAGTACACGAAAATACAAACAGAACAAATGACCAAAGACAGTCCTAGACGACATAATTAGAGTCATTCTGCTATAGTCCTGTTTATAACGTATTTGAATGCGGTGCTCGACATCTACTTGCTTAGTTTCTCTGTATTATTCGCTTCATTCGAATCACATACTTCAAGGCAATGATGCAATGATGCAGAAGTAATAAAGCAGCTTGGTTTATGAAGCCAGAGCACCTCTTTGTGGGGTATTTGTCACGCAATATTAAGCAGATTTGAAAGACATTGCATTTAAATAAGGCCAATGTCACATCTCTGGATTACCGATTTGGTCATTTCTATTCCACCGCTTGTGGCTGAAGTATTGATAATAAAGCATTAAGTCAAGGCTTAGAAAACGAGGACAATTATGCAGTATAGTTCAAAACTTTACATTTTTTATGCATTTATAGTCAGGTTTGTCCATTTTGATAACTAAATGACTAAAACCTCTTACTCCTTCTTTAACTTTTGGATAAATCAAGGATAAATATAATTCCAGGATACAGCATAGACGTTTTCAAGGCGCCAAAGGTATTGAATAGTCACAGATTACAATGTCATCGTGACGATCCTTATATTTATATCTTGTGTAGTCTTTGAAGTTCAAGGTAAATACTTACTGGAAAACTCGGTAAGGAGACGTACCCCAACCAATACCGTTCTTCTTCTAGGAGGTTACACTAGACTATTGTCATTTTGAGACTAACTGATGTAAAATGATCTAACACATTTTGGATTCATTAGGAAAGGAAATTAACATTTCAAGCACTATACAGTCGTCAATATTTAAGAAAACGTAAAATATGTATGTTGTACCCGAGATGGTTAGAAAGGGTCATTATATGTGACGTTGTATTACAAGGCTGATTCAGATTCCTAATATGTTCAGAGCCCATATAAATCTTTACCAATAACATGGTTTGTATGTACTTTTAGTTTGTTTCTCACGTCATTGTTTACAAATCATACACACATCAAGTCTGGGTTGATAAAACGAGTGTATTAACTGCCAGTTTGATGTTGATGTCATTACGTAAAGGACAATTAAGTTTGCATTTAATTTACGGGAGTTATCATCAACTCAAAAGAAGGTGCAATAACGTGTCTTTCAAAAGGTTATAAATCAAAACAATAATTGAAGAAATGGAGACCTATTTCTTTACTTAAATTGCATCAGCATTTATTCCAAAATAGGCTAAAGCGTGTTTGTTCCAGCAATTATTAATAATTAACAAACTGGTTTCATTAAAGAAAGATAGGGGAAACTATTCGTACCCTAAATGATCTTATAGTTTCTAGAAAAAAAATATAACACACATGCCCTTCTTTTCTTAATTGATTTTTAAGAAGCGTTTGATTCGTTTGCATTGCTTTTCATTGTCAAAGTATTAGACAAATTAAACTTTGGAGGAGATTGAAAACATTGGATAAAATGCTTTACAAATATATTAAATCATGCATTATTGTAAATGGACAATGTTCATCACAGTTCGACATTAAGAGGGGCTGTAGACAAGGTGAAAACTGTCCTCATATATTTACCTTATGTGTGCTGAGGTATTTGCGTACATAATATGAAAAAAATCAAATATCAATGGAATACAAATAAATTATATAGAATATCTTATCTCACAGTATGTAGATGACACTGCACTGTTGAATAGCTAAGACGGATCCCTGAAACCATCATTGTATCTTATTTATCAATATTCTGAATGTTCAGGTCTTAGTATCAATATTCAAAAAGAAAATAAACTAGTCTGGATTGGAAATAGAACAGGTTGTAATAGTAAATATTGCTCAGAATAACGTTTACATTGAGACTCATCTGAATGTATTTACCTAGGCATACTATTTTCTACTGAGCTAAACAATATGGCTCAATAAAAATAATATAATAAAATTATGGAAATTAAAAATTTACTTCTGCAGTGGTCGAAAATGATCATTGACCTCTCTAGGTAAAATTACTGTTATGAAACTTTAGGCATTATCAAAGGCATTATCAAAGTTTATTCATCTATTAATGAGTTGCCAAATTCCCCATACAATGTACGCAAAGAGCTAGATTCTCCTTTTCAAAAGTTTGTTTTGATTGGGACTAGAGACAAAATTAAAGAACAGTTATTATTAAAGATTATCATGAGGGTGACCTAAAAAAATAGTTGATATAAATATGTTCGTGGATTCTTTTAAGATAACATGAATCAGCAGAATGATTTAAACCATAGGAAAAAAAAGATTTATTTCCGCTTCTCTCTAACATATATATATATATATATATATATATATATATACATATATATATATATATATATATATATATATATATATATATGCATGTCTAGATGTATGTACTATATTTTTTGTATAGATTTATGTAAGGAGGCATGTATGCATGCATGGGTGGAAAAACGTATGGATGTAAATCAATGAAAAAAAAAATGCAAGAAAAAAAGGAAGGGTATGTAAATACAGTAAGTAATTTGATTGTATGTATTATTACTGGAAGTGAATAAGATATCCTTTTATATATACAGACCTCCATCGTAAAATGCAGATGCATATCTAGGCACTAGACTGACTGATATAACACACACACACAGATATATATATATATAATTACGAATAAATAATATCATATAGGCTAGAGAATTTTTGTAATTCGTACTGTACGGTGTATTTCTCTCTCTCTCTCTCTCTCTCTCTCTCTCTCTCTCTCTCTATATATATATATATATATATATAATTACGAATAAATAATATATAGGCTAGAGAATTTTTTAAATTCGTACTGTACGGTGTATTTCACTCTCTCTCTCTATATATATATATATATATATATTATTCGTACTGTACGGTGTATTTCTCTCTCTCTCTCTCTCTCTCTCTATATATATATATATACAACTTCACTCTTTCTAGCTAGCTCTTTCTCTCTCTCTCTCTCCCAAAAGCATCGAACTCATTTACGAAGAGTTGATATACTAGCTGCACTTTAAAACGGTAATTCTGATCTATCCACTATTATGAATATTTCATCTATATGTTCACTTACAAATTGTTAACCGTGGGTCCAAGGCTTCAAACCTTGGCGTCATAATGTGTCTTGGGCAATGAAAGAAAAAGGAAAGAAAAGTAATGTAAACTGAACAAATAGAAAGGAAAAGAAATTCAGTTACGAACGGATATCTAGTTAGGTTATATACATAATTGGTTCGAGAGCTGAAACTTTATAACAAAAGCTGAGTGTAATTTTCCACCAATAATAGATGACTATTTTATTAGTAAATAATGACCTCTTTATCCCGGTGTTTTTTTTTTGTTTTTTTTTTTAAGTTTTTTTTACTTTTGCTATTGTTCGTCAGAACAACATACAGTAAAGGTTTCCAACATAAACTATGGTATCAACACCAATAAGATGAATAGAGCAAGTCATATAAGATTCCAAAACATTTGAATTTCTTGTAAATAAAATATATATTTTGTTTTATTTTGTTGTTGTTGTTGTTGTTGTTGTTGTTGAGAAAATTAAGTTTAACTGAGATTGAAAGTATTGATGCATCAACTACAGCCGAAACAAAATGTTCATAGAAATAAGTTTGCGTTTGGCTATTGACTCCAGCAACTTTCTCTCTTCGCACTAAGGACATAAAAATAACTAGCGATGTATTTTAGTTTCTTTGATAAGTTCCATATCTAAGCTTTGTTTGCAGTAAGCGTACATGCGTACAAGTACAAGATGTTCAAACACCGATTCGTCAACTTTTGATTGTTTGCAACCAGTCTCTAGATTTTCTCTATATGTCTGGATAGGACTAAAGTAATGAGCCTAACATAATCTCTGTCAGGCATGAAAAGCGTATAATACTCACTCCGCATCAACTGGTGAGACGAGATGTCAATTACTGCGGCTGGGTACAGTAGATACAGTTTTAAGTACGGACATGAAGCTGAGAGTGTGTCAATATGTTCGACCTTAGGATACTATATGCGTGTGTTTATGAGTAACAATATCGACACTGATTGATTGCTGTTTTGGAGGTTTTAGGTAATTCCTCAGTGAAGCATTATAATATATGGTACTAATATTCATTTCAACCGTTTGGTAATATCTGGTTTCTACATGTACATACTTGGATAGAATCCAAATCGTGGATAGAAAAGGGTGATATTTCCTGAAACCAGTCGTAAGATTATGCAAACTGAATTATATTTTTTTATGAGAAGGTTAACTGCAAATAGACTAAACCAATAATTTATTGATGAGGAATGAAGATCACTTAAGCACGTCATCATAACTTTTGTATTTTACATAGAATATTTGCATGTTTGTTTCTTTTTTGCTGGTTTTTGTTTTTGTTGTTGCTCATTCGTGAAAAAAATGAATGTGGATGGGACAAATTAAAATGGGGCTAAACACTGACCTGCAGGCTTGTTTAATTAACATGTCCTGCATGAAGAGGCTCGGTACTATGGTGCCTATGATATTTGCACCGTCTTCGAGGTCGAGTCCGCTAACGTCGGCTGGTTTTATTTTAATTAATGATTAACAATCATCGAATACCCTACAGTAAAGCCGCTGAGTACAGCTTCTTGGTAAAAGAGTTACTTATCGTACGGTGGTGTATAGATATATTGCATCTGGGTTCCGCGATTAACAAATTTATCTTGCTTATTTTTTATAAAGAAACAAGTATTCTATATAAAAGGGGTCAGGCGTATGTCTAATTGATGCTGCTGGCACCCGCAGTGCTGTCTTGTCCTCAGACGTTGATTTTCGCACTTGTGCTACTCTTGCACCTGCGTTCCGCAAAGTTGTGCTGATGGTTTGTACGTGGCCTCGGATGAGTGTAAAGTAGGTGATCTACCAAAGCCAATCCGCGCCAGAAAACATAAGATGGCATCGCCTTCTGCTGCTGCTCTTGAGCAGCTGGAGCGGCATGCGTGTCGGCAGTCTCCTTTTTTTCTCAGTCGGGCATTATTTCATTATCTATGCAATTCTATTGCTAGCGGCAACTCTACCTGGGTGCTTAACTTTGGTGACCTGTGCCACTTCCTGAGTTTATCGTTCCGAGTGCGCAGTCCTTTGTGCTGGCACATCCATGGTAGGTCGCGCTGATGTATCCATCATCAGTTGTGCTTTTAATTTCTTGTTTTTCTTTCTCAAATGCCTGTAGGTAATTATATCAGCTGCAATGGGTGCTAGTACCGTACCGTATCTGAAGTAAAGGTTACTGCTGATGTTCGCCAAAGAGGTCTTGATGATTGGATATTTTTTTGGATATCTATAGGCAGGAAGTGGCTTACAATTGCTGTCTTCAAGCAAAGACGCATCGACGTCCTTGAGAACCTCTCTCGCCATTATCCGTTGGGCCTCTTCCAATTGCTGGTACCCCAGCTGTCCCTGGGTATAGATCTGATTTCGGACTCCCTCAATCGTCACCAACACCTTTTCGATAAAGGGGTTGTCGATATTCTCCATATCATGCTCGAAACCAGCGCTCTTTGTCGCGTCCACGATGAGCAAACTTATCGTTTTCATGCTTTTTCCTCGGCGTGTTCATGTTGATGTTTCACACGGGATCGCTCTTGTTTAGCACTATCTTGCGATGGCGCATCGCTAGGTGGTTAAAGATAACCACTTTCCCAATGTGCTGCTGCTTGATCACGCGTACGAGTTCTGAGCGGGCCACAACATCAAACGCCAGAGAGATGCCAGTGGTGGTGTAGCATTCCCCCTTATTCGTGTTCTAAATTACCATGTATAGCCGTTAAAACGTCAACTCAAAGGAGACGCTGTGTGAAAGGCCGGACTGATAGTATGGTATATAGTCGTTCAAGCAGCTCAAAGTCACACGGCACGTAGAAGCGGTTCCCGAATGCGACATTAACATACGCATCGGTACGGATATCAGCGACGGCATTGCCAGCACTGACACGTATTGCTGCATTGTTGGTGTTTTGTATATCCTGATAAGCTGCGTTAGTCCGCTTCGTTGTCCCGCAACCAGAGATCCTTGTAAACGCCCCAAACAGCGGTATCGTCAATGCAGGCCACTTAGTTACCCGCAATGCTTTACTTTGATCTTTTTGACGATGATGCTTCTGAGGCTTTTCACCATTGTACGATTGGCGTCTGGCGCTGCTGCTGCGCCGCCACTCAAAGTTATTATGGATACCAGCCTAGCTGTCCCGGGTACAATCACATTGCTGCTGGTGAGATTTGGAAATTTGACGGTAAACACCTGGTTTTGGTCTATGGTACCTGGGTTATTAGTCACAACGATGTTGCTTCTTTATTCCCCTCATCCCAAGCGCGCGGCGAAGAGGTCGAAATAGGTTTGCTTTTCCCGTATTAAGACATGCTTTTTATTTTGGTACTAAGTGAAGTTTCTCAAGTGCCATTCTTTAATGATAAGACTTGTCATTATTGTTATACAGTTAAAATTGTTAGTGCTAACAGTGTTAGCACAGTTAAAAGATGGATTAAAGCGGCTTTGATTTTAACGAGTATGGTCGCGAAGTCACTATTCCGGAAGACGATGACATAGAAGGAGATTTTTCCGAGCAACATCAGGAGCAGACAGCATCCCCTACTTGGGTCGGTGGCGCAGAGCTGCCAATTAAATGTGAGCAAAAAGATATATTCACAGTTAGGGAACCAGAGCAACGCATAGCCGAGTTCGATGCGTACCGCGAAACACTGGCTTTACTCGGAGAGATAGGGCTTAAAGAGGAGCCGCTGCTGGCCGAAGAGCAGAGAAAGCTCAACATTCTGTTTGCATTTCAAAAGGGAACATAAATATTTCAGGATCTGTAAATTAAGAGTAATCGGAATATTTAAATTTTGTAAAGACCCCCAAAATAGGATACGACTTGCTTTTGTTGATTATACTTAAGAAAATTTCAAGATAAATTGACGGTTTGTAGTCCAATGTGAAATCACATATAAATCGGCTTCAATATGGTTGACATACAAATCGGCCTTGAAATACATAGAAATTATATCTAGTACATTTTTATTCTTAGATCTAGTCTCTTAGCCAAGCCGTGAGACTATAGCTTGGACTTTTTAACTGAATGGTTTACTTTGATTTAAAAAAAAACAACAACCTAAAAATGGCAATATTATATGTTGAGATTGTACTAAATTAGCGTATGTTCTTAAAAATCAGATGGAAATTGCACATACAAACATGTTCAAGTGTATATTTATTCAATGACTTCATTTCCCCCAAACTAACCCAGGAAGGAAAATTGTTATTATGCCGACTTAGAATCTGGTTTACAATGTTTTGTATGCAAGAAGATGATGGAGTTGAAAACAAAGGATATCTCTGTCTATCTCTAAGACTGAACGGTTACTAAATTGTAAATAAATACAGCAATAAGATTGAATAAATTGTTGTCTTCCTACAAAAAATCCAAGATATTGTCGAATTAACTTGTTCCTGAACCAAGTAAAGATGCGAACAGTGCTCTTTGTTCGCTTACCTTTTATTATTATTTAACTGATGCAATAGTTGACGACAACAATTCTTGGGGAAAAATAACATAACAAAGTAGCAGACTTTACTAGTATCACGTGGATGAATCTTGCTGTTCAAGTGATGTAAAGTCCAATGAAAGTAAATTTCTACTACTAGTTGCCCCAAATCAAATTGATTTTACAATTGAAAAGGAAATTAAAATATTTGTATTATTAGATACCATAAACTTTCGCTTCCAAGTAAATTCAATTATACTGTATGGCTACCGACAACTAATTCAATTCCAGTAGGCCGTAACGTTAATATTTGGCCACATCACTATACTCTTTTATTAAGATCGGCAAATCACGCTTACATCTTAGGAGTGATTTATCTAAGAGGAAACTTTTAAAACGATGAAAATGATATGCTGCGCACCTTGTTTTTGACAAATATTCTCTTGTAGGTGCCCACTATAAAAATCCATCATGGTGAGATCTCCGCTTTACATCCTGTAGTACCTGTGCGGCGAAAGCCATAAAACATGGTTTTAGGTTCAACTAATGCGAAAAATTTACCCATATGCAGGCTTCTTCTGGAAAGTTACGTTAATTGTTTCCCCGTAATTATTTCAACCAATAAGCAACCTTCATGCTTTTAAATACGGTATTTAATATACCATCACACATAGTCCGTTTCAGCAGCACATTTAATAATTAGTCGCCTGTGACCTAAAATCGAATTTTACTTTTATGATAATTATTCATAGTCAGCAGTACTTTTTCTTGAAACCTGCTGCAAAAGCATACTTGTCTTAACAAATTGAAGATTTTGACGAATTTATTTCAATTTTGGAGCTTGCTGAAATGGTATTTTGATAACATTTTCTACAAAATAATCAAAGTGTCCCTCGGAAACTTCTTAATATAGCCAAAATGAAATATTTTCGATCCTATCCTGATATGTAGAGCATATCTTAAGCTAAATGAATTTCAATGCAATGCACATTGTAACATAACTCTAACACAGGGAGGTAATCAGGGATTGTTACATAGGCTCGAAATTTATATAAAATATTAAAACATTTGCGCTGATTAAAATTTAACTCAGCGTCATTGAATGTGCTTACATATAATTGGCATCATTTGCCGTTCTTCCTTTAGAGGGCGATGTCTGCCAAATGTTTATATGAAAGGTGTGGGTGTACAGTGACTGCCGTAGAAAAAGAAAGTAAGATCTTGGAAATCATCTTCTATCTTCACAGAGTTCGGTTTTCACCACTTTTGAAAACAAAGCAGTCCCTTTCGGTGTTAATAAAATCCAAAATTAAATGTTTTACTGATTATCAAAGGAAAATGTTTCCTTGACTATTTCTGTCAATGTACCCGAGGCAGAGAGAGATCCACCCGTAATAAAATCAAACATTTGAGAAAGTAGATACAAAATTATAGAAAAACAGAAGAAACAAATATTATAAATAGATTGCCAAGTTACAGAAGCAGTATACCACCACACATAGGCTGTTTCCGCAGCTCATAAAATATATAGTTGCCTGTGATTGCAAGAACCAAGATCCAACCTAATTGCATTTGGATCCGTCTTTTTCACTTCATTCAGGAGGATTAGAAGGGTCTTGTGTAAGCAACATTTATTTTAACATTTGCCCCAAAAAACGCGAGAAAAGTTATAGACATAAGAATTAGCTTTCTGGATTTATGTGATCAAATATATAATTCCACTAAAATATTCAATGGACAAGCAGCCGCCGCTTCAGAGTTTCAATTTACATCTCAGTAATGTGCAATTCGACAAATACTTTATTTCAAGTACATGTCACCTCACTTACAGGACAAACTATGTATACATTTCTTATTTCATTTTAACATGACTTAGAAACACACAGTCGTACATCCATAATTAAAAAGTCAAAAAGAAGATTTAATAATCGTTATTTGTAATTTGAGTCATCGTTCTCCTTTTGCGATAATAATTTTTTTTTAAAAATCTGATTTATTTTACGTGATATGAAGGACAACATTTCAATTGATTAGGAATTTAACAACTTGTTTCTCTTTCTAAGACAAATTACACAGTTAGTAAACACCAAATATTGTTTTATTGACTTGTATCTCCGTTGATATAGCTACATAGTTCTCACTAATAAGTTATTTCCGCTAATTACTTATGTTCAGTCATTATGTTTTTGTTTTGTTCTGTTTTGTGTACGTGTGTGCGTGTGTGTGTTTTATAAGATCAAATTACCTGACACCATAACTTTGGAGTGGAACTTTGGTCAGAAAAGCAAATAACGGCAGAATCAAAATAAAAAATGACTAAATCTGACATTAGCCATTTTTCTTTTCGTTATGTAAAATAATGTTTAAACCAACTTTTAAGTACTGAGTCAAAGTGAGAATCTTTCGTCGTCGTCGTCGTCATTGTCATCATCATCGTTATCACGTGAGTCTCTAAACTGTTTTCATTGAATCTTGTGTGCGGAACTCACCATCTCAATATAATGAGTATTTATCTCATTTGGAAAACATCAATATTTTGAATCGTGTCATTTCCATTTTATTCCTCTTAAGGAAGTCAATTAACCATATTTGTATGGTGAATCGAAACATCCAAACCCCCTTCAAGAAATTAGAAAATATAATATTGTTTGTGGAGCTCACAAATTTACGTATTTTTCCTTTAAAAAAGGACTAAACTGAACTTAAAACATGACGATAGAAAACTTCAAATAAATATCCCGCATCTTTTGATCTATAATTTCTCTAAAGGCTATGCCATTTCTGCAAGTTTATTGTCTAACATCCATGGATTTGTATCGACTGCGTCCATCTGTCTCTTCGTCTGTATTATATGTATGTATATACGCATGCATGTATGTATGTATGTATGTATATATGTATGTATGTATGACTACTGCGCTCTAGGAATTTCTTTTGTCATAGAATAATGTTCAAGTTTTACAGATTTATCCATTTTATTATCGTTATTAATCTTTCAAACTAGAGTCCCTTGCCGGTTTTATTTTAATTATACCTATTATTAACCAAATTTAAACTAACTATACATGTTATAGCAACTGTATTTATATGCACGAAGGTACTAGTCAAATGGCAATTAGTTTTGCCTCAAGGTACTAGTCAAATGGCAAATAGTTTTGCCCCATGACACTAGTAGATTCTAACTAAAATTCTATATACTTATTAACCTATTTTCCTCGAATATACAACAACAATTATTGAGGGAATGAAAAATTATCCAAGATTACATCTAAGAAATTTTTATTTGATATTTCATTTTTACAAGTTTTTATAGGGAATTGCTTTTATTACGTATGTAAAATAGATTATAATAAAAAGTTGATATGTGCTGTAGTCAACAGTTGTTGAATAGAGTACAGCATGAGAAGTATGTTATGCTTGATCTAGTAGCAGTTGTAGGCGTGGTCATTCTGACAGCTGGAAATAATCCTGGCCATCCGTAAATATAAAAACTATCCTGAAATGACTATTGGAACACAATGAGTTACAAAGAACAAACTGCTTGTGACAAAACGATCTTATTAAATATAGAAATTCCATAAATATTTTTATTTACCTAGGTTGTTCTAGTTAGCACTTTTTGTTTTTTTTCCCGCAATTGACAAATTCCCAGATGCTCAGGATGACGCCATATTTTTAAGACCATATGTTTTAAGAATTTTGTATTTGTTACCTCTATCTTTTATTTTAAATACAATTTACAGAATTTTAACATCATTACGTTTTATATTTTAGCTAGTTGTACTTCATGTTTACATTTATTTGGAAGGGTTTATCTTCCTAAATTTTTGTGCAATCGATTTTGAATTTTTTTTAGCTATACATACATATTTTTAAGCTCTTTACCTGTAAAATATGCAGTTGTCCCTACTTGTGACGTTTTAAATCAAGATGACAGTCGGTCGAAAGTGACTCGAAGCTTTGATAGTTGTTATATCGTTTAGGATATATATTAGGATTTATTTTATGCTATGCAGTGAATTACTGGATTTTCCGAGTGAAATAATTGTGATATTTCACAATTGAAAAAATATATTGTTTCACTGACCATCAATAGACATCGATTGACAAAGAAATTTCAAGCTTTAGTAAGACGCTTGCGTTGTGTAAAGATGGCCTCCTCGCATCCAGATGAACCGGGTTCAAATCCAACAATGGGCAAATATTTTTGTTCTTTTTCATTTTGTTTTTATCTGTTGTTTTAACTTGAATTGGGAAGGAGCATTATGTAACTACTGATATTTTATGTGCAAATATACACAAAACAAAGTAGAATATAAACGGTAAATCGCTGATATTATCGCGCGGGATACAGTAAGAAATCAGCTGCTTCAGTGTGTTATACAAATTGCTAGACAATCCGCTTAAGCATAAAATAAAAAGAATATTTGCTTGCTCCTATTGAATAATGGATATATTGCATCTCGTGCGTGAAAAGCTTCGCCATTGGTAAAAATACTGAGTTTTTCACCCAAAATATATCCGTTATTCACTCGTTTCAAGCAAATATCCTCTTTATAATTTGATTTAATCTGGAAAGAAGTATAAACCTTAGCAATATCTCAAACTATCTAGATACATTTTGAGTTAACGTAACTAATCATTTATAGTTGTTTTGAAAAGCAGTATATTCTCGAAATAGGTTGCACAAATCTGAGAGTCTTATAACCATAATCTGAATTCATCTTCATTATATTACCTTATAGTTTAACATCGTTCTTTTATATAAATTTGTTTAACAATTCCAAAATGAACTTGATGGCAACGGCCAATTGGTGGATCGTCGATGGACCAGATGCGACTTAGTGACGTCAGAATTATATCCATAATGTTGCCTGTCTACTCTAATATTTGACATTAAATTGGCCATATCTTTAAGTCTATTTAGTGATTTTGAACAAAGTTTTTGTATATATTTTCGTTATATTCTTTCAAGGCGCATATAAAAATAAGAGTTCACCTTTCTTTAACTGTCGTGTTTATATTATATTATTGCAATTTAAATGACTATTCCACGACAAATGTTAGCGCATGTCTTACACAAGAAAGTATGATATGGCAGAAAAAAATTGTTTTTGCCCACGAGTTCTATCGATTTGGGAGGATACATTTTTTACACTATCTGCATGGTGCAGCCGGTAAAGTCGAAGAACTTGTAATCTCTGGTCTGTATATCATTCTAAGGGATGAATGCAAATACAGGTCAGGTCTCAAAAAAAGTTTTCTCAACAATCTTTGCTTGTCAATATTTGCAGAACTTGCCTTTCATCATATCTTATTGATAAAATGTGATTTTCAGGCGCCTAAAATGCTATAAACAGCAATGATGACGGTTAAATTTTACCATTAGTATGCACAAATGTCCAATTGTCTGGCCTTAACTTTAGCAAGTGCTCACCAATAATCTTCACAAATAAACAATAATCGCCAACATGTTGAAGATATCTGATGTAAAATGTCACAATAAACTAATACGTCTAGCTGCAGAATATTATTTTTCTTCCCATGACTGATCCTTATTCAAACTCATTAATTTCTTCGTTCTATGGTTTATCTTATTCTCTCTTTCACTCCTTTCTTTCTTCTTCTAGGGCTAAGTATTAACTATTAAAAGACTTGGTCCTATCCCTAACTGCAACAACAAATGAAATCATATTGTTAAAGTTCATAAAGATAAATCAATTATATACTGTAATGGAACCAAATCTTCTAAAGCGTTGGAAAAATCAAGCAACATGAAAAAAAAAAAAAAAAACGCTTCTATTGCATTAATAAGATTAATAAGATATTCCTTGATAAACGCGTATATTTTCAGTCACGGCTGAGAGCGCAACACGGGTCTGGTTGAGATTGTTAGCATCGTCTATATTTACAAATAACCATGTTAGCAAAACAACAATAGATCCGTAAAATAAAAAAATTTCTCTTAAAAGCAATGACATGGGATACAGTTCCTGAACTTTTCCAATGCAATAAGCATAATTTGTCCCAGTCCTCCTCAACGACGAAATACTGTTATTTTGTACCCTGTTTCTTGCCAGCATGATTTGTTCAAATATGAATTTTTCGTAGCCATATAATTAATTGGTTTTTGTAAAAAAAAAAAAAAAAAATATCTTTTCTTGGTTTCTCAAATTCGTGGATGTACCTGGCTATCGTTTTTCTCGAAAGACAGAACATGTTTCACTGGGTCTTGAAGTTCTTTATTTAAGGCAACCACGAACGCCACAAAAATCGGAACAATGCGGATAAAAATACATTCCAAGTAGTACAGTATTATTCCTACATATCTGTAAATGTAACGCACTTCCTGTTGATTGAACCTCTAAAATTCTGTCAGCATAATACAAGATATAAAACTAGAACGTTTCAATTCATTGCAACGTTGTGACTCTTCCTGTGTCGTGTTGCCATGGACAAGTACATTTCCGCTTATTTATAAACAACATTTTCCAAACTATAACTGAATATAGATAAGTGTTCAAATTTCAGATCTGATGACTCAGATCGGTGGTTATATTATTGCAAATTGTAGTATTAATTGGTTCCGCTGAAACGTCGCTTAACAGTATCGATCTTCACCGACATATCGCAGCAAATTCGAAACCATAATAAAACTGGAAGAAAACTTTAAACTCATCCTTGGATATTTTCATACTCTCGTGAAAGGATCCCAAATATACACATGACTACTGTTTCATTAGAGAATAAATTAATCAGCGCGAAGTAGATTGTCAAATAATCATTCAGCTGATACACAGTGTACTTGATGCCACACTCTATAGGTTACTAAGATTATAGTGATGTTCGTACGTAGTTTACCATAAGCTTGTAAACAAAGACTCAGTCACTTCATTTTAAGTTTTCCATCTACTATTGGTACTCTCCAATAGTTACTTAAGTGATGGAACTAGAATATTGAATAGAGAATCGTAAAATGGATCAGAGGTAAAAACTTCTCCATTTTGTTTATTTATACCCAGTTACGTATTCTGCAGATTATTTTACACGAGGTCTTTTGTTTTTAATTTTTTTAAAAAAAGTTATCATACTATGAACATGACCTATACTTTTGATGGCATTTTGTAATAAAAGCTAGCATCTATGGAGTTGATGCCTCTCTTCATTACGTCTACATTATTAGGGACAAAATATGGGGTCAAACTTTAACTGAGATCAAACTTCCGTTATTTCAAGCCTTGCAGCATCATTAATAGCTAGTGCATTGCCTTATTAGTTCAATATTCAATATCGTCAAGATTTGAATCAGCTTCTCCGTTGGAATATTTTACCATGTTTAGATTTTAAATAGCGTTAACTGTTAACTGTTTAAGGGGAAAAGACCATATTTACGGCATATATAATACTCAAAATTATGGGAAATTACGTGTCTGATGTTCTAAAATTGCAATGCAAACTCTTTGATTTAAGTTTGGAAATAGACTAGCATCTTAATTACTGAAACTATAAAGCTTTAAAGACTACATTTTGCGGAAAAATTAAGAACATAAAGTATTAAAAATACTGTAGTGCACATATTTACGTGATTGGCAGAAAATATTAATTACTAATATGGATGAGAAATCAAGTATTGAATGCCTAATCTATGAAAGGAAAATAAGTTGTTGTTAAACCCATAACAGGGTGTGGATTAGAGGAGTCTTCGAAAGTTGGCGTCACTTTTGCATTTTGCTTGTGATAACAAGGAAGCATGGCTGAACAATTTATACAATATATCGTATAGCAGATATATAGCAGATAGTAAATGTTGGTGGAATCATCTGCTTGAATGTTACCTAAAGTGGCAAAAGCATGCAGAGACTTTTTAAAAGTCACTGTCCTATTAACCTTTTATAACATCTTCTTGTCACAAAATTGGAATGCTGGATAGAGGTAGGAGTGAGTGCATGGCAGCCTCTCCCAACATTATGTGTTGACTCGTACTGCATTGTGTTATTACAGCTCTACGAAATAAATTCTAAATGGACAAATGCAATTATTATTATTTATTATTTATTTTTTTAGCTTCCAAGCTTGCGTCTCTTGTAGTGATCATATCGACTATACGCCAGTATTTTTTGCGGTGATCATATCTACTATACGCCAGTGTCAGTCCATATCAAGTATTTGCTGTAAAGTTGACTTATGATACCCCAAATTGAATAGCATCTCTGGTTTATGGCAGCAAGTATTCCACTGTTTTGATTGTTATAAAGAAGTTATATTGTTCAGGATTATTTCGACCGAAACCTCTCTGAGGATTCCCATAGAAAAAAAAACATATAACCTCGAAAAGCGGGTTTTATAAGGAACTGTTCTTCCGCCATTTTTAACACACAGAGCAAAATCAGATTATTCGAGGAATGGAAATCAAAGAATGTTTGTCCTCGCAGACGATTGCAATTTCTGTGATATAACTAGGAGAGAATAGTTTTTTTCCTTATAATGTCTAAACTTCCAGAGTTCGATAACCATGCTAAAATGTCAAGTTAAGAATGTCTCCTAAGAAAAAATCGAACATCGTTTCCTATTCAATACTAACAGTATCTAGAAAATGCATGATAAGGCTTGCGTTTCTCTTCTTTGTGGTTTACAACCTCAATGACTGACATCATGCATGTATAAAGTTACTTTGAATAGAGAATATAAAACCTTAACTAGATGCCTAATCTTTTCGCCGTGTTATTGTTTCTGAACAGAAATTAGCTTATCTGGCATACATCTTGACACCTATATCCTGTTCTTTTTAAATGATGTGAATTGACTCCAGACCTGCTGCGATGGATACTAGTATGAACAGTGAAAAATATGTTATACTACAGCACGTAATATAATCAGTGATGACGAACTATCTTGGACTACCTATGAAAGTGTTGTATATATTTTACATGGGCTTGCCGAAGATGTTAAAGGGGAAATCGATTAGGCATAGCACACACATCCTCTTTCAATTCGGAACATCAACTCCTCTCTTTCTGATGCGAGTCGAAAAACTTCGACTCTCTGAAAGAGACTCGAAGGTAATCGTAGTAATATTTCCCAGATTAGTAAGTTTTGGCGGACGAACATGCGGCTAGATGTGCGAAAAACAAAGTCGTATAACATGATATATCTTGCAAATAACACTCGACATCGTTTCAAAAATCAATGATATACATTTAAATTTAATGTTATTCTTGCAACTTTGTAATGAAATAATTGAAGAATCATTCGGTTTCAATTGTCTGCAACTATTGCTTGCGTTGCTGTTAGTGATGACACGTCATCTATTCATTGTGACGTTATGAAGTTATCTTGACGTAATATCAATCACAGGCTTTGAGCGCAGTTTAAAAAAATGGCCATTATATTATATCCGATTTTTTTTTCTTTTCTAGCATGCAATGAAAAAGGCCGAGAATGTTCCGACTGCTCCTATTTCAAGCCAAAAGTGTTTACACTTATTGCCAGAAACCAGATTTTTATTGAATTTCTTGCACCATAATTACCACCTCCATTACAAATATTTGGGTACAAACTAATATTTGAATCTTTGAGGTAAGATCACCAAAGGGCTACAAGGGCAAAAAGCCCCGTCCAGCAGTTTTATTGCGTGCATGTGTGCCTGTTATCTTTTACATTAGAATTCAAGACAAAATATAATGCGGCCTAATATTACCTAATAAACAATATTTTAGGAATATGATTGGTCAATTATCGAGATATTAAATCCAGTATTTCTGTTTAAAATTTTTTGGCGGGGTGTAACACCTCCAACACAGGGATAAACAGAGTGGTTAGAAGGGAACAATAACAAAAGCAGGCAACAAAGACTGTCACAGCGTAATCGACAGTGACATCCCCTTATGTTCGTAATGACAAGCTTTGAGGATGTGATCAAATACGAATGCCAGCTTGTACTCGTAAAGCAACCAAGAATATTTTCAGACCCATGATTGGCTGATTATATTACTACAGTGTGCATCAAATGACCTTAATCAGAATGCAAAGAATGGAAAAACAACATATTTTAAATAACCAATCTAACTTTCAGTAACGTATTTATCTTGATTCATTAAAGACTCTTGTCAAATTATGTTAAGATTGTACTGTAAGATTGCATTTGCACATGGCTGAACTCTGATCTAATTGTGACTCTTTAGGAACAATTGCCGATGTGACATCTACCAGGATCATAAAACAGGACACATTTTAAACAATAAAATACAAAATTCAAATGGCAAACAATTGTACCCTTTAGCTTCACTTGTATTCATGCTAGAAACTTTTGAATTGTCACTGCTTCTCCATTCTTGCTACGAAACATTGTCATAAACCCCCTCCTTTTTTGCGATTCATTTTCATTCTCGCTGCTTTTTGTACCAGTTAGATTAGAGTATATATACAGGTTGCTCCAAGATTGACGCTCATTTCTTCTTTCTATTCATGTCTTGGAGTTTTGCTCGGTGTCGTACAAGAAACCTCATCATTAATGTAAATTTCGTAAATTAAGATACAAACCTATATATTTCTAATACATTTTTCCACAAAGATGAACAATTAGGGTCTCAAAAGTAATTAATTTGTCAAGATGATATTACAGCGCCTTATGGTTGATAAACTGTAATTTATAATTATAAGAATGATGCCTACCAGATGATGGCTAGTTATTACCCAATCATTTGAACTGCAGTATGGCCAGATGTTATAAATACGATTTTGTTCACATTTTTCAAATCCTTATTTCGGTAGGCCTTTCCGTGTCCTCGTGCAGACATCTCATCACAGATGAACTTACCAATGCAATATATATATATTACCATTTTTTCTGATTGACTTGATGACTATAATATACTTTATCTCGAACATTTTTCAATAAGACAACATCCATGTTGTTACGACTCTATGGTCTAAGAAAAATGTAACAGAAAGAAAGTGAAACCAACAAATCAAGTAAAAAATCAACAAGCAATTTATTACTAGATAATTAAAATGAAAAATCAAAAAAGTCACTTACAGTAATGTGTTTTGAAATACTAATAATCCAATAAGAATGATTGTTCTAATCACAAGTCCTAAATATAGAATGTTCCGAATTCACGCCTGTCCCCTTGAATGTTATGATGTGCTAATGGTCTCCAAAGTCCTGATGTACTAGAAATCTTGATGTGCTGATGTCAAAATGAAGTATTCCAAAATCTCTGAATAAGTTCAGTTAAATTCCAAAATCAATAATTAAAAATCCAAAATCCAAAAGTTTATGAGCACTGTTATAATCCAATGAATATTTAAAATAATTCCTCTCTTAGAATTTGGAATGAATTTTCACAACTGTAATAGCTCTTTACAAGACTGATGGTAATGTCAAAACTGAATAAATGTCCACCAAACATGGCATATATAAAGATTGGTCACATGACAGAATGTTCTAGAACATGTGTCATCTTAATGGAATTTTACTTGTAAACAAAATTCAACCTTGACCTTCAAATTGAGAAAACATATTGATCAAAACAACCTAATTCAAGGACACTAGTTAAACATGTTTTTCCTGATAACATTAAGATTTAAGCAAATATTAAAGTGAAGAAACATTTACAATTTCCTAAAATATTTATAATATTATATAAACATCATACATAACAATGTGATGCACGAACGTAGGGTATAATAGCGTTTATTAGTACATCAGCACAATAGTGGCTATATGGTACGTCACTAAAAGGAAATTTAAAAAATTTAAAAATGAAGAACTGCACAAAAAACACAAATGTAGGCATGCACAGATAGCGTATATAGACCTGGTGTAACAGTCTTTGTTTAAGTTCTTTGTTGCATATATTCATTTCGTATATATGTTTTTATCCTAAATGCTCTTGTTATCCCCGTCGCAAAGACCACTTTATGCTGAAACACAATTTCAATGCGACCTATTGCAAAATAATGAAAGAATTATGGTTTTCGTTGCTTTGTGAATTTTAAATGGAAGTTAGAAATGCTATTTGAAATTAGAAATTAGGCATATATATTTATGTTGGCATTTTTAGATCTGCAAAGAAATAACTATTGTTATAAATACTGGTTTAGATTTGCCTGTTACAATATTACACAATAATAAATAAAGTAATTGCAAATCTCTACTTCAAGAATAGGCTTCAATTAATCGCATTTTGCTATAAAGACTTAAATATTGTTGTCGTTTGAGAGGGTCAGAGGAACACAATCAAGAAAAGCGTAATTCAGTTTTACGTAATAATCATTTGAAATCTTCTTTATATCTCATGCGGCACTAAATTAGTTTTACCTTTCATCAAAGCATTATTATTAGCAATTTCATTTAAGGACGACATGAATCTATTCAGGTACAACTTACGCATTCAGAAACAAATAAGAAGATTATGTCGGTTCAACCATTTGGACCTTTTCATTGATCGTGTTAGTAAATACATAGGAAAACTTTTAGAGAGTGAAATGCTTTTTGCTCTATGATTAAATTGAACCTTTTTCTGAAACTGACAATAGTGTAATGACCAAGACGATAATGGACTACATTGCTAGGGGCCACTTGATGCAATCTTATTTACAACCTTTTTCTTTTACGCTGGTCGCCCTCTCAAAAATGTGTTTCTTTTATTCCTAATATCCGCTTTATTCTAAACACATCTCGGTGTCTGATGATGCAGAAGTAACATAGAAATGTAGTTAATGGAAGCAGAATAGTTTGTGTGGAATAATGTCATGCTGAATCAGGCAGAATAGAAAAACATCGCAAATAATGTATACCAACATCACTTCCTTGGATTAAGAGTTAGGTTGTTGTCGGTTTCTAATCGCAAGTACCTAGTATTTTTATTTGCATATTGAAATTCGCTCACTTATGAGAGGTTATTATCTACGAAATACAAATTTATAATGAAAATGATTTATGTTGCCTCCGATGCACAGCAACTTGGATCACAAACAAAAATCTCAAAAACCTATTGTTCAGCCTCTACAGAGTATGAAAAAGGTATGAAAAAACTTAAGGGCAAAAGTAATGATTTAAGCAAAACTAAAAGATTGATATCCTCAATCATTACTGCACTGAAAACTTTAATTAGAATATATGTAATACTTTACTTTAAGACAAGGTATCGAAATATAAATTTGTGAAATTTAGTTAGGTTTGCAAGAATTATGTAAAACAAATGGCACATCTTGAAAACTAATTAATAGCTGAATATATAGACAACTTAAAGTATATTTTCTGTAATTATCTGGGGTTTCATAAAATCACTGTCATCCCTTTCTGTTTGGTCCCAAAAGTCATCAACTTTCATTGTACAATACAGAATCAAAAGCTTAAAAACTATGTTTTCATGATATTTAAGAAAAATGCAGATTTAACAATGAAAATTTTATTGAATGAGATGTATCACATAATTGTCATTTGCTTGGAGTGTTGATAAAATCGATCATATAACAAGCAGTTTTCTCAGTGTTATTCCTATTTGAATTCGAATTTTCTCGCATAAAAATATAATTATATTTTTTTGTTTTGTGCATTACTTTTCTCGAAAGTAAAAATATACAAGAAACGGTATATATAATCCCCTCCTGTCAAAACGATTCAATGTTAACGCAGAAATAAAGTGTAATTATAAACGTAATACCACGACAAGTTGTCATCAATGTGATAATAAGTCTAAGGAAATTAAACTACATTCAGAAATATTTTTAAAGCTCAAACATGATTCTAGCGGTTTTGTGTACAAAACATTAAATAAATTCGAGTCTTGGGTATTCTGAAACAAAAAGCAGGTAGACTTATTCAGCAATTTTAACGGAGTCGTCCGAAGCATAATGGTATATCACGTTTACAGGTTTACAACATAATGACCTTGCTGGTAACGTTACAAATAGCGTCAGTATTTTCATTTAAAAATACATTTTACTGACAAACGCAAAAATAAAGAGTTACAATAATGAAATAGTATAAACTAGTTTAGCAATAAAAAATACAGGAAATATTTCGTACTGTATATAAAAAATAATCAGAAGAAACAAAATTGATGTTGGACGTTGTTGCTAGGAAGGGCTTAAATATCACCTAAACGGGGATTCTATGTTTTTATTATTAATTACCCATATAATTTCCAACATATGTTTATTCGTACAATGGTCTATGGAACTGAGATTTTGATGCCGACCTTTGGTCAATAAGAGGTACAAGAGCAACTAATTAAATTCCAGGGTGCACATATGTTTACACTGGCACATGAACATGTAAACGGTTCTAGGGTAGGTATCAAGTTTTTGAAGGTAAAAAAGAACAAATAACTGACTATGCAGATTATTATATACGAGTGGTTATGAACGTAATGTTATTAGTTAATCATCTTAACTATGAATGATATTAGTTAATCATCTTGACTATTATACGATTGGTTATGAATATAATGTTATTACAGTTAATCATCTTAACTGTTATCCGAGTGGTCATGAACATAATGCTATTAGTTACTCATCGTAATTACTATATAAGCGGTTATGAACGTAATGTAAATAGTCAATCATCTTAACTTTGAACAAGGTATTTAAACTTCTTTTCCTTTATGGTCTTCACATTATCGTTATGTTCCACTCAGGAAGAACCCCAATTTTTTGAATACAGATTTAGGGAGGAATCAAAATATTAGATCAGAGAATAGTTTCCTGTAAATTCACACAGAATTCTCCCCCTCCCCCCTTTCTCGATATATATACACACTCTGTATGTCTGTGTTTTTCTCCATCAGTCAATAGGTAGCTCCGCCTATTATAAAACTAACACAGATTGATTCTTTCCGATTATTTTGGCACAAACAAATAAAGACATTTTTGCAAGGTAGGAATTTATTTTGTCTCCCAAAATGTGCATTTCAGCAAGGAAGTATCGTAGTAGACAAGGAAACTTTTTCCATGATAATAATATACACTGTAAAATATATTTTGGTTAAAATAAATAGTCAAAACATTTACTAGCTTAAATCGTGAACATTTGTGAAAGCTTCCCCGTACAAGTGTTTCAAGTAATTAATTACATATAAAAGATCTATACATATAAACAGAACATTGTTTCTATTTTATTAAAGTTGTGACGATATCCAAATATATACCGAGTAATATCAAAACATTTATGAACCCTAATAACTTATGGTCTATAGGTGAAAAAAAATATTTTATTGTCAATGAGGATATTCTAACCCTAAAAACAATAACATTTGTAACTTCTAAAAAAGAGATAAAATATATAGATGACGCATGGACTCGTGGATGCTACATGGATCCGATCTAGACCAATAACACGCTTGTTCTTTCCTTTCAGCAACAGGTTTTTCACAGCTTTTATATCTTTCAAGTATTGAGCAAGTATAGTTACCTGACGTCCCAATAAACATACAATAATGAGACTCGTAGTAGATACGCAGTTTCTACCATATTTAGGAATACTTTCGCTAATTTTTCTAAATTACAGGCATTTAGCAATTTTCGAACTACTTGGTAAAAGTAAAAGTTATTGACATAACTATTTGTTTAAATGCTTGTGTATCTACGTCAGCATATTTCTTTTATTTTCACAAATATTTTTCAAACAAGATTCTTTTGTAAAATCAAGTAATATAGGGAAAGATTTAAAGGATTTAACAAGGATCAATGGTAAAGAAGCGAGATAAACAAACACCCTGAACATTTAGAGGTTGATACATATATATATATATATATATATATATATATATATATATATATATATATATATATATATATATATATATATGTGTGTGTGTGTGTGTGTGTGTGTGTGTGTGTGGTAATTAGAATTTTAACCTAGGCAATAAATAACATTACAGATCAGATCTTGACGGAAGCGGGTTATTTCACTTGTCGCACAACTATTTCAATTTATTACACGAACAAAATGTATTCTCTAATTTCCTTGAGTCAGATAGATAAATCATTTTGATTTTGTCTGCTTCTATTGAATTTGTGTTTCTGACGATTGGGTAACGTGAAGAAATAATTTATCTCTGCTCTTTGAAAATGTCTCAAAGCCATTTTATTACAGATATTTCGCTGCTAAATACGGTATAAATTCGTTTGAGATGTTTTTCTTTTCTTCGGGCAGGCCATACGTTGCTCGTCTAGTTAGAACAAATCCGATTAATTTCAAAGCTGTCAGAAATAAAAAGCACAAGATAATATCGAGGTCCAAAAACAACAGCATCAAATAGTATCAAGAGTGTATACAGAAACAAATGTTCATCACTGCATTACTTCAAAGAAAAATGTCTATGCTTCAAGCTTGTGATGATGTGCTAATCAATGATCGTTTCATCATCAATGTCAACATTATTAATGTCTTCATAAAGACAGCGAAATGGTGGGGAGAAAATTACGAAGAAGAATAAGAAACTGTTATCATATCATGGTTTTATGATGGTAGTGATGGCACTACTAAAACTCTAAAGCAGCAAAACCCAATTCCGCAGACGTTATTATAGCAAAACTCGAAATCAACAGCAAAGAAGAATTAATTGTACAATTCTCTAGCTTATTCATATCCCAAATCAATCCAAGTAATCTTGCCAACCACGTTACTTCAGTTTTACCACCATTCAAGAATAATTTTTCAAATCTACAAACCACTATTAATCTCATATCAATGTCGGATAATATTTCTCAGATGAAGCTGCATTATTGTGTGCGCACACTCACGTACGCACCTTTCCACGTCCAGACAGGCAGAATCGAAAGCACCTGCGCTCGTCGAAAATGCATTTTGGATACTATCAGTGAACTAAAGTTGTTTACAAAATGGCATCGCTACTGGTGCTGCATCTATAAAGTATGTCTGGAAACGTTGAAAAATAGATAAAAAGAACTAGTTTTACATAGGCTTCACTAATATTATACTTTTCTTATCCCCATTAGCGCGGACACCATGCATTCCAATCATTTGAAATGTAAATTTTCGGCGTCCGAGAAGAGTGGCAAGAAGTTGATCTAACTCTGCGGAGGTGACCCCATTGAATAATCACGTGGTACTGTCGTCTGTACTGAAATTTACAATTTTATGTAATAATTTGATAAAATAAAAACTGAAAATATTCAGGACAAATTACTTAAATAGTTATTGACAAGAAATCAGCAGGGAGGTTGGAACCTGAGCACCTCTTCAAGAGAAAGGAATTTAACAACATGGCGGCAGTTTTAATATTAAGGGACCTTGACCCTTTGAAGGTGAGTTGAATGCAGAGTGTAAACTTTAACATGGAATAAAACGGTCTGACGTTGGTAAAGCTCGTGTAAAATGAACTTTATTTCTCCGTTATATAAGCAATTTACATTAATATTTTTCTAGATGCAGCACCAAGTATCGTTCGCAAAGTAATTTGAAACTAACAATCGTTTTAATTATAACTTAGTATGCGAACAATCTGATCTAAGATAAGAATGAACACTCACATTTTTGGTCCCTTCCCTCCCCTTAAATATGAACATCGAATAAAACGCAATACAAAGTACAATATAAAATGTATATCATCGAAATGACAGATTATTCATACATGCGAGAGACGGAGAAAATTCAGATCAGTTTTCAATTCAATGCGAGCATGTGTTTCCACTGTATTTTAAAGATCAATTGTTCATTATCGAAATCTTCTACAAACAGAAGCCAAGAACACTCCACAGCTCAGTTTAAGACTCAGTCTATCCACTTGATTAGACGGTACACTTATTGGCATATGCTTTAAGGTTCTTGTCTTGTTTTATCCACTTTCTTTTTGAACATATGTGAACATTTTAAAGTCGTTTTCTTCTTAGGGTCTACTGGTTTATTTTCATTTTTCAAATTCGATTTAGCATGAACAGGAGAATAATTTGAAATCTTTCTACCTAGAGCTAAACTAGTGTTATGGCCACTTATACAGTTGCATATCACCATATGTTACAAACTATTTTAGTGATTCGTGTATTGTGAATATCATAAACTAGACAAAACAGTCTCCAATAAAGCACAGAAAACAAAAATGCTTTTATTTGAGACTTAGATGGGGAGATTACAACCTCAGTTAAGGTAACATAAATGAAATCGATGTTTTAATCCAATCTTTCTATGCCTTTATTGTATATGCATTCAGCATTAATTATCTGAAGTGACTAATTCCATAAAATATTTCTCAAGACTGTAATGTTTGAGTGGGTATATATCTAAGTTATTGACTTCATCATATTTCTTATACAAGCTTTTGGTAAACACAAAATGTAAACTCAATATGTTATTGCAACGCCAGAGCCTAATATTTTTTAAAAAATGGGAAATCAGTTTACACTTTCAGTAATGACAAAGTTCGAAATGACACACGCAAACTAATACTATATTAGTTAGTTGTAACCCAACCATTGTCTATGAAAAAAAAAAAAAAAAAAAAAAAAATTAATACTGGCCATAAATCTGGTGTCTAACATGATAAAATCAATTGCAAATTGAGAAGAAAACGAAATAATTGCGAGATAAGATGCGTATGTTTCTATAACGAATTTACTCTCTGATAAGTTTGCTATTGTAAGAGACACTTGTCGGCAAGGTAATAATTTCTTTGTCTATTTCATGTAAATGTAATTTACAAGAAGAATATAAACAGAGAACATGTGCATTTACTTTGATTAATAAGATAGTTTGGTTTGCTTACCTTTTAGGGTGATTGGGAAGGAAGATTGGCTCTATAAGAATGTAGATTAACTGGATGAGACAATCCGCCATTGTCTCTTTCATTTTCATACCCACCCACCAATCCCTCAGATCCGCAATATATATATATATATATATATATATATATATATATATATATATATATATATATATATATATATATATATATATATATATATATATATATATATATATAATTCACCACAAGCGCACTCGCTAAAAATAGGATAAAATTGGATACAATTTAATTAGTTATTTTATTAGAAACAATTCGTTGCTGCGTTCATGGAAATGCAAGCATTCCGTTTAAAAATCCCTTAATAGATGTTTGAGTTTTTCTCAACGTTCTGATCGACCTCAGCTTTTACTGGATTCACACCTCAGTAACACGAGATCAAAGAGTTGTTAAGTTTGTAGCGGTCAGACCATATATATCTATAAACTCTGTAACAACTATTTGTATGACCTAGTTTTATGTTCACATATTGTATGATCTAACCACATGTTCATACATTTTAAGACCTAAGTCGCTAAAAAATGGGATCAAATGGTTTAGTTCTTCCCTTTCAAACTATTCTTCGCTACTTTCATGCAAATACAAGCATTCCGTTTAAGGATCTACGGATAGTTTGAGTTTTTCTCTACGTTCTGATCAACCTCAGCCTTTCTAAAGACTGGATTCACACCAAATTAATACAAAATCAAAGGAATTGTTCATTTTGATACCGGTCGTGTTCATATATAGAAGACAGTTAAACTCTACAACAACTAATTACATGACCTAATTGTATGTTAATATATTGTATGATCAAACCACATGTTCATACATTTTGACGCTTAATTTCAGGCTCACATATTTTACAACCTAATATTTAGTTCGCATATTTTTATGACACTTCATAATTTTTATAAATGAATTTTACGACAGGCTTTATTATAACTCTTTCTTGCCACACAGGCCCGATCATAAAATACCCATAAAGAAGAGAATATTGGTTTCCTGATGGCGAGTGGGGTAATAAGAAATACAAATGCGGGAAGGGGGAGGAAGGAGGGGAGGGGCGCACCACCTTACTTCCTTGTGGTGATGATCCTAAATATCAGTTCCATTTTAGAGCTGTTGCAGTGGCCATGGAAATCGAACTGAAACCTAATTAATCGTATATGTATATTTGTAGCAAAGAGATATCGTCAATTGTTCGTCTTTATAATGCATTCCGATTAAGCTTCCATTGATCGATGAAGTTGTACAAAGATTCTGCTAACTCATATAACGAAAAAAGAGGGAATATGATGAAAGATAATATCGTGATGAAAATGCTAACAATCTTAATACAATTTATTAAAATGGAGGAGCGGGGTAGGTGAGTGATATAGCTCTATGTAAGCCACTGTGTCTCAACTAATTATGTATGTGGAAAGTTGGTGCTTTCTCTGTGGTAAGTAACATACGAGGCTAGCACGATCCATTATGCTATTGAATCTAATGGATATTTTACTCAGTTAGTGTGGTTTGATCTCCCCGCGGCTATATATCTTAACATGCCTTTCCTTCAGCAAGGGTATCAATATTCAGAGATAAATCTTCTTTGCATGAAAACGCCTGGAGTCATATTTGTTTATATACGTCAAATTACAGTATATCATGAAATTGCAAATTAAAACATTAAGTTACAAATATGTACATGTACTAACTCTATTAAGAGACAAAAATATATGAGGAATAAAGATAACAAGACAGTAAAATAATTGTGCACGAAAGCTAATATTAGTCAATGAAATAGGATTTAAACAATTTTAAATAAGATTAACAGATAAAACGGTTATAGTTATAAACACTGTATACACTAAGCAAGCACAGCTATTTCTCAAGGAAGAAAGCTCTTTTTATAAGAATTAAAATGTTAAAATGCAAGTTTGGGCTTTTTTAGAGTAAAATTTTCTTTACAGTTAGATGGTTAAAATTATGCCCTGGAAAAGTCTAAAATGCAGGACTTTCAGGGGGTATTGATCCCTGTGCCCTACAGGGAGTTCCGTCTTACAGACTCCACACAGTTTTCATGATTGAATGGTTTATTGCTACCTTACGGTTGAGACAGGGCTTCCTGTTGTCTCAGTTATTATTTAGCTGGAGGTGTCCACCACATTTTACCTGCTGTTGCAGCATTTGGTGTCTACTTTCCAAAACCCTAAGAAAACCCCATAGCTCCACTTTGGACTGCGTCAATACTGAAAAAGTCCTATCTCCTCAAATGTCAGCAAACTGTGCAACGACTTACCAAACTAAATTATCATACATATTTGTATATAAATTATATGGCAGCACTTAAATTATGAATAAGTAGTCCTGTGCCCTTTTGACCAGTAGTAAAACCACCTTTACCATTATGTTATAATCTAAATATTCAAGAAGTGTTAAACCAACATAAACATATCTATCAACAATCTCAAGATTACTAGCCCACACTTTAAAGCAAACGTTAAACGTGTCATCGCATGTCTAAAATGAACTATCTAACTTTTACTGCTATTACCGATCATTCTGTTCTGCTCACTCCAATCCTTCAGTCTGTAAATCAACAGCGTGTAAGACTACATCATCTGCATACAATAAATTATTACATTTTTCATTATCACTAATATCTATACTCTTGCGGATGGCTTTAATGGACAGAGTAAGCCATTTATAAACAACTTAAATAATAATTGAGACAACAGGAAGGCCTGTCTCAACCCTAAGGTAGCATTAAACCATTCAATCATGAAAACATTTACGCACACACACGCACAGAATCGTAGAAGGATTTCAATGCATTTATCATTTTTCAATAGACACAACTATCTTTTTCATAATGTATCACTATTTACATAGTCGAAATCTCGTTTAAATTAATAAACGCACAAATGTAGACAATTTACGTTTTATTCTTTATTTGAATATATTATTTCAAGATGAGTTCTCGTCTACCGTACTTTTCTTTCTTAAATTTCATATCTCCACCTACAATTACATTTATATCGTTATTCTCAGACTAAGTAGAAAGTCCTTGCCTAAAAACAAGCAAACAAAAAAAAAAAACAAAAAAAAAACTAACAAACAAACAAACCAAATACCCCAGCTATAAAAAAAAATAGAGAAAAACATACAAGAAAGAGGGGGTTCCTCATATCGGTTGCTTATAATTTTTGCAATGAGTTGATAATATAATTTTCAGTTGGACTCGTTCCAGATGCAAAATAAATATTAAACAAGACATGTATAACATATATTGGAATATCATTTTGGAGTATCACAGAAGGAATTGTATTCAAACAAAACGCTTTCCCTTTCTTCGCATTTAAAACAGCCTTTTTAAATTTATATATCGGTGTTTAATTTTCAAACGCTGGTTCAACATCTATAATAAGAGCATTACAGTTTTTTTATATGCCTGTTTGCATTGCAGACATGGGATATTATTTGCAAAACTTCTTGTCTATTTATGCAAAACATCTGCTACATTGAATTAAATGCCAACATCGTCTAGGGATATTTCTTTTCGCCCCCACACTACAATTCAAATCACTTACCAAAACTTATTTGATTCAGGTTTGACTTCATTAATCAAATCTGTTTACACTTTATGCCAATAAAGAAACCTGCATTTGTAAACAACTCTTTTAAACTCTTTTCGACTTTTAACATATTATTAAACTTTTTCTTCATATTACCAATTTTACTATTTAACCACTTTATGGGGGTTGGGGTGGCCGAGTGGTCTAAGGAGCTCGCCTTCACAGATCACTCACACATCTCACCTGTGTTCGCGTGAGTTCAAGTCTCGGCTCGACCAAAGTGAGTATGTGAGAAAGCTTACCAGTAAGCTTCCCGTGGGTTAGTGGTTCTTTCAGTGGTCTTCCCTGGTTCTTACTCCACCAAATATACTGGCCGCCATGTACAGCCTATCATGTGTTGAAAAATGGCGTTAAACCAGTCCAAACAAAGAAACATTAACCACTTTATACAATATTCCATAGATTTCATAAATCCTCATTCCGCCAAGGTTCCGCAATCCTTCGCTTTTTATTGTTATGTGAAATTCTTGTACAATGTGTTTACAAGGTCTGCATATACAGCATCAATATTTGTTGGATTGCAGAAACTAGATGCGTGTTTAAAAACAGCAGTGTGGAGGTCATATAGAATAGATGGTCCGTTAAAAACTCTTCATATATATTTCTGGTATCAAACTTAGCAAAAACACTACTTTGGACAGTGGAAGTATCTTTTAATGAAACAAGCAAATTATCTAAATTGGAAGGAGAAGAGAAAAAGCTATCAAGACAAGCTCTGTTGATTAAATGTGTTACTCTACTGACAGCAAATTTAGGGCAACACAGTAGATCATCATGACTTACATTACAGTAGTCAACTCTTTAGAGACTTATACATATTTTAGTATAATCACTTATCATGTAATTACATCCATTAATCATGCATGAATCTGAATAAATTTAAATAAATAAATAAGCAAGTTACCATAGGTAATACTAGTAAATCAGCTTCTCTTCCTTCAGGTGACCTAAATATACCTCTGAATCTATCGTTTACAATATTTCCATCAAAAATATTGTATATTAAAAAAACGTAGACCTTACGAGCCAGTCCCAGCTGTGACATGTAAGTTATTTCTATTCTTCTCTAATATTTAAAGGAATATTTTCAGTGTTTCCAAAAAGGGTCTCACGGAAGTTAAAAGTTCCAAACTTCTGGGCAACATTTTAAAAACCAACTGTTAACTAAGATCTACCCTCCAGCCATTAGATCTATCACTCTGACTTTATATCTGCCCGAATAAGCCCCTGTGTAAGTCACTTCGCATATTATAGAATATTCTCAGGAGTTTCCCTTTCTGGTCTGTTCATGTTCATTCTCTCAATAAAAACTGGCATATCAGATTCTTCTTCTTGCTGATCACTGTTGCGCGCCTTCACGACTTGCACTCCCCTCATATCTATATCACATTTTCTTTATGCAATAGACTACATATCTCAGGTTTTACAACATCGTCGTTTCATCGTTTGACTGATTATGATGTACAGAAATTCCATCGGACTTCTTGTTTTGCTTCAGTTCTTGTATTTATCACATAACTTTTCTCATACCATTTTCGCTCTTAAATCAACGCCCCAGGTTCTAACCCAACCGAATAAATCTTTCTCACAACCGACCAGGCAGTAATATTTTATTGTTTGATGCCATTTTGAGGAGGGCATTGATCCTGTTGACGATATCATCTAGTTACAAGCTGCCGATCGCTTGCGTTAAGACAGTATTGGTTTATTATCACTCGTAGAGAATATGTGTCCCCAAGCAATATGTGTCATGCATCAAAACTTTGACGACTTATCAATGCCCGAACAGGTAAATACCAGTGACACCTGATTCGGGATAATGTACTACAGATATCTGTTGCTTTTGTTTTATGTTGTTTCTGTTGTTATTTTTGTTGTTTTTAAATGAATAATATGGTTCTTGTCCGTCTTTTTAAGATGTAAGTACAAGTACCATTCAGATGGAACTCTTGATTGGTTGATTGAAAGAAGTATTGGCATTATTGTCATCATTGCCCATTTAGGGAACATACGAAAAGAAAAACGTACATGTTGTTAAAAAGCCGATTACTTCCCTTTCAAAGTCTATTACCTTACTTTAGTTATAGACTAGAAGGGAAAGAATAAACCAGCCATGTAAGGTAATTATAATTATCCATATATCACCACTTTTTCACACACACACACACACGTGTATAATATTGACAGAAGTCATTCAAGCTTGTAAAACATTATGTTATCTTCATCGCACAGAACCAAACAAACACGATACACCATGCAGTGTTCTTACAGCACTTGACACTGTTTGAGTTGATTGAAAGTTAATATGCCACTATAGGTGATGAGGAATTTGCTTTAAATGTACATGAATTGATGTATGCAAAACTTGCCTCCTTGTCAATGATAGAATGGATAAAATTACTCCTTATTGAAGGCCCATGTACTTGCACTACTCCATCCCCTACATTTTATTTTGTATTCTGAGGAACATACATTAAATTTACATTTCTTTTATCATGTACTCAGTTATTGTGCATACCTTTTATTTGTAAAGTTCATTTTCCCTTACATTATTTCAGCAATGAAGCAGTGGAGAACAGTGTCGGATAAATATATCCATTTCAATCATTTTGTAAGCAATTGAAGACGTTGCTTTAACTTGTAGTTTTAAGTAAGATTTCGTTCGTTTTAACGGCAGTTTTAACACATTATGGGCTAAATCATGCAGAGGAGCTGGGAGCTAAGTGCCTTTCCCCAAGGACACACCAAGGAAACCGACCCAGATTGGCCTCAGCGGGCATCGAACCCGCGACACTTGCATTAAGAGTCCGAAGCTCTTCCGACAACTCCCAGTTTAAAGAAAAGTATGCCTCGTCTTATAAACATGATAGTCGGTTAAACAGATGTTTGATAAAGTCAGATTAAATGTTTTGGGGTTGACTTGAAAGAGCACTTTATTTTTAATCTCGGGAAACAATAAACCATTATTTGGAGTCTGAATCATGCCATTTGAACGTCATAACCCTATCTTAGGCAAATTGTATTATTATTTACTCGTTACTCGGTGATATTTAACTTTGTTTTCATCCTATGCAGCCGTAAGAATAAGATAAGAAATGGACGCGACTCGTGGTTATCGAAATTTATCGAGATTCCCATAAACCGACTCTAAGCAATTAAATGTCAGTTACTCATGGATACAAATGTAAGTTTTTGATATTTAATGATGATTTAAGTGCACACAAATGACATAAAACAGACAGGAAGCATTCTGAAGTACGAATAACTTCCGCATTTTTCAGGATTATCACAGACCAACGGGCTTCACTTCAGACAAAGGGTCGATATACTAACTTCACGGCTTATGTAAAGTAACTATTAAATTGACGTGTTGTTAGGTTCGATGTGAACTTTATATTTGTTTAAGTAGCAAAGAATTACATCCCAAGAGCTTATTGAGAAGAGATCTTGACTTTAAGTCTGAGAAAATGTATCTCATGTCTATAGTTCATCTACAATTATAATGACCATCATGCTCTTACAATAGTAGCTACACGGTTTTTCAATTAACTGCTTGCTTATTCTATGTTATAATTATGAGCTTTACTGTCAGTTTGAATGATGCTTAAGTTTTTTAATATAACTTTTTTGAATTCAACAGTTATTTATTATGAGCTATTTCACAGTTCACAAATAGACTAAAAAATATAGAAAAAAAAACTTTTTGGAAAATGTCCATTACAGCGAATATGCAAGAGTTTGTCCCCTTTGTGGGTCAGTTAAATTAGCTTCTCTTTAGAGATTTGACCCATTACCGAACATTCTACGTAATAAAATGTTTTTTCAACTCTCTTGGTTGTGTGCGACTTAGATTTATTTCTCAACAAACAACTTTGACTTAATTATTATACACCTTTTTCTGAAGGGATGCCTTTTTCCACACCTGTCTTACTCGTTGGCTGTATCCATCTATCGATCTTATCATGTTAGAAAATTATCGTTAACATTTATTCCAACACGCTGTGCTCTCAGAAATCGACGCTTTCTGCGATTCATTTTGGTAGAAGCTTTATAGATTATTTGTGTTTTGTAAATAGCCATCCAAGAAAATAAAGACTACATTGTAAACTGTTCAAAGGATAATATAATTATAACGAACTTAAGCCAATAATAACGGTCGCTTATTTTGGAATTTAGAGCAACGTGCTAGAAGCACACGACGCCAATTTGGATTAAAGGGTATTACTTTTGGCAATACTGAGCGATTAAGTTATTAATATCATAATTTTTCATATATATTAATCGATCTTTCTTCCATATTAGGTAAAACGTCGATCATAATGACACAACAAATTCGGAATTTTGAATGTGCGGATTAACGAAGTGTCCGCCTATTACACCACTGATTTTGTATAAATATATCGGTTATCCTGACAACCAATTATCAGGACAAAATCCGTGTCGTCCAATGGGTCCGGATAATCGACGTCTTGGATATCAAAAGATCATGTCCAACATTACATCGTCGAAATCAATCACCACGGCTTATTCAAAATTTTTTTTTTGACTCACGTATTTGAAATATCTACATTGATGAATCTGATGATTATTATTACTTGCATATGTATAAAGGCAGGGGCAGTGGCGCATAACTGACATCTATTATTTCTAGAAAGATGGCGCTTTTAATTATGTTACTATAGAATGAGTTCAAAGAAAATAGCATCTACTAAATAACACCATGAGAGATATTTGGTCTTTAAATGAAAATTTGAGATACACATTCATATCTGTGCAATCTCACGAAAACATTCTTACTTCGATCTTGAGGCGTACAATTCAATCACAAACGGATTTTATTCATGTTTTGATACAAAACATTCACACTTAATAACTGCTCTTATTCTTATGTTGTTGGAATATCTTGCGAGTTAACAATTTAAAGTGAAATGAAAGAACGTTAAACCTATTTATTTTATTACTTCATACTCCTATGATGAAAATACAAAACTGTTAGAACATGTGTCTCAAAGTCTTCATGTAGTTATTGGCGAGGTATAAAACAATTAAGTACACGGTGTATTTAAGTAGCTTCATAGATATTTGCAAGCAATGCGCTAGCAATTGAACGTCTTACCTATAAAAATATTGCCTTTCTTATATCAAAGACATTTAACCATCTTTTTCACGGAATGATGGCTTTGATAAGGGTGATAAAGTACGAAAAGAGAGTGCCAAATAGATTAGAGAGGTAAAATGTCAAGAGTGCTTGATCTCCGCTACATTAAGTCCTTATGATCAAATGTATGAACAAGCGGTCTTTTTAAGGGCATTCTAATTGTAAAATATGCTCCCAGAATACAAACAGAAACTATCCATAAATATTACAGAATTATTTGAATACGTAGTTCAAATGTTATTGTAATACTAGTTATTCGAATATTTGGCTCGGTTTTAATCGGAATACTGGTTATTCGGATATTTGGTTCAATTGTTATTGGAAAACTAGTTAAAGTCTGGGACAGATTGAAATATAAAATCGAATTTGGACGTTATCTTAGTGACTCTTTACAAATAAGAACCATTCTAAATATATCAACGTTCAAAAGGCTCTAATGTTTGCGATGAAGCATCACAATAAAAATTTTCGTTCATTATTTTCGTGGAAGTTTAGTTCATATTTGAATGGTTAATCAAAGGAAAATGTACACATTTGGTATGACGAGAATTCCTGCTGTAAATTTGACATTTCATAATACTGTCTCAGTTGCATGTCAAAATGAGTATTTTACGTTTCAGACTTTGAGTTAATATTCATCTGATTTAGACAATCCAACTGGTCTTGAAAATATCATTTTAATAGCTGATTATGAATTAAAACTTACTCCTGGATTACATGTAGATACCTAAAAATATTTGTGGCTGACTGGAGTAAGAAATGCCATTACTATTTAGCTGAATATGACATGTCTATACCTCTACACGCAATATATCAAGAAATAATCCCACAAACAATACTGATTAATTAACATTCACTATAGTAAGTCATAATTCAGTCTTAAAATATTCACAACACTTGACCATAATAAAATTGAAGTAAAATTCTTGAACATAAATCAATTGATAGAGATTAATTTCGAATGGTTCTCGCGTTATCACTGTATTCATTTCTGGAAATACTTTGTAAAATGAACTTCACAATTAACACCAATCTGTTAACACAATGCACATCTTGCGTAAGGCAATTGGTGAGAACGTTGACAATTAATTTCCTTCCAACAAATCCCAGAATTTGTTCGTGAGCAAGTTCACCCATCGTCTACACAAAAACGTAATAATGTTGATACTCAGAAATTTTTTTCAAGCATTATATCAACGACAAGCAGAGTAAATTCAATGCCGGTTATGGGACCGTTACAACTCAAGCGGGTGCTATCTATATAGATGGGTGAAAGGCGAGTATTTGGAGAGTCCACGTAATTTCCGTTTAAATTTGAGAATGCGACGTTTCTGACCTAACTATGAGGAAAATAAGCAACTACATTGGCAAAACAACTCGATTGAGCAATGGCTCCTATCTAGAAAATAACATCCATTACATCCTGACAAAAACATTAAACATAACCCGAGAAATGCACCGAATTTGATATTGAAGGTTCTCGATCAAGAATGTTAAGGGGTCAAAACATACACAACATAGAAACAAATTTTGCAATGTAGCCGTACAGACATCAAACAAGACAATTTTTTTTAACGAATGCATTTTTTAATCTCTATAGTTACAACGCTTCTAACGGTATAGCTAAACACATGTTGTTGCTAGAAGTATAAACAATAAGGGAAATAAATTTACCTCAATCAGTTTCGAGAGTCCGCAGAAAGATATGTGAATTCAGTATGTTACCATATCAGTGATTATTAAAGACGGATAGATAGATAGACAGATAGATGAACGGATGTATGGATGTGTTGATGGATGGAGGAACAAAAGGACAAATTGAGAAATTGGATAAATAGGTAGATAGATAAAGATAGAAAAGCAAACTTAAAAATGAATATATAAATGAAAATAAATAGCTTAGAAAATTTATTTCTTTTGGGTAAAACTAACATTATTTCTTTGGATGATTTGACTGCTGCATCGATAAATATTATAAAATACTAGTCTGTACAAGGTCCCCGTTCTGACTTAGAAAGCTTGGGCTGATTCAGGGGGAGATAACACCAAAGCAACGTGTTAATCTCTACTTGCTTCGTGAGGAGCTTGTATATAAAAAGCGATCGGTTTAGACTGAGCTTATTATTGCTTGATATAAGTAGGAAAAAGAAAAAACATTAAATAGTTCACATATTTCTTCTACGCAACTACGCTATTTGAAAATGTTATCTCAGCCTTTTCTTAATGGAGCTGTGGAAAGACTGCAAATGCTTATAATTCTGCCATTAAAAGTTTTGATAGGAAAAAGAATAGAGCAAATATGGCTACGATGAACTTGACAGAAAGGTATCGTTAATATTCGAACACTTTGAAAACTTTTGTTGACTTTGTGAGCAAATTAAAGAAAAATTGTAGTCCTAAGCAAATTTTATTAAGTTAGATTATTAGATTATCTCATTCATTGATAGAGCAACAACAAAATAAACAGAGGACTACCTCAGACGACATTTCTAGAGCTCTAGAGTAGGATAACATTCTATGAAGGAAGGATCGACAATGCTTATGCGTAGAAAATCAGCTTCAACACACTGATATTGTCCTACAGTTTAAAGATGTGTGTGTTGCCTGATGTCGACAATCTTAAGAAAAAAAGAGCAAACCCGTACACATCAAAGACAAATAATAGCATAATTTTAGTCATAATTAACACCAATTAGGCGCTCTATCTAGGATCTAACCTCATATTTGTCAAAAATACTATTACTATACCATCTAGAAGAAAATACTTGTTAAACTCTTGTCTACTCGGATATGACTAAAAGTCGGATTTCAGGAAAAGTATATAAAGCTTATCAAGGGAATGAATTATGTAGATGAAAGAAGTCTCTTATAGAATAATTATTTCTCGTGAAGTATGATACGAGCTGATAAAGTACTATTATTCTGATCCTTGAATTAAATTTCTAATATTTTCTCTATGTTGAGATGAATTCACATCAGATGCCGTACAACATTCTGAGATATTGTAAGTTATATTCACTCGTCTAATGTATATATTTTAAAAATATTTTTCTGATTCTGGACATTGATACAATCTTTTAACTTTACTTCTCGGTGAGTGATGCATTTTTTGTGACACAAACTTCTAAAACATAGCATTATACGTATGAATAGAATATAACTGATAAATATGGGAAGTAGTGGTAAACTATGAGTTTGACTCTACATGCAACGTTTTGGCAGCGTACAGTGGAGAAAGCCAAGCCTGACTCCCCTCAACCCTCGCTGGGTGTTTAACTTCACATGCAACGTTTCTGGCAACAAGCAACAGGGGGCAGAACTGATCCAAAATAGGACTCCTCTTTTGGTAGCGCGCTGCCTTAAGATTTTGGAGACTAGTATCGATCGTAGCGGTGGGCAGCTAGTCAGCACTTCCCACCAACACCCAATTAGAGACGCGGGGTGTCTATGCTATAACGTCCTATACTGTGAGTGCACGCAATATGTATCAATGGAGGTCCTATAGCGGCATGAAACAGTGGAGCGAAACCTCAGATAATGACGACGATAAAGGTATAACGTTTGTGTGCGACGACGCCGACGACACCGATGACACCGAGTACATCTACAGTCCGGAATCCTTCGAGTATTTATTTCTGGCCCCTGCCAATCTCTATCTTACTCATCTAGGCGAATCGAATCTAGGGCGATACGATTGGGCTCACAACCCGCATCTGACGTTGTGGGGGTATATGGTCGCCCCACCTACCAAAGACGTCTTGCGCGAACTCTTCTTTAACGCATCGGAAGAAGAGTTTATGGAACACGTAGACGTTCTCGAAGATCCATACGAAACCGGATAGCTTAGGCTATCGGGTTCATATGAGAGTGGTCCGATAAAAAGAGGCTTGGAGGTGGTGCCACAACCAATGGATATATCCTAAACCTCGATCAGGGCTCGTAGGCCAGAGGTGCGCTCGGAATCACACCCGGAAATATGCGGTCAGGTAGAAAGGGGTTAGAGGAGTATATGACACAGCTCCGAGTGCACCTTCGCCTAATTTTTGTGATGAGATCTGCTCGGGACTTGGACCGACTCTGGGCCAGGAGCGCAACTACTGCGACATGCACCGGCTGCCCGTATTTCGTTGTTAAGGGTCATGTAATTATTCATCTCGTCCAACACAAGAGAGAACTCGTCCTCGGACAAGGAGGCATCCCGGAGAGCTCGCGAGACCAGGTCTGCGATGGAGTTCAGCTTACCCTCAGCGAAGACCCTCAGCGAAGACCCAAATCTGATCACGCTTTTGCGCCTTCACTCGGAGACGGCGAACGGTATATTGCCCAGCCAATGAGAAGTGCCCGCACACGAGTGACACGCCTTCCAGAGGGATCGCAAGAGACGCAATCGCCAAGGTTGTAACCACACCAACACCCGCGATACCGACGCATATGGCAACAGTGCTGGATACCGCCGCCATACCGTCGACAACGTTGACTACCCGCCCATACTTCTTGCAAAGATCACACCGGTGCTCGATCTCATCTATTGCACTGAACCTCGATATCGCCAATCTTTTTAAGGCGGTAGTTGTTGGAACTCTCTTCAGAAGTCAGCTCCGGAAGAGTGGAATACATCGCGGTCAGAGATTTGGCAGACATGTTTGAATCGTTTAAGTTACCGTTTCGACAAGTGTCTAAGCTTGACGTAAAAAGAAAATCTTGTAGTTTTGTACCATTCTGAAGAAAAAATACGTAGCCGCGGTTGGAAGTTTCAAAGGCGGATATATAAAAAGTTGCATCGGTTGTTACTTTATCATAAACCAACATTTCTGTCCTGATAAAGGTGACTCTGGGTATCGTCGCTCACCTGGCGCGGCGCAAAGGAGACGTCAAACCTGAGGCCCTTTCTACAGCAAAGCCTCCCACGATTGTAAAACGGTATATTGCAGGATGGCCCATTTCCCTTCCTGCTCACCGCGCGCAAGGAAATGTAAGGACCATTAACAGTTGCCATATTAGGTTTCCCTCTAGAGTAAGTAAGATGAGGCCTGACACCTTCAGCAGGCAATGAAAAACTAGCCACCGAAGTTAAAAACAGATTGCGAAGTTGGAGGGGCGTACATCGATATAAACCTTTGTAGCTGCATCTTGGGAATTTCGGGTTTTCCCACGCCCACGATTTTGTTTGTGTTTATATCTGGGGCCGGGGTGGGGTAGGGTCGATTGTGGTGGTGGTTTTAACACTCAGGGAGGCAGCAGCACCCAACCGGTCAACGTATGATTTATGCGCCACGATTCTGTTTTTGTTCATGTTCAAGAGACCCCACATGGTATCTCCAGCTTTGGCCACCCTAGAAAGAGCCCTTTCGTTGGCATAGGTACTCATTGTCTTTGCGATCGACATATGCTTTAGTTGCCTCATCTTGGGGATCGCAAGGATCCGCCACAGCCACGAATTTGTTCGCGCTCATATTCAGAGATCCATCCATGGGAAACCCGAATCAAGGCCTAGGCAAGAGGCATCCACAATGTCAACGTATGACTTGGTCGCCTCATCGGTGGGGATGGGAGGGGTGCGACGGAATCTGCCACGTCCACAACCCTATTCAAATTCATGTCCAGGTACCCAGTCATTGCGTCACCCTCCTTTTTGAGCTTTCTTGCGGCACGCCCCCTAACATTGTGATCGATGGTATCCAGAATAGCGTTTATGGAAGGGGCACGGTATCAGGGTCAGGGAACGCCTCTCCTACCAGGGGTTCTTTCCGCGCACTGCTCAGGTGTGAGCAATGCTTCGAGCGCCTCGCAGGTAGGCTGCTGGTGTGGATAATTCCAGCGTGTTATAAAATCTACTCTATCATTGTGGTGCATATGGAGCCGGAACGGGCGCCGGCATCACGGTTCTTCGAGCCTATGCTACGACAGTCTATCGCGTGATCCTCAAGCTGGTCCGACCTGTAGAAGGCGTAGAAGCATCAGCAGCAGGTATGTTTTCGGTTGTTGTGCTTATTGGTGTTGCAAGCCATTCGGGAAAGGTCATTCTCTAAATGAAATTTAATCGCTGGCTGCCGTCTTTCACTCGATGTGTGACGCGGTGATATGTTGTGGCTCTAACGCTACTTTAATAGACGCGTTTGGAGCTTTGTGTGGCCCGGTGCCAAACTGTGCTCGGCACCAGAGCTCGCAAAGGACCTTTCTAAATCGTTTTCTAGCCTTTGCTTCTATGTGCTGTGACTTGTTCACCTGGTGCCCCCCCCCCCCTCCACAGCGGTTGCATGGGTGGCAATTGGCCCCACACTTCCAGCAGGGTGTGTACCGAGCAATATGTGGTAAAGCATTTGCATCCATATGGGGCGGTCTGTCCCCAAGACATTCATGCACACGTGATTGTTCCCCGTCCGCCCAGGTCTATGGTGGTATAGCATAGATACCCTGCGTCTCTAATTGGGTGTTGGTGGACATGCAGCCACTGCGCACCGCAACAACAAACACTAGTCGCCAAAAGAGGGATCATTTTTGGGTTCGGCCCTGCTCCCTGTTACCTGTTGCCAAAAAGTTGCATGTCGAGTTAAATTCCCTGTTTATCACTACTTGTGACAAATGAGAACGATTTGTAATAAAGGTTCGGAAATAATACGCGTATATCAGCCTTGTACGGAAATATTTTTCTTTATCTTTTTTGGACAAAGGAAACAAAAGAAAATTAAGCCAACAAAATCATGGCATAAGTGAATTTTGGCCAATACAAAAGGCAGCGGATTTTTGTTTTGCGAATCTCAATGAGTTTTCAAAACTGTTATAAACCTGAGCACCTTATTTTAATTAAAGTGCAATGTGCTTAGTCATACCATGCCATAGCGAAATGGATCTAATGGGCTCTTTGAATATGGTCGACAGTCTTTTTGAAAGTTTATATAAACTTTATCAATGCATGGTTATTATTTGACACAGTTGAAAGTACGTATTTGCCTTAAGATGCTTGCAGAAAATCTAGTTGTGATCGTCATTTCGAAACTTGCCGATTACATATATTATCGTCGCTGTATGGCCGTATTCCTGAATCTGACGTCAAAACTATGCGAAGTCAAAATTACAGTACTTTTACTCCGAAAACTTCTTATCTGAGACGTTTTATGAGCTAAATGTAACACAAACACGTAACATTTGCATTGTTATGATCTTTTCAAGAATTAGAGACACGCTTACTTCTCACAAACCTAAAATAAAAAAATGATAATCCTCTTAAAAGTATTGTCTGGGTTGACAAATCATATTTTACTGGGTTGACATCATATTTTACTGGGTTGGCAGATCAAATTATAATCGGTTGACAGATCACATTTTACTGGGTTGAAATATATTTTACTCACCATTTGGTTTGCGCTGTTCTCATAAATAGCAATATATCTTGCTAATCGTGCACAGTTGTAGCACGCTCTTATGGTTAAGAATTACGTCAAGAATGCATCTTAGAAACAATATATTTCACATTAAAATTGGGTCACTAAGATCACTTTTTCACGCGTATGAACAATATGTAAAAATGGTATCTGTGTTCAAATTATAACACTTTTTAACTGATTATCACCAAACTTGCGTGTCAAGTGCATATGGGAAATCAGTTATGTCACTAATCAAATTTGGGTTGTAATGACCTACAATCTATGGTTAGTTGGTCCCTCTCAAACATACTGACTGGTGTCACAGAAGTGGAGGTTATCTTGTGAGTTCCTGCTCACTAACAACTCTAATTCATAAACTAATCTGGTTTATACGAGTAAGACATCAAAATAGCCAGGGGAGGTGCAGCAGGTGCAATTGCACCCATACAATTCCATTAAATTTGATTTGTAAAAGCTAGAAAAATATCTGAACAGTACAACTAACTGTGGCACAATTAATTACACAATTACCTTCAGACTTCACAACTAACGAGTCTAAATTAACTGTCTGGTTTTTTTGCTGATACAATTCCCTTCAAATTTTAATGTTTAGCGCTTTGATTTCAAAATGAAGACAACTTTATTATTTTGATATAAATGCAATGCAAGCCGCCTCCTCCACCCACAAAACTGTAAAAAAAAAAAAAATTCCACCCCGTCTCTACATTTTGGAATGCTTATTAATTTTCAAGAGATGAAAAGCTGAACAATGTTCTGTAACATAATAAATTGTTCAGCTTCTATAAGGAATGTTTTATTTGTATTAAAATCAATCTTATTTAAAATGGGAAGATAGGAAAAGGGCGTATTATTTGATAAAAACTTAAATTTATTTCAGTTTTCATTAAAGAAAAGGTTTTCTTAGCATTACTCTTGCCAAATCAAGAACAACTCTAATGGATCTCATACAATTTATTTTACCTAACATAAACTGACACACCTAACAAATTTTACATGGATGACTCTCATCTTATTGATGTCAAAAAAGATCATTCTTCTTCAACTATAAATCCTTCATAATAAAAAATATGTAATCTCTGTCTTTTGCGCTATCTTCGCCGATAATATGATCAGAATATGACAAACTTGATTCCATCTTTCCCACGAGATAAATAGATAGAAGGCTCATCCTTTAATTATTGTGTTTTACGAGAGAGAGAAAGAAAGAGAGAGAGAGAGATTGAATAAGGGAGAGCATTGTTATAACGTAAACTTTCACTCCATAAGACCTTTAGATGAACCCTACGAATCCATTGTTCAACCAATGCTTTGCTTTATCTATTTGTCTAAAACAGATTATCGAGAATAACAAATCTATTTTATCCCATCGGCGACAGCAGATAGTCTTTTATTATCACAGAAATTAGTGTGAAAACATCAACATACTCTCTCATGAGACTAACATAACAATGTGTGCCTTAGATTATCATTGTGATGCGTCACTTTACCCTATTGCGCTAGTAAAGCTCTATTTTTAGACATGAAAATACCTAAGTACGCCTTCTTTAAACACTTATTTCAACCTTTTTATCACATTGAACACAAGCTTAATTTCAAAATTTTTCAACATTTTTAATCAAAGAGAAAAAAATAAATGCGAAGTAAAATTTATGAAAATGTATAGAGTTGAATCATAAAAAGGAATTGGACGATTCTTCCTAGCTTGATATCGCCTGAGCCGTACATATCAAAACATCGATTTAGTTTTACCTATTAAAAGTCATAGGACTATTCAAGGAACAACAGACAACAGAAATCATGATCTCATTATTTTGTTGGATAGTTTAAATTATCGGTCCATTCAAAATTATTATTTAATTTTATATGAATATTTTCGACATGTTTTTCCCTTCTGGTACGTGGTGTTGTGTGTATTTATTACCGGTCTACTTCAATATAATAACTAACAGTCTAATTGTATCTAATTGTATATCTAACGCATCTCCGTAACCCTGAGACGACGACAGTTCCAAATGATATTGCTTTGTCACAATCTGCTTTATATGCAATGATAAATTGATCAAGTTATGAAAACCAGACTCTTCTTTCTGATTTTATTTCATTACATTTTGTATGAAAACTATTTTACATTATATGCTTTGACATCTTATTTGTTTGATATAAATAATTATTTGATACGCTATGACTGTAATAACTTCCTGTGTAATGAAAATTACGTATCCTGGAAGTCACAGTGACACGAATAGCAGTAAGACCCAATAGACACTATGCATATACTATGTAATTCAAACGTATTTGCATGGTGACCTCTTTTGAAATCGATACCAAAACGTTTCACAAATGCGTTTAGACTGTGACGGTTTGCCATTTGTGTTAATTTTCAGCCATATTTTGTTTATTTATTGACCTTGGATATCCTTGAACGATAGAAAATATTATATGTTGAAAAAACGCTTTTTAAATTTGTTCCAACATAATTTTTCAATTATTCTTTTTTTTAATTCTACATTATGCATTGATTAATGAAATTAGGTTGATTTGCCTGGGAAACACAAAACACAAACAACAAACAATAATAACGGTATATACTAGATTATATTTAATCTCTTCTTTAAGAATTCTTTTGTTTCATTCCATGAAAAACCATTTTTATTGCAAGTAACACAATACTGCTCTAAAGTAATAACACATTTGGAAAAATAATTGTTCATATATGCAACTTTGTATGAAAACCAGAATAGGTGCTGTGCTACATACTTTAAATAGATAATAATTCAGTTGTGTTAATCTGGTGCTATCTACACAAGGAAATATCATATAATTAATGTAATCTTTTATCATTATTAGGAAAAGGATGTACCCGTATACAACTATATGCATGTCTTCCAATAAATCTGAAAAAACCTCAATGTTACTTAAGTGCAAAATCCAACTGTCACGTCCAGTTACGACGACCTTTGACCCAATGAACTCTTTCTGAAGACAATATATTAATTATACACCCGTTAGACAATTCATGCAAACATATTAATTATATACCCGTTATACAATTCATGATAACATATTAATTATATACCCGCTATAAAATTCATTATAACATACATTATATACCCGTTATACAATTCATGATAACATATTAATTATATACCCGTTATACAATTTATGATAACATATTAATTATATTCCCGTTATACAATTCATGATAACATAATAATTATATTGCTGTTATACAATTCATTATAACGGATACTTTTCTCGGAGTTGATTTGAAACCTTGCATCAGATGCACATGTGATACATATATAGTATTACCACAGTAACGCGATCTTGATTGCTAGATCACGTCGAGTTGTTAGCATTAGAAAATCCGGATCATTACGAGACGCGAAGCGTTGAGTCATGATCTCGATTTTTATGCTGATAACGAGACGTGATCTAGCAATCAAAATCGCATTACTGTGATAATGATATTTTTGTTATATACCTTTAAATTTTCAGATAATTTAATAAAATCACTATATGTAGTTGAAAAATACAAGAAATTGATAAACATTTCAACATCTATAATACCAACTTCATCTTAAATCATAAACCTAATTACTTTTTGAAAGGCTGTCCACAAAAAGCTATCCAGAACCGCAACTATTAGAAAGAGTTTATTATATATATATATATATATATCCTCTCATTTATGCGTGTATATAAATATAAAATTGAAGTCTCAGTTATATCTATGAATACTAGGAGGAATCAGTATACCAAAACCTTGTGAAGGTTGCTGCAAATGCATAAACCAAGATAATTTTTTAATAAGCCATTATAGTAACTTCTGAGTTACTACCTACAACACTGTAATTCTGTCCATTAGTAGTTAATGGTGATTCGACTTCTTTGATGTTGAATTTAACAGAATAAAATGATATTATAATTTCAAAACAAATAATAAGCATTTGATAATTCACTGGCCTCTAATGAGCAGGTTGCGTGTATTTTGCGGAAGATCTCGTGTACTGTCTGTTTAAAGAATGAATCTTTTGAATCTGTCTGCTTACTAGATTAAGGCATATCACTCTGATAGTACCACTCAGTCCAAGGTTAATCTACTCGCCTTTTGTTTGGAGATGCTGTGTTGTCAATATGTGACTCATTTAAACAGGGTACCAAAATTGCATCCTATAACACGAAATAACTAACTTGTAAAATGTGGGTCACCGTGCCCTACTAGCAAAAGATGAACGTACTATGATGAGGGAGATAGGTGCAAGGAGGAGACAACTGCCAACATTCTCCTTCACTTTGTCACTCAACAATAGTTCATAGTTCATATACATCACCGGTAATAGTCTTGTCATTATGTGGAGGTCAGGTTAATGCAAGGATCCTTTTGAAATAAAACTGGATATACGTATGTAACATCATTAGAGGGAGTGTAATGTACCACACTGACCTAATATTTTATGTTTTCCGATTCACTTTTAATTCCGGTGAATGTCTTCAGAGCTGTAAGAGTTTAAGAAATAAAAACTTGGTATACTTATATACCATCATTAGAAGCGGTGTCGTGTACCACATTGGGGATCCCATCAAGTCCACCGATCAATATTTCTATTTTTCACTCAACGTTTCCTCCATTACTTTAGAGCCTTTCAGCTTTAGTGATGAACTTGGCATGCGTATATATTATCTTTAGTAAAAATATCGTGTATCACCCTGGTAGTTCTATTTTCAAGGTCAAGGTTATGGGTCAATATCTTACGTTTTCCATCACACTTTCCGTTCCTCTCTATAATTTACAAGCCGTTTGAGATTTAAGAGATGAAACTTGGAATTCTTATACATCATCATTAGCAGGTGTGTCGCATACCTAATTGGGAGTGTATATTTAAGGTGAAGATCACGGGTCAATATTTTATTTTTTTGTGCATACTTTCTTTTCCATTTTTCTATGACTTTTGAGTGCTTTGAGTTTAATTGATGAAACGTGATGTATTTACATCATTATATCTCCAAGGTCAAGTTCACGGACCCATATTTTGGGTTTCTGTAATATTCTCCCTACTGCTCAATAACATGAGCTGTATAAGGTAAATAAATAATAAATGATGTTTTCCATTACACAAATATGAGCCATCTTCAAGGTTAATGTCAAATGTAGATATTTTATTGTTGCTTTTATATCTTAACAGCTGTTTGAGGTTCAGGGATGAACTATGATCTATTTATCTTTTTCTATTTGACTGCATCTCGAGTATCACAGTCAATGTTTTATATCTAAGGTCAAGGTCACTATTCAATTTCTTCTCATTTTCTGCACTTTTACTCCAATGCCTAATAACTCTACAGTTTTGTTACAAGGGTAACAGTAATATTTCATAATTATATTCTTTTGGCGACCTCACTTCAGTAAGTGGGGATAAAGTTTACTGAATTAGCTTGGGTTTTTTGTGTTTTTTGGGGTTTTGTTTTAAGTTTTCAGGAATTGCATGTATTTTTTTCTCTTTAAATTGTATCACTGCATGTTTGAAACTTCTGTTTTGATGAAGTGTCATGACCCAAACAAGATTTAAGAAACAAAAAAGGATTTTTCTATCATATTATATTGCCTCCCGTCGAAATACTGCCTAAACAAAGGTCCCACGGATTAGCTATCATCTTACACTTGAAGCGCACATACGGATCTTGAATCTAGGTCCAAATACTTTTCCCTGTGATGCTATTTCATTTACACCGTTTGAAGCCCCTCTCCAATTAGTGCTTCTTGCAGCTTGGCAATATTATCACATGAATGTGTTGGAGCTGTATGGGAATACGAATTTGATTAGGGCAACGATACAATCTGTCCGAGGCGACAGTGTATGTCCTCCACTTTGCAATATAAATCCTGTGCTGAAGGTGATTTAAACCGAATCGGTTCTGCATTGCCATTCAGATACGTTACTACAAATTGTAACCACTGTTATGGTGGGTCATTCCGCCCAGCACAAGTAAACGTCATAAACATTATCCTGGTCCACATTCAGTCATAGTACTCTTTAGATCGATCTTACTGTTTATAGTTGGAAAACATGTACGGAAACCATGTTTTGGAGTAAGAAGCATCTTGAAATTGTGATAGCATTGGATGTCATGTTTGCATGACTTAATCGTTCTTGATTGCTGTTTTCAGAATGAGAGCAGATTCCTTTCAAATAACATTAGTGTAACAAGAAATAGTGTGTTCAGAAGCTCTTATTTATCATGAAGATTTTCATTTTTCATTCAATAGATTATACAAGCCCTAAAGAACACTATCAGTTTTCCTGGGCCTTCAGAAATGAAACGTAGACTGTCTTCATAGTCGACTGAGTCTTTCTATGAGCAAGCTTTGTGTTGACTCCTGTACCCCTTGGATTCCAGCAACTTACATCCAAGTCATAGTTTGTCGATTCCTTTCATCAGCTTATCCACGTGAGGATTCCAAAGGAATTTATCTCTCTTATGATTTAAACTTTTCTCGCTTGAATCCTATTTTGCATGTGAGTCTTGAGTTTCAAAACTATGATCTGTATAAGGATCTGTATAAACCAGCAGCTATTGATGATGGCTTCTTTCTATCTTTTAATGTAATTATACTGGCAAGATCTGATGTCTTGCGTTTCTTTGGCAACTATTCCTAAATATTAATAGTAATTTGATCACGATTCAAAACATTGTGTAAAGTGGTTATATTGTGATTGCCTCAAAAGACTGTTTGTTTGTATGTGAACTAAAATAATTGTAATGGCATGAAATGGTGCACTTTAAAATCTTGTTGATATAAAGACTTAACTGTGTGATCTCATTTTAACACACCTGATCGATGTCATTCAAGCCCTAATTTGCTTGCATCCCCTAAATTAAAATGTTATTTTTATTAGCAGAGTAAACTATACATATTTAAATAGTTTGGATTCTTTGAAAGATCTATGTTCATTTACCGAACCACTAGAATTATTTTTACTTACACCACAACCTTGATCCTTTCTTCAGGTCCTACAGAAATGAAAATATCTTAAATGGTTTACAAACCTCTTATCCTCTTAAGCATAATATTCATAAATATATTAAAACTAAAAATGTATTAACATGAACCCAGAACAAAATCTTCCTCTCTCTCATACCGTGTGTTATTTGCATGACAACTATCAGTAGCTATTCATATATTGATTATAGGAATACAGAGTAAAATGATCAATACCAAATTTACTGCAAATTAACAAGTTATTTATTCATTTAGTACCTTTGATGAAAGGAAAATTCTTATCTAAAGGCAAGCCATTAGGACGTCATTCCAGATTCAACTATACATAATTTATTATCAAGCCCTAATCGAGGTATCTTTTTACATGCAATTATGCTTTGAATACATATTCAAGACAAAGCGCCGTATGCAAATAAATATAAGAACTAACACCACGTTAATTAAATTAGGAGAATCAATCTGATTGTCACCACTCCCACCAAGAAAATTAAAAATAAAGCTAAAAATTAGCCACGAAACAGTAACTTGAAATGGAAAAGTAATGGTGCGTTATTTTCAATACTAATCTACTCAGTTGGAAGGGCTGGCGTGAATTTTCTGTTTTATTTGGTAATATATACATAATGATACAAGACTGGTTTTGCTCCTCCGATTGGTTCATTGCTCGAGAAATTGATTTAAATGCAACTTAACCAACTCAGAACGCGTGGAGTGACGGATGGACAGACAGGACAAACATTATATTCTTCTTCCATATCTTCTGGCAAAAATAGCCAACGAGACTTTATATTCATATTATACTGTTAATTTCAAAAGTTTTAGATGAAATGATCCAACAGTATCATATCAGGCACTAGATAGCCATGCTTGTGACTGTATATTAAATGCAATCCAAACTCATATCTAGTATAAAGAGATCAAATGCACCTTCACCCTTTCGATCTAATAAATAATGAATGAAAAAATATCAGGAAAGGCGTTTATCTTTCTCATGTCAGACTGACTAAGTGATAAGGAGTCAACATGATCTCTAGCCAACATTTAGAATCATTCTTTTTTAATCACTAATGAAGTCTTAACAAGGTTCTTGACCTTCTTCAAGACTGATTCTTCTTTTCTTGTATCCGTCTTGTATTCAAAGCGCATATTGATTTCTCGTTGCTGCAACAACAAAAAAAAAAAACAAAATAATAAATAAATAAATAGAACAAATGCGTAGTCAAGGGAACTGATCACGACCATACACAGTTCCCTTTGAATAGAACAGAAGAATTATACTGGATCAGAGAGCGTCGAGATGCTTTAGCAAAAGAAATATGCATCAGTGTGATAGTAAAGGGACTCTACTTTAGGGAACATTCCAGTTGTTTCGCGCACTTTTTATTGGGGGGGGGGGGGCATAGGCTCCGCACCTCGGGGCGCTCCTAGTTCCGCCCTGGTGGCAAAAATCTTGACAACTTTTTGCAATAAATCATTCTTCATTCCTATTCTTTGAACAAAATGAACCATAAAAGTAATTTTTTAACATCGTTTCTTCTCTCATATAATGTTTGACCAAAAGAAGAGTTCGTAGAGGACATTTTCTTTTCCTACGTTAATACAAGATATATTTCGTCACGTGGTACAAGAAAACGTCATAATTTAACGAGTGCCGAATCCACGAGTTAAAATGTTATTTTGTGTACCAAAAAATTAAATATATCCGGCATTTACACAGGAAAACATATTTTTTTTTATTATATATCAAACGTGCTCTGAATCGAAGCTTGGAAGATTAAATTCACTCTTCAGCACACCACCTCCACCCCCCCTTTTCGTAATTTCACTTCAATTTCATAAACAGATGTCAGCGATTTGAGAGAATGGTAGGTTTGAGTTGACCTAATCTGTTTCAATAATGACATTTTTCACATTTTGTTAACAATTTTACCTTTTATGACCGCAAAAGCAAGTCCAACTGAGCGATGCAGCATTCCAGTTTTTTTTACATTGTTGTCAAGATTGTTAGAGGAAGATAACTTCTAGTAAAGAAGCAAACAGTGAAGAATCAAATATCTTCGACAAAAAATAATTTCCATTGTTGAGAGGTAATGCAGTTTCTATTTATTGTTCAAGCTCACTAAATGCTTGTTTTCTTGCTGCAAGTATAAATTATATAGGCACACACAATCATGCGTCGCATGGCATGGTGGGAAATCTTGTATTTTTCACTTTTGAAAATATAGGAAATGAAAAATTATGAAAAGTATTTCACCAATAATTTTCTATATTTCACACTCAAGTATGTAATAAATTTCTGTTTTTTATTTGCGATTTTTGTATATTTTGTGAAAATTCCTTTGGTGTTGTGCACTTATAGGTTTTGGCTTATTGTCTTACTCTATTTTATTTTGTTTTATTTTTCTCATGAACATTTAACTTTCAGAAATTAGACTCTTGGCTCTTATGATTTTCAATTAACGAGGTTGAAACTGAACTCAAACTGATTTTCTATATGTGCATTAATGCGATCTTCATTGTTATAGCATTTGGAAGCATAAAAGTGCACTTACATATTATCGATCAATGTAAACGTTTAACCACATTTTCCTCTATTGAATTTCCAGTTAGATTTGACAGCATCCTATCTTCTATAGTTATAAATAAGAGTTAGATGTGTTGTTTCCATCTGAGTTACTGTTATAGAGTAGAGTCTCAAATGGTTTTCTATTCCTTACAGACAGATTTATCGCTCGTGCTATTTCAGGATTTGCGAGTATATATGGCAATTTTAATTGCAAACACACTGAAAACGATTTGTCTTGAAGATAACATTAAAAATATTATTATTTGTCTAAGATGTACATTTCAGAAAGTTTCTTTACCCCAAATACCATCAGCATTACCACTCCCTCATAATTGACAATACATACTACCTTAGAATAAAGCCAACTCTGTGCCTATAAGAGGAGTCTAAGATGAAATTTTAGAGGAAAATGTTAGATTTTTGATGCAGATGGAAAGTTGTTTCGCTGAATTATTTCCCTGATGGAACTTTTGTGACCATTAGTCAAAAGCACCTTAACCATCGGGTCATAATCATTCACATTCCCGTTTTAAAATCGATGAAGGATATATTACATTCAGCGTATGACACTTTTAAGCAGATATACTTGGCCAATTGGACTCAAAAGTCTAACACACTACATGATTACTAAGTATTTTATTTAAAATAGGTAACTCGAGCTGTAACCCTTAGTGCTTTATCTTTCGAGGATGGGAGGATGGGTGTGAGCAGTTTGCAATTCCCTCTGAAAATATACTCGAGAGGCTCAGAATATTTGCTTTGTTAATTTTTAGAAATAATAATAATAATAATAATAATAATAATAATAATAAAAACAAATATCAAAAAACATTTATTATTATCATCAGGGACGTATACTGCATAATATTATATAGGCTATATGAAAAGACACACATAGATTGAATGGGAATGATTTAATGCTCAAGTGAATCACTCTATAAAGCTTTAGGATAGTAATTACACTGGTCTACAACCAAAATGCTTCCTCAATAAATGTTGTCAAACTTTACTAATTCTGGGTCACTGAGAACGAAAATGATGCCAAAAATTGTTGATTGGCTCTAGTTTTAAAGATCTTATACTGGTTCAGTATATACGACCCTTGACTTGGGAATGGCGGACGATAAGTGAGTTATAAAGGGAAGGGATCTCAATTTAAACCAGAAATGACTAAAAATACATCTTTGACTGGATCTATGAATAAATCTATGACTGGGTTTGGACAGAACTTACTTTTTAGGCAAAACAATGAATGATGCAATCTGAAGATGGTATTGTGTCATACAGGATATTAATTGTATCATGTTATGATGCAATCATAACTAAGCATACATCACTCTGCTGAAGAAATTCCCCTATATCAGCTCTACAAATCATACAGTGTCGTGCTCTCTTATTTGTCAGTGTATGATTTTGCAAAGGGACACATTTCTGTTTAGCCAAAGTGAGCAGAGATGCTTCGTACTTGTGTGTACAATGCAGATAACTTCTGCTATGTTTGTTGTGAAGTAACTTTTGCATCACAAAAGCGCAGTATAACCACTATGGCTAAGAAAGCCTATCACCTTTATTTTGGCTGCAAAATTGGAGATCAGGAGAAGAGGTGGGCCCCACACATATGCTGCAATACTTGTGTAACAAATCTTTGCCAGTGGTTGAACAGGAAATCTATGCCTTTTGCAGTGCCAATGATTTGGAGAGAGCCAACGGATCATATCATCAATTGTTATTTCTGCATGGTGCCTCCAGTTGGGAAAGGTGTGTCAAAGAAGAAAAGTGGACTGTGCATTATCCAAACATTCCATCAGCTATATGCCCAGTACCCCACGGACAAGGACTGCCGGTTCCTGATGCACCAGAATCATTCTCACTTGAGTCAGACGAGGAAGAGGAAGAGGATGAAACTTCTAGTCCTGAACCATCAATGTCACATGACCCATATTTTCTCCCATCCTACTCCTCTGAACCACACCTCATAACACAAGGTGAACTGAATGACCTTGTCAGGGATTTGGAACTACCCAAGAGTAAGGCAGAGCTGATGGGCTCCAGACTATAGCAGTAGCATCTCCTGACAGGGGATGTTAGGGTTTCCATGTTCCGTGACCGTCAAAAGGATCTTGTCCCATTCTTCTTCTTGGAAGGGGATCTTGTAGCCTGCAACAACATCGATGGTATGATGGCAGCCCTCAACATCGTTCATGATCCAGATGAGTGGAGACTGTTCATTGATTCATCAAAGACGAGTCTTAAAGCTGTTTGTTACATAATGGCAGTGTTTTGCCATCAATTCCAGTTGGTCATGCAGTCCATATGAAGGAAACCTATGAAAATATGAAAAAACTTTTGAGGTGAATAAACTATGATCAGTGGCAGCTTTGTTGCGATTTCAAGGTTCTTGCTCTCTTGCTTGGTTTGTAGACTGGATACACAAAGTACTGCTGTTTTCTCTCCGAATGGGATAGTCGTGCGAGAGATTCCCACTACATCAAGAGAGATTGGCCACTCCGACAGTCATTGGAGCCTGGGATGAAAAGTGTTCAGCATCCACCACTTGTTGAATCAAGGAAGATTTTGTTACCACCCTTGCACATCAAGCTGGGTCTGATGAAGAACTTTGTCAAGACCATGGACAAGCAGCTTTCAAGTACCTCCGTGACAAAATTTCCAAGGTTAAGTGAAGGTGTCTTTGTTGGTCCTCAGATTCGTGAACTTCTTCGAGATGATGCATTTCACCATGCACTGCGTGGCAAGGAAAAGACGGCATGGAAAGCCTTCCAGTTAGTGGCAACAAATTTTCTCGGAAAAACAAGGCAGACAACTATAGGGAGTTGGTGGAAAACCTCCTCAAGGCATACAAAAACCTTGGTTGCAACATGTCACTCGAGATACATTTTTTGCACTCTCATCTAGATTTTTTTCCACCGAACTGCGGAGTAGTGAGCGACGAGCACGGCGAGAGATTTCACCAGGACATTGCAACAATGGAGACATGCTATCAGGACAAATGGAGCCCATCAATGCTTGCAGACTATTGCTGGACAGTGACAAGAGATGCTCCATTTAATGAATACAAGAGACAAGCCAAGAAGCACCGAGTAGACAATGAATAAGGACTAAACTATGTACCTATATATACATAATAGGTTTTTTTACTTTTGTTTCAATATATTTTTTATTTATATAACCCTTTTGCTGTTTTTTTTAAGTGTTACATAAACAGGACAGGTGAAATATTATCATGTAAAGCAACTATAAACACATGAAAAGACCTAGGTTTACAATTTATGATTAAAACTCTACTATGTACACAACATACATAGACGTAAAATGTAAAATCTTAAATATCTTGGTCAGTTGTTTTAATTGTCATATTTGAATTCAGCAAGATCAAAATCCCTAATAAATAGCACATTTTATCTCTGAAGCAGACGACTTCGAAAAAATTGTTGACCAGTGTTATTAAGCTAGTGGCATGGAGCTTTAACTGTACAGTATTCCTCTGCCCTGTGTTAAAACAATATAAGAAAAATCATGCTAAAACTAATTCCCTTGTCATGGGTATATGTACACTCAGTTTATGCTGGTTTCTCTCTCTCTCTCTCTCGTCAACAGTTATGAAAATAACAGTGTGCAGACTAATATTTCCCCAAAATATCGAGCGTACTTCATATTATTTTTGTCTTTAAAAACTGACTATATTTAGTCTTTAAATAATTTGATAGCTGTTTATTAACTGTCACACATTACTTGTATCAATTACGCTATAGTTAGTGAATTTCTAGATCATTGCTAAGCAAGGAACGTATTTCCAGAAAATAGTACATTGTATTATTTCGCATAGCACTGCTAATTTGTTAATTATGTCATGGCACAAGTCATCGTAACATGGTCAAATGCAGGAAAGATCTCTGCATTGGTGACCAAAACGGTACGGGCTCTATTCATTCCATTGGATCAGCCCATTTAGGATAAAGTGGTGTTGCCTTGGGCAAGGCACTTTTCATCACTTGCCTCGGCTCGATATAACCTTCATAAATGTTGTTGTGCCGTAAAACACCAAAGAACTAACTAAACCTGGTTTTATCCCCTTAGTTTCATACAAATCGACTGGGAGAGGCTTTGTCATGTCCTTGAAATCTTAGATAATCGTGTTTCCATGAGCAAATTATTTCTCCCCTAAAAGGAACAGTTCACTATTTAACTTGCATGTCCCTCGGTTCTATATAAATCGCGTACAGTCGCTGAGGAATTCATTAGAAATATAAAATGTACTTCGACATTTTGTAACATTAAATCGTCACCTATATCATCAGATGCAAGAACCATGTAACGGTTTTCTGCTTGGATGAGCAAAATTGTAGATACCGTACTTTTCTTGTCCCTTCACTTTTACCCAACGAATTGAGCAACATAAAATGTATTATACTTTCTAAATGTTTTTCAGACCATATGACCAAGTGAGCGGTATAAAACATTATTACTTGAATCTCTTTTCTTTTAATCTTTCTTAAACCCATACACATTCAAGCACTCGAAATCCCACAAATATCTGACAATGTCGCGTCAAGTGGCAATGCTGAAAAAAAACAACAAGAAAAACAAAATGAGAATTATGTATGGCGCCAGGTTAGGAAATTTCATTAGCATTCTATCCCCTACCCTTTTCATCTGATAGTGTCCTTTTTAAACCCGTTTGCGCTTAACATTATAATAATCATTTTCCCGAAAATCAAAATAATAATAGTGGACGGATTTTGACATGATTTCGAAAGTGTATCAGATGTCATTAAAGACAAAACATACTCCACAAAAGGATGAAGTGACAAACTCGCACAAAAATACCGTTACACTACACGCAAAAAAATACAAACGCATGATGACACAAACAACGAAAGAGGTGAAAGATTCGAAAGAAATGGGAAAAAACGTAAATCAGACTAATCGTGATCAAAGAGATGATCAACTCTGGTGTAACACGGTGCAAAACCGTTAGATATTTCCTGGGAAACATTGACAGCAGATCTTCACGATCGGGAATAATATCGGTCCTGGATAACAAGTGGTTACATCCCACAAGAATACGAATGTTTCGTAGAAGGAACGCCAGAAACCTCATTGTAAGAATAAACATTCCTGCTGAGGATTAAAAAATTATAGAAAATTGTGATTTTATCGGGCCCCGCGGTGTCACCTTGTTAGAAGCAGATGACAAAAAATCAGCCTCGTTCAAGATACAACGTGTTTAGAGGAAAGGAATCAGATGGTTCAGATGATTACTGTAACTATCATGAAAAAAACTCAAAGTGGTATGGTGAAAGTAGCAACAGAAATATCTACGATGATGATGATATCGATGGCCACGATTATGATTTATTACAGTGGTTCCCAAACCGGGGGTCGCGACCATACACCGGTACTGCATTTTGGGTCGCAAAAGATGGTTATTTAGGGTCGCGATCAAAAAAGTTTGGGAACCACTTACTTATTATGATGACCGTTGTGATTCTAAATATGAGACTCATCAGTCTAGAAAGTATTATGATGTGGAGGTTGAGTGTTAGTATTTTGTTAGTGTGTTGTTACTGTTCTGCTCACTAAAGAAAACGAAATTCCAGCAGGTTGCGATCTTTGCTTTTTTATATATATTAATGCTTGATAATGGTCCTAGCATATTTACTTGGAAACTAAGGTGCATACTGTCCTCGGCACTGTGTGTATATAATTTTCTTGATCTATTAGATAATATTGGAGTCATATATGAACACAAGTTATCAAGCCATTCAGAGAAAAGTCTTGAATAGTTTACACGATATCTATATAAGCTAATCTAATATAGATAATAGTGAGTATGACTATAATAGTACACGTAAAAAAAAAGTGGTGTGGCAATAAAGTATAAGAAAAATCTTGCATATTCTGTCAAACAACTAAATTGTGGTAACGACAGAATCGTAGAATTTAATTAAGCATGACCACAAAAATTCCACTTTTTGTATTTGGCACTTATCTTTCGGCCGATAACAATCTTTATTTATATCAAGAGTGTATTGATATTCTGGCGTCTCTTTTTTATATTTGCTTTCGATATTGAAATAATACTCATCGAAGAATTTAATGCCAGATATGATGAACTTTCCCATTCTTTGTGTTTAATGTACAAAAGTCAATCGCTGACAACTTAGTGGCTGTAAAACCAACACGAACAACGGACTGAGTTACACATTTGAGCCTCTAAGAATATCTCTTGACCTTATTCTTGTTAGCAAAAACATTTGCTTCAATACGTAAATGACTTCTAGGTCTTTGCAAATCTGGATACGTGTTTGGGGTTAGACCACCATGTATTGTACGGCAATATCTCTGTCCCAGTCGCAAGGTATACCGATCCTCTCTATATTTATCTTTCCCTTTTCATTCCTGGCATACCAATGACACAGGAAGCCTTATATCTTACCAACTAGAAGTTGACAAAAGATTGAACAAATTATTAGATTCCTTTCCACTAGCTCCGAAAAAATTGATGAGTCAAATAATAAGGTCGAACTTCTTATAAAAGAGGCTGAACTAAATATTATCCTTAAAAGACATATAATCCATATACAAAGCCTTATTGGTCCATGAAGCACATAAAAGGGAAAGACGGTTTAGAAGGATATGCAGTGAAAATGGAAGGCCTAGGGGCTTAATATATGTCAGTTACAAACAATACAAGGATGCCAAGAAAGAATTTGGGAAAATTAGAGCAATCTATTAATGCATGCGGCGAAGTGTGTTCAATGATTTAGACGAAACTGCAGAGTTTGATATTAGACTTTTCTGGAAATTATATGATAAACAACGTAATACGGGGCAGAAACTCTAAAAGCTGTTTCCAACTAATATTTGATGGGTAAACAGCATTCAATCCGCCAGAAATTGGTAACTTATTTGCCAAATACTTTAAACACATACACACCCCAGAGAATAAGTCATTCTCTAGCTATACAGTGACTGAAGAAACCGACCTTAAAGATCCCGTTTTGAATGAAAACTTTACCTTTGTTGAAATAGCAGCATCCATAAAACGACTTAGCTACGTAAAGGCCCGGGGATAGATGGTGTTAAGAACGAACATATAAGATATGGTGGCAGGACACTTACTGAAATTATTACAGATCTATGAAATGCGGTAGGACCCAAGGAGGGGGGGGGGCGACCGGTCTAAGGCGCTTGCCTTTACAGATCACTGACATCTCACCTCTGTCCGCGTGGGTTCGAGTCTCGGCTCGGCCAACGTGGGTATGTTAGAAAGTTTGCTAGTAGCTTTCCGTTCGTCGGTGGTTATTCCCGGGGTTTTCCCGAGTTCTTCCTCCACCTAATATACTGGCCGCCAAGTATAGCATATCATGTGCTGAAAAATGGCGTTAAGCCCACCCACCCACTCCAAGAAAAAAAAAACCCAAATATTAAATGCGATACCACAAATCTGTCTACAAAGGCGGAGGAAAGTGGTAAATAAGTCCTGACAGCTACAGGGCTGTATCCTTGCTACCTGTTTTGTAAAAACTATTTTATAAATGAATATATAATAGATTTATTACATTGCACAAAACAAAAATGCTAAATTTTCCGAATACTCAACAGCAGGGCTTCCAAAAGGGTTTGAGTTGAATAACGGCCTTGTTTAACTTACTCCAAGCTATCTTCGCTAACCTGGAATTTGAATCAAAAGTCTATGCCGCATTTTTGGACATAAGGAAGGCGTTTGACACCATATGGTACGAGGAACTTTTCATAAAGCTGTCCCTATTGGGAATTACTGGCAAACTTATTATTATAATTAAGGAATCATACTCTAATATCTATGGTAGTGTTGCTATAAATGGCACTAAATCTGAGCCTTTACCAATCAAGCAAGCTGTTCGCCAAGGTGGGGTGCTTTCCTACCTGGTATATATCAATGAAATGTTAAAATATCTAACGATATCATTCTTATAGCCACAACCAGTGTTCATTTACAAGCAATGATTGATATCGCTCACCCTATATTCGGTAACCTGGAATTTTAAAATCAAGGGAATAAAAAGTTGCATCCTTTTTCCAAACGTAACAGAGAGAGGAAAGATCGCAGTTTCAAATGGAAAATCAGTCCAAACATTATTCCGATTTCAAGAACTACTACACACGGAGGTATCCCTATGAGCTCTGACACGAGCTGCGTAGCGAAAGTAGAAAAGGCATTTTCAAAAGGATGAAATCACTATATTCACTTATCGGGACTTGGAAAACGGAATGTAAATTAAACCCCTTAACCACTGTAGGTCTATATGAAAAGACTGTTATTCCAAGAGCGATTTATGGTTGCGAAGTGTGGTCAAGGATTAGATCGAAATACATTACAAATTAGATGAATTTCAGCATCAGTGTGTGAAGCACATTCAAGAATTCTCACGTAAGACAAGATCTACAATTAGCATACTTGGATTGAACAGAATTGTCACTGAAATTGATAAAAGAAAGCTCAATTTCCTTTGCAAATTAGTTCATAGAATATTTTTAATGAGATTGTATACCTTCCTTTACATGAATGACCGTATGAAACAAAAGGGATATATATATATATATATATATATATATATATATATATATATATAAATTCTTTACAAATATGACTTGAAAGATTTTATTATATTTTTGTGCAAGATAAGACATTTTCCGGCTAAGAAGGAATGGAAGCGCCTTTTTTGGAATACCATAAATGACGATGAGAATAATCACTTAAAGCACATATATTTTAACGATTCATCCTTTCAAAGATTTAAAAATATACATCATTGTATTAAACCCGCTATTTCGTGGCACGTACCAAGGTAAAATAAAGAGCTTTAACTTGTAAATATTTTAGTCCGGTTTCTGGTTACTCCATACAGTAATTTACTTCATAATTGTCAAGGTTGCAATACTTTGTATACTGATGTTATTTGCTCATATTCTAATATCTTGTTCAAAAACACAAAGAATGAGGCATCTATTTTGGTCGCATGTTATCAATAATTTTTATAGTCTACTTGGTGCAGATCTTCATAATATATATGATACAGAATTTGTTCAGCACTTACTGGGTAGAAAATTTCCCTACCCATGTTGACTGAATGACCCCGAAGTCTTCAGAAATTAAGAAATTATATGATTTCAGCTGCAATATTTTCTGCAGGAAGTTTATATGAAATTTGCAACTAATCGGAAATATGGTGTTTTTGTGTATTTATTTTGTTTTTTTCTAACGAGTTCTTTGTGTAATTGTTTGTTTGTAGTTTTGAATTTGTTGTATTTTTGTTTTTAAATTTCAGAAAAGGCTAAATAAAGAAACGATGATAATTGATAGCTTTTGGCAAGATTTCCAAAATTCATCATAATTAGTGGCATTTGGTTGTTAACGCCTTAATATTTGCATCTGTCTCAAAATATACCGATACCGAGTGAAGTTGACATTAGAAGTAAGTTGTCAGAGCAAAGGAATTGCCAACTTTGGCTCTCCTTATCATGCTGGGAAGCATGCAGTTAGAAGACCCGCTTGCAAGAAAAAGTCCGCCTTTCTTGTCTTTGTTTAAATTATAAGCTATATTGTCGATTGCAACTATAGAGTCTCACAATAACCACCCGTTTGCACACAAAAAAAATCAGTTAATATGATGAATATTAGATCTCACTTTGCCACCGTTATGTGTTAAAAAGAATAACTCACTCTCTTTAAACGCAATAAACATGAATTAAATAAACTTCGACGTATGTGACATTTAGAACGAAGAAACTGTGAATATTGCGATAAGCACTATGTTAATCTACCTTTGACCGAGCAACTTTTTTTAGATTCGTTGAGTTCTTTTCGTTTATGAACATTCATTTCTTCTCAGATTTTATCTGAAAATGAAGACAGAGTACGAACTCTAAATCCTATAACTTAGAACGAACCACAATTATGGTATAAAAGTTTAGCAAACTCATAGAAGTGACAGACAATTAAGCTACTTCGTTCTGTATCGAAACGACCTAAAGCCGGCTGCAAGTCAAAGAAGAGGTGCTTTTGAATAGGTCACTAAGACCACTGTTTGATGAAGTGTTCAACAAAGGAACTTACGTCTTCAATTAACACCGGAAATTCTGTCTGATCAGAATGGTTACGCATTAACTTCTCTCAGTCGTAACTAAAATAAGTTAATATACAAGTGTCGACAAGTCTGGACAATGATCATCACAGAAGCATTTTCTACTAAACCATGAAGCAAATGCAGTTCTTGAAAGAAAGAAAGAACACATAACAACCAAAACAACAACAACAAGAAAGGGGTTCATAGACACGGTTCCCATCCCCCTATGTATCAGATAGGTGACTCAATCAGAAAAAATAAATTCGCAGATATTGATACAGCCATATGTAAGTGTTATTTCATGTATTGATATACATAAGGACATTCGAAGTTGGTGAAAATAGTTGAAAAAAGAAATGTGGCCATGAGATACAAATATTACACCCCAAACCCACACTACAAACATGGACACATGTACATAGGTATGAAAGTAAATTATAACTATTGCAAGTAGCTGGATGGACGGACATTAATAAGGGTTGAATCAAAACTCTACAGCATCATTGTTTGTGCTCGAGCATTTACAGTTCTTCACTAATGTAATCAATTAAAAAGGAGGAGAAAGTGAAATCTCTCTATCAGAAACAAACATATGCATTTTCTCCCTTCTTAAATTTCCCCAATAAAGATACGGAGACAATATCTTCAGACACTTTATCGCGAATTCAGAAAAGATATGCCCAAATCATACACAGCTCAACTTTATGATAATTTGACTTTTATGATGGCATTTTCTTGAAACGTCGTATATGTTAAGCTATATCACTGACGGTTGCAGAAGCCACACATTGCTCAACGTGTTTGGAGTAGGAGAAAAAAGAAAAAGAAAAAATGTTCCATAACAATGGGCGAGAAACGGTAGTATCGCTGCATTGTTAAATTGACAAAAGTCACATAACCAGAGCATTCATGTTGACATGATTTCCCACAAGACTTCGTAAATTATTACACTTGAAAGACGTGGCTCTAATAAAATGAATATATTAACTAAATAGGCACCATGGAGATAGAGGAGAACTTAATTAAATACTGGGCTAAGCACGTTGTTTACAAGACGTCAGATTCAGTAGTGTGTATATGTGTATGTATTCTTAATGAACAACCGTGCGTTTGAATCAAGCATATCTTTTTGTTAATTTCAAAGGTTAAATAAAGAAAGAAAAACAATAACACCTATATGAATCGCAGCTGATGGTTCAGTTGTTTTATATATGTCCTTAATTATCAGTTGCCTTTGTATAAATGTGAGAATATTTAATTAAATGCTGTTTACTGATTGTGCAAGACAATTCCATCTTGGACGTGTTACAATGTGATTAGTTCCGCTGTCTTCAAAATGTCTGCAATGCCTTTCGAGTGGATAATCACCTATCGCCCTTCGTCCTTTGATACTGATTCTCTTATCCAGCAGCTTCATCTACATCCACTGGACCGTTCTGACAAGTAAAAAGAACCTCTATAACTAGTGTCAGATGGTAATTGGATTTGGGCCTTTTGGGAAACATTTATGCAGCCCAAATACCATCGTAATTTACCGGACTGAAGTTGATCATTTTCAAAGATTGATCAAGTAAAAATAAAAACTTTCTCCGGTTGAAGTATATACTCGTACAGCTCAATTTAACTAAAAGTAACTGGATGTTTAATTCAGTCTTTCAGGTCCGAAATATCACTACCCTTATCTAATCTGTAGAGTTCTATCTCTCCATTACCCCCACTCCCACCCCATCTCCATGCTCATAAGGTAATAACGAATTATTTGAGATGTAAGTTAATTGGAGATGTGCCAGAATAGCTCAGAATAAGTAAACAAGGCAATATTTAATTTTCAATTCAACATATATACAGCATTTCCAGTCGTCTTTTCGGTTTAAATAATTGTGCGAGGAAGACATTAATTGTTTTCTTAATTTAAAAAAACAAATACATAAGGATCTAATTAGCTGGATTTCCTAGTTTGCTACCTGACACAGGGGTTGGCAGGTGAAGCATAATGAACTTATTGATCAACTATCAATGCTAATTCACTGAAGGGGGTGATAATTAGCCTACAACACCGTATACCAGGAGAAACAAAGAACAGTAATAGTTACATTGAAACAAAGATTGAAAATGAAACATATTTGATAATTGAATACTTATATAAAGTAATATTTGAAGCAAAAGTAGTAGTAGTGTATTTATCTTACAAAGACATATCAGTGTATATCTACGATCTATGAAGTATCGCTTTTCTTGTTTCTATACCAATGTACACAAAGTTTTGCAAACATATGAGGGATATTTGAAAAGTTATGAATATTAGTACGCTGTACAACAAAGTTCTTTATTAGTCAACAGTACGTCTGTGCATCCCCTTAAAGTACTCCCCAAGCACCTTTACACACTTTCTCAGTCTTATTATCCAATTCTCAAGTGCCATTTTGTATTCACTTTTTATATGTTGCTCATACACAGAAAATTGCACTTATAACCGCGTGGCGGCTTTCAAATCGTCTGCCCCTCAGTGAATCTTTGATAACGGTATTCAGCTAAAAATCGCTTGGAGCTAAATCAGGGATATATGGAGATTCTAGCAAAGTTTGGATACTCTACTCCTTCAAGAAGCTTGTTACGACGGTGGATTTATGCGCCGGTGCGTTGTCGTGCAGTAGATGGATACCTCGGGTACCGGTGCGCGGACAACTTTTGGCAACATTTTGGAGGCATAAAAATGAACAGTGACACTGCACAGTCGGGCACATATACCTGGACGACCTGTACTTTTGCATCAAAATAATGCTTATAAAACTCTCTAGACAGTCCGACTACGTCGATCGAGTTGTGATTTCTGCTCTTATTCTTAAATCCAAACTTGATTATTTTCTCTTGAGTCGGTTTCAAAAAAGTGAATCCATGTTCCATCATGTGTAATAATCTCATTCAAACGTTCCTGTTCACTCTTTCATATTTGGCGAGTAGTTGTTTGGCGATTTCAACAAAAAGCTGTGTTTGATCAGCTGTCAGCAAATGCACAAATGCCATTTTGAGCAAACCTTTCTGAGTTTGAAATGATTCTTCAATATATTAAAAACAGCTGACAACTGATTAATGCTCGTGATAATAAAAATATCTTCCACTGTGTATCGAGCATCTTTATCATTTGCCCACTTCATAGCAGCCACTTCCAGCTCACAAATCGCAGACAACGGTCTTCAAGAACTTGGATCATCTTCAATGGATATGTGACATCTTTAAGACAATAAAACCACACCAAACTTTTAGGATATGACAGAGAATTACGTCTAAACTCTATCCAATTCGGCCTTGATATCAGTCGGAGAGCACCCTAAAAGCGTCTTGATTTTACAGTATGCTCTTTGTTCAGTAGCAGAATTGTTCTCCTTCTCTAACATTTTTAACTCACTGTCATTTGCCGATGTTACATCACAAGCAAATATCTACATGTGTTCAGCGTGCTGCATGTATAGCTACAGATCATTTTATAGAACGTTAATGTATCGATGGGCGTCAAATGTTTTTACAGGTTCAAAGAAGCAAGAAAGTTATAAGAATATATTCAGACACTTTCAAATACCCCTGGTATTATTTCATTCAATTTATTTCGTAATATCGTGGTAATGAATTTTTAGATTGTTTCAGAAAAGAATATGGCCAAACCAAGTTCATGTGTGACATATGGTATCTACTATATCTAATCCACAAGTCGATTTTTAAACTGAGCCTTTAACGCCAGATAAATCTACCTCGCATGAACTTCTACAAGTAATAGTTTATTGTTTGTATATCCAAGTCTTACGGCTTCTTCCAGAAATTTTGATTTCCGTCAAGTGTAGGATCACTTTATGCCTATACTTCTGCCTTCGTTAGCAGCTAATTTACAAATTATAAGCTTGAAAGGATTAAATAAGTAACGTCAATGAAAACATATTTCATTTACGTTCATGCTATACATATTCTTAGAAAAACGTTATCATTGAGGCTGGATATGAACATTGACGATAGCTTCGTTCTTATGTATATTTTATTTTATTTATCTGTTTGCACTCAGGAACCAGTTGATCTATTGTGAATACATAAATCCTTAAATATTACAACTCTTAAAATATTTCTTTGAAACTAAAGTTTCTGTGGTTGTTCTTTAGTCTCAGTATTTATTAAGGAAAATATTTGCATCCATTTTGCAAATAAATAGGCGGATATCAATTTTAAGAATTCCTACGTAAATTTTTCGAAAGAAAAGATACCAATATGCCGAACTACATTCATCGACCACATCGCAAGTGACCGCAAAGTTTTGTGAAAGAGCTTGCGATGCAATCGTTCTAGGACTTAGAGGATTTTCCGTAATAATTCTTCAAAGCATTTGACAAATTGAAAGGCAGCTAACGCATTGATTAAAATACAATCTCTGAATCTAGTGCCAGAGGTCATTTTAATGTAATAACTCAGTCGAGTGACTTGCATCTCCTAGACCTCTGATTGTACTGTATCGTTATATAAAAGGATTATTACTTTCCTGCTATCTGTAGCTTGCTCCGTTTATTTCCCATCATCTTCAAGTAAAGAATTGGTAACCCTAAACATTCCAAAACAAAATTGAAAAACACAGCTGGTATAGGCACCATCGAAATTTCAAATGGCAAGTCCAATGTTAAGTCATGCTAGTCTTTTCTCGACAGCCCGTCACTTGAAATAGAACAGGAATACATTTTTAAAAATCAGCTTCATACCATACATTCCACCCATCCCACCCCATCCCCACCTCTGTGTCTACGGTTGGAACAAAGCAAATATACAAAACCCCGATCATACTTGTTAGATACCTTACTTTATTTAAATCGAGTTTTAAAAACGACATTAAAAAATATTCCTTTCATTTCATACATTCATAAATTCGACTTTTTGACACCTATCTAGGTTTTCTTGAGAGAGTGTAAAATAATATATTTCATGACATTTTATGGCAAGGTGGAAAACTAGATGTCCAAGTTTCATAAACATAGCAAACTTTATATAGTTTTCTTTTTCAAAAAAAAAAAAATACTGGTATAATTAAGAACATGCAAAGTTATTATATGTTTAAGTAATATTTGACTTCTTATCTCTGCAGGTACATCGCTATCATTCATCCTTTGCGTCCCCGGATGTCAAGTAACAAGGTCTTGATCATCATTGTGGTCATCTGGACGATATCAATCGCACTGGCATTTCCAAATTTTATCTATGCCAAAGCACCACCAATAGACATGCGCACAGTATGCATCCTCATGTGGGGAGATGGCTTTGGCGCGACGACCGACCTGGCGTAAGTTACATCAGATTGAATTTTTGTTCTAATTCCAATCTATTCTTAACATAATACATTTGTTGAATCAAGATCAGAATAATATATGAGACGCGCCACAAGATAAAGGATCTTCGGCCATTTTTACGTCATATAGAGATGACGTCACGATAAAGTCGGAAAGTATTTTGCTGATCAAATGACTCGCGATTGTCCGATTAGGGTTATATTTGATGAAAATCGAAATAAACGTTTGCTGGGACGAAAAAAAAAAGAAAGGGGTTTTTGTTTGGTGAATTCAACTGAAATCTATTCCCTTTGCTTTTTTGGCTAAAGTCTGAAAAGAATATTGCTAGTTAGTTTATACATTCCTTTACAGGGAACAGTTGACCTCTTACTATGACCTGAAAACAACAATACATCCTAACACTAAATATAAACGACCTTTTTACCTCATTGTGATAAGATGTAGCAAGTATTTAAAAAAAGTATCAGACAAAATCAGTCCTTGCTGTTTTCTGTTTTTATTCAGGCATCATATGATTGGCTAGATCACCTTTCTAATGGACATTCGTTTTATATGCCATCAATAATATGAGGTACTTACTAAAATGATCTTAAAATTCATTTTTAACGAATTTTTTTCTGAAAAATTCTATCGACATTGCAGCGACAATCTTATTTTTTTAATTACTTTTGGAGAGTGAGGATGGGGGTAGCCTTTTAAAAAAAACTTTAACATGCTGTAATGTAATAAACTTACCATTGATCAATTAAAAAGTTGCAAAATTACTTAAATACTTTAAATTAATATCTCATTTGCAGAGAACGGGATATAAAAAATTAAACGCATTTCATCTTTTTCCCAAATATATTGAGAATGTTTAACACAAAAATTAAATATATATTTTTGATCACTTGAAGTTTTTCTATTTTATCTAGATATGGACTTTTATGAAGACAAAATTTTCAAATATGTAACATTTAAATTCCAAGATTTCTATGTTCATTTTTGCAACAGCAGAATGGATCGATTTTATGCTGTATGTGTTATATTCTTTTCATGAGTCGACATTTTGTTTGTGAATGATGCGAGTGGTCATCATTTTAAATCTTTTAGATTCTGATATTCCTCTCAGCGATTTAATTATTGTAGAATCAAATAAATAGAATGTACTTTGCTGATGCTACCGATAATAATAGTAATAGTAGTAGCACAAGTACTACTACTAAATTACTGCTTTGGGGAAATAGCTTATGCTAGTGTACCTCCATTTACTCTATCTCTGGTAACGTATATTTAGTTTTAAACTGGTGTATTTTGAGTCAAATTATGTCCACGCTGTCTCTCTCTCTCTCTCTCTCTCTCTCTCTCTTGGCTCTTTAACCTCCATGAAAGCACCACAAGATGTTCCCTTCGAACAGAGCTTTAACAAATATTGAAACTGGACCAACCGAAATTGACCACTCTTTGACGGGTAAAAATATTTTTTTAGTAACAATCTCTTTTAAAACTATATTCTAATAGAGAGAGAGAGAGCGAGCGAGTATTTCCATCGAGGATACGTGTTATGACTGTCTGTGAATTAGACTTTAAATCTTTTCATTTTGGTATAAAAATATAGCTACTAAGAAGTTTATCAATGACCAATCTTGTTTGCACACTGTAACATTTAAGTCAGAAATTCCTGACAATCTATTCAAACCCTTTTGGTTACATTTGTATGTTGATGTGTTCTCCAGTCTCTCAGATAATAAACTGTGTTCACAGCAGAGTGAGAAGACGGTATCAGCTACTGTACATTTTCCTAATTCATTGACTTCTGTTCTGTAGTGCATATTAAAAGAATCTGACAGAGCGGGGATCATAATTTCAGAACATAAAATGGTGGGATGGGGGTAGGGGCGGACTAGATATAACAATATTTTAAAAATTTATTTGGCGTGGTTGTGCCAAAATGAAATAAAAGAGAAATAAGGACTGATAGCGAAAAGAACAGTATATATAAATCCATTGCAACTCTTACAACAAGACTTCAAGCGCATGTTAATTTTCTTACCTGCTGTCTTTCGTTTACATTTTAAAATTTCTTAAATCTACTGCTCGGATTCCGTCTGGTTAAAGTGGGTTTTTTCGTGCAATAAAATATTCTAACTGCATGCAATATAAACTAATTTTACTTAAACAAGCAGCATTATTTGAATTTAAATGGCTTTGAGAATTAAGATTCGTTAGTTTTTATGTCAATTATTCTATATTTGTAATATTTAACATGTTAATGCCTTCGCTTCATGAAATTTAACTTTCATTTCAGACGCATTAAAAGAAGACAATATTTTACGAATAGTTGGTTACAAAAGACTGGAACCTCTTGATAATAACGTCATCATGGACGTCTTACTTTAATAAGCAGTGGCAGAACATTTTCCTCCAAAGAAACAATGTGTATTTTGACTTCGATGAATGTGCTTCCTCATTATGCAAAAATCCCCACATTCATAAAATATGCTCTAATGTCCCTTTTCTCGCGGCTGGTCTCACACTTTTAAACTACATTAAATATCCTTTACAGCTATATTGATATTTGTTATTTTCTTTGCTTCGCTCATGGCAAATAAAATGCGATAGGATCATACCGAAGGATCATATACCGATAGGATCATGCCTGCTGAGAATCTTAAACGTGTAAATTTTGCATCCTTTTTGTAGAACACTGTGTGTATATTAAAATCCGTTTCTGTTGTAACATTTACCCCGACCGAATTCCCGACATTTACCGTTAAAATTAATGAAGTATTAGGTCACCAACTGCATTACCTCATTTGCCTAAGGCTCGGTTTGTTGTTATGTGTGACTTCATCTTAAAACGAGACAAAAAGGCACAAATGCAGATGTGTATTGACTGCGCGGTCATTTTAAGTACACATGACGGCTTTTGTGCAGTATACCGTTAAAATATTATGATCAAAACATAAAAGGTCTATCGTGTTCCTTTTCTTTAAACAAACAAATTCTAAATGTAGAAAGACGCAAACAATAAGGATCTACCAATTATATTGGGTGAAAGCGGGAAGTATTACAAAGAGCTTTCCGGGTAGGTAAGACTGCTCATTCAGGTTTTTGTTTCCAGTCATATTGCAAGCGAACGAAAAACATCATAAGTCCTTCTAAACGTTGAAAACAAGGATTAATAGATATAATTTTCGCAACCATTAGAGGATTATGAAAGAGAGAAGAAGAAGAAGCATACATTATAAAGTCTCGGCCTCTGAAGAAGTTAGCTCTTGTCACTATCATGGGCTGCAGCTCCATGATTTCCGATACATTCTGACTTCATCGTAGACGGGATACAGGTCAAGACAAGGACTGTCGGATTTGCATATCAAATTTGATCTGAATTGGTCTAGGTATCATACCTAGTTCCCCAGTCAAACTTTTCATTACTTCTGATATGGCTCAACTCAGACAAATTCGCGGCCCTTGCAAGAACTTCGTTGAAGCTGCAATCTCACAAAACATGTTGATTTTTTTTGTTGTTTTTTTGTTTTTTTGTTTGGTTAATATAGCCTCAGCTTCAACATGGAGGATTAGCGAGTTGCATGCCCTTTAAATGGACCCTTCATAGTCAAGTACTGGTTACTGTCTATGGGCAATCAGACCACCTGGTCATTCGCTTGTTCTCCTCGATCGATACATCGAGAGGGACAGCTATGCAAGATCTGATCAGTGCTCTCTTGCATTACTTGAAACGCCCAGAAAACAGTCTTGGGGCCTGACAACGCCTCTTTCTTTTGGCAAAAGCCTGGGGACATGATATAACTCTCACACCTTGGCGTCTTGGCTTAAGTGGGTAATACCTTCAGCATACTCTGAAGTCTGTCCGGACCAGTTACGCTTCATGAAAAGTTTAGTTCTTGAGACTCGAGTGATCTTTGCGACTCTCGCGTTCGAACACAACGTTTCTATCCGAGACATCATTGAAACCCTTGGCTGGCATTCAGAACCAACCTTCTCGAGCATCTAATCTCCAGGATGTAGAGTTACAGAGAAGAAACTTGAACCTGGTAGGTATAGTGGCTGCGGCCCAGGTGACCATTACGCTCAGATAACGACATTACAACCTCCTCACAATCGTGTGTATATAGCTTTCACTTGATCCACCCGGGTTGTTCTTGGTAAGAAAACTTCATTCATTACCAGTCTATTAATGTTACGTGACATCATTTGTGCTGCCTTCACGTTTATCCTTCATATATAGGGACTTCAGCCAATTTTCCCTCGAAGGTGCCTGTGATGGAGGTTTGATGCTCTTGCATTCTCTTTTTTCAACTACCTATTCTCCGAACTTTAATGTGATCAGGGAATGTATTCAACGGAGAGAGTAAATAGTTTAATAAAGTATGTATTTCCAAGAATATCTACCAGATCATATTACTATAAAGCCCTCTCAGAACGTTTTGCAAATGCGAGCATTCTCGTTAGTGTTTTGCTCAAGCTTAACCTGGATAAACATCCGGGATGGGGGTAGCAGAATAGCGGTGAATAGGGAAGGTAATTTGGGAGAGTTTATTCCCTTCCAATATATGAAATGTAGAGGGAAAAGACGAAAATTTCGAGGGCTGGATTCGAGAAGCAGCAGAGTTTATTTCCTAACTTTAAAGTGATAGGGTAAATATTATTGGAAAAACATAAATTACTAAAATATTTACTTTCCTAAAGGTCCAGACGTTGTACTCGATTATGACGATTCCTGGCTACCTGAAGAAGTGGAGCGTGTATTGGGCGATTATGATCTTCCATACACTGACAGAGATATCATAGTAGTGTGTCTTGCGCCAATCCTTTGTCGGTTGATCAAATACATAGATAGCATCCAAAGTAGGCTGGTGATCGCAACGTTTACTGTCTTACTAATCAAAATTCGACACCTAACCAAAGTTTTCGCACAACTGACACCGCAACTGGGAGCTGTTATCAGTTGATGTTAGATCATTAGATGGCAAGAGTCAAGTCAACAGTGCACACAATATTGTCAATGCAAAATGCCCCTGTCTATCGAAAATGTCTACTTGTAAGGTATCACTACACTAATTGAGCGAATGGGCTGTTATTTCATTCTGTTGTAGTCCATACGAAAATAATTAATATTGTCTCTCTTTTCATAAAGATTTGGTATGCAATGAAGAATATTACTTGCATTCAATATAAAGCAGCATTAAAGCCTCATCAGAAAAACAACAACAACAAAACATGTCTTTTTAGTTCAGTCTTAAAAAGGATAGAGGTGTGATTCGGCCGTTTGCAGAAAGGTCACTTGCACTAACAATTCCAGTTATCTCATGTAAATGCAATTATTTCCAGAAAATAAAAGATACGAATGTAACTCACCCGAGTTCTGATGACGAATCTTGCCTTAATTCTGCAGAAGGAGCAATAAATCTTAAAAATGTCACATAAGTCCTGAATAGGGACCAGAGAGATAGCAAAAATAGTTCTGAATAAGAACCCCAGATTATCGATCTATTCAACTATTATTAATTTTTTTGAGTACGTACTGTTGTGCATACGAATGTGCTTTCGACTGTGTGTGATGTGTGCCGCCGGCAGGAACTCATAGCTCTGTATTTATCCACTCCTGCTCATGAACGGTAGGTCTTTGATCCTGATCAACAACGCCTGACACGTTACGCAAGTTTAATAAGCGCATCCCATCAGACAGTTTTTGTGGCAGCGGTGGGATAGACGACGCAGGTAGGTTTGTCGATATCAGAACCTTTAGGAATCAGGACCGTCGATTTTGTCGTATATTGCCCTTCAGTTATATATTATTTTGTTTTAAATCGGCATATTCAGATATTAAAAGATATCTAAAACTGTCGATATATCATTAGCGAAATATTTTACGTTTTTAATACGCCATCTGCAATCGCAAAGTACGCTAAAAGCTGTAGTTTTCATATCAACTCAGGGGTCATTTCTGCTACTTTTTCCCCATTCCTTCCATGTGAGCAATATGGCAGAATGTGGAACAATGTTTTTTTTTTTAAACATTTGCCAACAACTCGAACAATTACGCTAGAACTGTGAGGTAAACAGTTTGGAAATAATGGTATATACGTAGTAACGTTTGACGGCACGTAAGCATAATAGTGACTATATGGTACCAAATAAAGGTAAAGTTCAAAAAATGTAATAATGAAGAGTTGCATAATGGTAAGAATGAGTAAACGCCTGTGGAATCGAACACTCAGTGGTAATGATGTATACAATATACAAGCCCATAAAAGACTTGAAGATATCCTATTTTGAAGCATAATTAAATGTGTCCAACAATAAGATAAGCGAACGAACAAATTATTTATTTTCTAGTTCCTTATTTAATGAATTGTTTACAACATTTATTTTATTTAAAGTGCCCGAATAACATGGAAAAATAGATATTGGTTAACTGTCGTTTTGACTATTCCATTAAGTGTAAACACATTCTAATTATGATGGCATTTGTCTGAATCATAGAGCACACATCAAGTAAAATGCTTAATTAACGGTGAGTGACGATGATGAGTCTATGTTTAAACACTCAAGTATTAATGCTTGAGTTAATATCTTCAGATGTGAATTTCGGTTGTCTTGATAAGTTGACAAACAAGTTTGGTTTGTAAGATAGCGTCACCCAAATTTGTATTATCATTTCATGTCTGTTTTAAAGGGTTGATATGCATAATATGTTTCATTTCTGTTTCTTGTTTGGAATATAGATATAAAAGTAAAGACTGCTAAATAATTACATTTTAAAATCACGGTTGACTCGAGGTTGTTTATTTATTGTATTGTTTTGTCACTTACTAACAAAAAGTATGAGGTATAGGCAATACTGACTTTTGAGGAACAGAAACAGATCACAATTCTTTTAATGTTTTCAAGCATTTTCCTGTATGATCCGGGAATAGCAAGTCGGACGTCTTGTCATTAAATATATAAAATAGAAGTAGTGGAGTAACTGTTTTTCCAAAAGGTCTATTTATATTCCCGAATTTACAGAAAATGCCAATTTACGACGAATGGTGAAATAATGGATTTTACCAAATCCAGGCATAGATACATGTATTTCTTTCACTCAACACAAGACTAAAGGAAGAATGCACTAACCTGTTGCAATATGCTTAGATGAAGCAATGAAACGAATGCAGTTGCAAAGAATGTTAATATAGAATTGAAACTTAAAGTTAGCAAAACAAACATATTTGTTGTTTAAAACTCTGTATTTCACTCAACATATTGCTACGCATTTCAGTGTCAAGATAAATATGTACAGACAGTAATTAATAAGCAATGATAGCTGAAACATATTTACTGTATACCTAAAAGACAAGATATGAAAATGTTGGCGCTGATAGGGTTTTTTGATGAAGGAATTTTTACGTCAGCTCAGGTGGTATATATATATATGCAGAACCACAATACATATTAGAGACATATCAGGATAGTGTTAAAACATAAATAGTGATTGAACAAATCGCTTAGTTGCCATTAGCTACCATTATGTACTTTTGAATCACCATAAAAAAATCCTTATTAATCTCAAGTGATTGCAACAGGCTACCCATTAAAAACGAAGTTATATGAAAATTATGGGACAAAATTTCGAAACGGAAGTTATCGTTTACAGTCTACGAGAAAACGCTTTTGGGTTTCCAGCATGAACACCTATTGCTAAATGACAAGTGGTTTTCGGAAAGATCGCGCTTTAATAAGCTACAATTTAGTTGAAGTCTTGATGCAGAATTTGTGCTAATCTTTCAACTTGATAGTAATTGAATGGGAACTTTTCAAGATTCTTATTTTAATGTGATTTAAAAGAATATAAGGAAGAGTTGTTCCAATATTCCAAAGAGAGAAGATTCCATTCCTCAATGGACTTTGTTAAAAATGATTTTCTGTATAGATTTGTCCTGACGAAAGGCCTTTGGCGGTTAGTTCTATCACAAAGCTGTATATTTCTAATACTTACATGTTGGACACTTGGCTGAATTCAAGCCCGTATTCAGGAGCAACGCATTTTAAAAATTGTTACCATTCCGTGTTTGCAGAGTCTTCTTGAGGGTATTTCCCAATTTGACTCCTTCAGAGTTCTAGTGTATGATGTAGATTTTGTAGGCCATAATCGATTCTGATCCCTGTACTCTAAAAGGGTGACTTATAAAAGTGAAATAAAGAAGCACTAATGACTTTCTGTAAAGTTTTGAATTTCAAACATTTTAATACATCTAACGTTTTTATGCTTTTGTAGTTGTTATCTGTATATGTATATGTCAAGATAGAGTTTCATCCAGAATTAGGCCCAATTGTTTATGAGAACTGACATTCCTAATAACGGTATAATTCATTAAAAGTTGTGGATGATGGTCATTGATTCGAATTTTCTTGAATTGCAATATGGACATTGATTCGATTTTTTTATATTTGAAATCAATTGACCATTGATCAGCCCTCAAATTGATTTTATGTTGGTCCTCACTCAACACACTGGCAGCCAGGTTTGGGTCCCCAGCAATTACTGATAAGGAAGCATCATGAGCAAGCATTCTTATACTGGAATGAATTTCAGTGATACTATTATTAATATAAATTGAAAATAACAGTGTTCAAAGTACTTTTAAACCATTCCAATAGCCATTGACCTATTCCAATATTTCTTAGTTTATAAATTAAACCTTTAGGCCAGACTTTATCGAAGGCCTTAATAATATCGCAAAATACCACTCTAATTTCTTTGCCTTCGTCGACAGCCTTGCAAAGATTATTATGCATATCACACAGTTGTAAAATAACCGAATCTTTTGTCGTGAAACCGCATTGAAGCTGACTAAAATGTACGAGTCATATAGGTCACGTAGGCGTTCAGTACCGACAATTTCAATAATGGGTGTAATTTATTTAGAATTGGATTACACATACCTTTAAATGGCGAATATTAACTGTATTTCGTTCCTGAGACATCCATATTCCTTGTAATCGCTGTTAAAGTAGGTGGACCTTTTTGGACGAGATCAACCTAAAGGTCTGATCCAGAACAAACCGGATTGAATGTTGCGCGCTGTGATATCACAATAAAAGCTACGCGTGTATCGTACTTTCCTGTTATTTATTACGATTTGACCCGACGTCCTCTTTTCTTGACCCAGTTTAGTACCTTGCCACCATTATAAAAGTCCATAGCGATCAACAGTTAACATGCAGAGCATTCAATAATAAGGGTTGGATAGACTGTGGTTAAACTATATTAGTATTAGATGTTAGAACAATAATTAATATTTACTTTAAGATAAGTAAATGCGCCTACATGACCACGTTGACATTCACTTTAATTAGGTTGCTGTCTGTAAGATAGTGATACAAATGTATGAAGGCACGTTTTTTTCTCAAATATTTTGCCTACACAGCTTAGTAGAGCAACAGGTCTGTATTTTGATTTTTTTAAACACCATTTTTGTCCCTGTTGACGAAAATAGGAGTAACACCTGCCTCTTACCACGCTATTGGAAAATATGAAACTTGAAGCGAATTGTTGTCAAGTTCAAGATAAATACCCTAATAAGATGTAAGTGCCTTCCTCAGGTAACCTACGGTGGATCACATCAAGACACTCTGCATTGCTAATGCCTGGATTTGAAAGTTCAGCTTCTAAACCATTTCTGCTAATGTAAATACTACTTAGGGCAATGTCAGGAAGAGGTATAGAGGGCTGGGTATGGGAAGCGTCATCTGCAAAGGACTGTTCACAGAAATATTTATTAAATAAACGTGCTTTATGAAGACAAGAGTGAAAGTATTTATCCATTATATGCCAGGAGTGGATATTCGGTTTTTCTAATTTGCTTCAGAATTGTACTGACTATATTCCACCACACGTTTGGAAAAATATGGGCATCCTGAAGTTTATGAGCTAATTTGTTAAAACATGCAAGTTTGACACTTCTTGCACGGCTTGTAACTCAATTTCTAATATATCTGACTTTGGCCCAGTGTAAAGAAAGATTTGTTCTTTAAGCCAAACGAATGATTCTTTTCCATTGCCGAATTAATTTTCAAATATTATTGCGAATCCAGAGAGGATATCTGGAACAAATTCTTATTTTATTGGGAATAGCGGAATGGGATGCCATTAAGATATTTCCATAAATTTTACGGATCGGTTCATATATCGAAAGATTAGAAAACTCCCAATTAGCTCTGTATAACAAGGTTCTGTCATTTCGTAATTAGCTGCTTTATAGTGAAATGCTTTTCGTTTAAAGATGTGTTGGCGAACATTCCTAAAGTTTGTAGAGCTATAAAAAGGGTTATACTTACTACAAAAAGGATCTAAGATCCCTTTTTGCGTAACAATTTAGCGTGTCAGTCATAAGTATTAAATCGATCAATGTGAAACTGTGATTAGTAATTCTTGCTGGTAAATCAATCATTTGATGTAAATTTAAATTCATAATATTTCTACATCTATTGGATATCATGAGGTCTTCTTTTAAGTCTTCTAAGATTAAATATATTTTGACAATACTGTTTTGCTTCTTCAATTGAGAGTTAAACCAAAGTCCAGTAATTGAATCTTGGGTATACATAAAAAGTTGCGATTAAATGTTTTCTCCCGTTAAGAATTATTTCAGCTAAAAGGACCTCGAAGTTTGGTATTAATAAACTGTTCTTTTCAATAAAGATAATTCCTGGTTTTAAATACATGGCTACACCACCCACATTTCTATTTATATCAAGACAGATTGGTGATTTAAAATTTTCTATTAAGATTTCTTCTGTTGGAATTGATCCTTCTAACCACGTCTCACTTGACTGTAATAATACCAAACTTGTTCCAATATATGCTTATGTGGTCAATCTTGTAGTAATTAATTTAACTGTTAAGGAGGAAAAGTCAGAAACCACTTTGGAAATTGGGGCCCATTTTTAATGTCATTCGCTAGTAAGAGCAACAAGCGGAGAAAAGGTGACAGTTCCCTTAATTCTCTTATTTTTGCACGTATACATTCGTACTTTATTGAATATAAAAATAAACTCCGACAAGAACACTTAGCTGCATGTGTCAATATTAGGATTCTTCTATGGCAAAAGAGATACGTTAGTAAAATATAAAGTAATTGATCGTTTGTAATCATCTGTTTCAGGGCCGTATTAAGACCTTTAGAGGCCCTAAGCACTGAAAAGATTATGGTGCCTACCCCCGATGTAATTCAAAATAAAAACAATACTAAACCGTAATTTCTATTCTTTTTTTTCTCATTTGGTGCCCCTGATTTGCTGGTGCCCTAAGCACGTGTTTAGTCTGCCTATTGGGTAATCCAACACTAATCTGTTTGCTTGTAGATTTGGTCGACCTTGATTGGTAAGACTAGAACTAGAACCATATACTGCTTTAGATCAATGTTCATAGATTACGTAATACAACTGAGAATCATATTTGGCTTCGTTGGGTACTGATTTAAGACAAACAAGAAGACTTGGTTATTAGCATGAACAGTCAAAAGAGAATTACACAAATGTATATGTTTTTTTTTTTTTTTTACCCGCCCAGTTTACAAAAATACAGTATTGTGAGTTTACCGAGCACTATATCACTGATAGATATTACCTCAAATGGTATAAGCGTGTCAACATATGATGGAATTGTGGGACAACAAACGTCAACAAAATATAACGATATAGTTCAAGTTATCCTGTGTGTACAGTCCGTTTTAGTTCTCGAGAATGACGGTCTGCGTACCTGCAAAATTGAGGGCAGCGTCCTGTGCTTTATCCCTAGGATTCAATGGGCTAATGTTACGTTCGATAAGAGTGATCAAGTTGTCCCGATATAGACCGCATCCTTGCCTCGTTTTGGATAAGGTCAACGTCAGGTGTGAATTGGATAAAGTCAACGTCATGTGTAAACTGGCATTTAAATAGGATTAATCATCACAGAAAACACCTCGCATGTCCCCATGCGTCGATATCGCCACAATCTCAGTAGGGTGTCATTAATTAATGATAATCTATTTTAGACGGAATATCAGCGGGGAAATAAAAAGAAAAGAATATATTGGCAAAGCAAACTTATATCGACGACTGTACCCAGGCTAGGTTAAAGTCAAAGAGTGCAACAATGTTTTTTTTTCTTTTTAATTTCTGGCTGTACACACACACACACACATTCTATTCACCATCCCAACTTACATACATACATATTAAACAAACAAACACATGAGGTGAGTAGTACAAGTACAGTAAGTGTAAGTACTTACATTTTCATAAATTTTCTTTTCTCCCTGTTAAAGAGTACAAGCTTACACACTGATGCAATAGTTTCTCTGCGATTACTTCTCAAGGCATCAAAAAAGGTTTCTGAGAGTATAGGATATTAAAGACGTGAGTCTTGAAGATTATTTGCTCTGCTAAGACAAGCCCATTTTTGTTTTAGGAAATATATACTATAAATTAAGAGTCAGGTTAATTGATGTTAAGGTTAATTCAGGACGCATTGAGAAACTGAAATATGAAGATAGACTCTGTCCATACTGTTATCTTAACATTGTGGAAACAGAATATCATTTTATTTGCTTTTGTCCAAGATTTACAGACATTCGTGTGAAGTTTTACCTCTGTTTCTGTATTTTAACTCACGTTAAGAAATTGACGTAAGTACCATATATAAAAGAGATAACGTTACAAATGTCACAAGCTACACATAGACACATAAGTTATGTAAATAAAAGAGACACAGAAAAATGATATTCAAATAAAGCTAGGAGAGGATTGACACAATAATTACATTATACAACGCTATCCAGCCCAATCCAAACAAATGAATAAACACTACTATTAACCAAGACAGTAAGATAAGACAAGGTCATTATTGCAAAACAAAAGGTGCACGTACGTTCAGTTGCAAATCTGACTGAGGGAAAAGTAGCGCAAAAAAAACAACAAATACAGGTGAGCAATACTCGTGCAATCGAGTTATAAGAGTATGCAAGCCAGGTAGTAATAATGGAAGAAGTACAAGGAAAGCAAAACGACACGAAGAAACAATAAATGAACTATTTAATTGGTTAATTTTTTTACCTCGAAAAAAAAACCAAAAAGAAAAAAAAAAACGCATGCTGAACAGATTTAATTCAAATGGAATTATTGGTGTTGTATAATCTTGACATTGAGTATTGAAGCTAACATGGACAGGATTTTCTGAACAAGTATTAAGTCGTTTTCATAATTTATTTACCGGATTAGTACAACCAATTCTTGGGTATATATGTGGACTTTTTGTTGTTGAAGTATTGGTCTCACGTAGGTAATGTGCATGTGTGTGAGTGTGTGTGTGTATCTATTCCACTGAACCGGAGGTAAAATTCAATCAACAGGTTATATTATCGTGATGTCCGTTGCAACAAAAAAAAAAAAAAAAAAGAATTCAGTGAAACTACACATCGACATTGACGCATTAAAAACTAACGAATCTGCAACTTTTTTTCAGTGTGAACGACTTGTAAAGAGAGAGCAGTCGTCTTGCTTAAGATGAAACCTTTCAGAATGGCTTGACGGCAGTCGCTCTAACAAGCTATGCCACAGATTATTTTCTTTCAGATTTCCTAAAGAGAACCTACATAAGCATCGGACAGGTTTCAAAACTGCTCCAATTAAAGAGAAATCAGCATGCAACTTCCGAACAAATAAAAGCTAGGGAAACTAAATAGTACTAATACACAAAGATACCTATCTACCAACTTACCTACCTATACCTTTCTACCAACCTACCTATCTACACACATACATATATACAATCATGTACTAAAAGAAAATCACTGAAAAGATTCTCAACAACAAACAAAAGAGTGACCTTTGATATAGGTGTGACTGCATGCAAACATTTACCAATGTCAATGAACGATAACACCTTCTGTTGGCGTTTAAATTCCAGCATAATAAAATTTGGGAAGTCGGCATCAGTAATCGATCAGCAAGATTACATGATACGACTGAAAAATAATTAAACCTGAAAGATCATTTATCTTCTTACCAAATCTTCCTAAAACTTAAAATACAAAGTACTTAAAAACAGTTCTGGCGGAAAAAGACACCCCTCTCATTATGTATGTGTACTCAGGGTTCAGAATACTCTCAAGCCTTTTGTTCATTAAGCATTTATGGCAATATTTATATAATAACTCGGAGTTCCTAAGAAGATACAGGCTCATATTGTACTAGATTTTATCCCCAAAAGTGAACATGACTATATATCATTATTGGAATGCACGACTCGAAACTTTATCTATTGAACAAAATATAATTTTCTGTCACACTGATACCTTTGTAACGCCATCCGTAGCTTCAACAAGTGTGAAAAACGCCGGTAAATGTCGTAAACTGACGAATACCGGTAATTGTTACGTTTCCCGGCCCTTTCCATGTCAGTAAATCTCATAACACGACTCTTACAAGCGACCTTAAAATGCAAAGTTACCGGTCAAAGGACTAAATTGTTATAATTACGGTTGTAGTGACATTTAAATATTGACACTGCGTTTGTAAACTTTAACTTTAATCTAGTAGGAGAAATTAATTTTTAGCAAATACTATCTCTTTCAATTAAATCTAAATTTAGATTACCTCTGTTTGACAAAATAGGTGACGCATTTGGAAAATGAGCAAAACAAGATATATATCTTTGACCAAACCTTGCAATGACTTATCATTATATTTATCGACCCGAGTAGTAGGTACATAAAGTCAGACACAGTTTAAATGGCTCAAGGGGAGCCAAATTTTCTACATTTTGGTATGTCACCTTAAAATATTACATAAAACGGTCATCTTTTAAAGACTGGAAAGAAGAAATATATATATATATATATATATATATATATATATATATATATATATATATATATATATATATATATATATATATATATATATATATATATATATATATATATATATATATCACGGTAATAACATGACTTTTACTAGCTTTGCCAATTTAGAATTCCCCGCTTTTAGTCTAAATGTATATAATTTGATGCCAATTTCATTTCAGATACAGTATTCTTATCACCATTGTAAACTATGCCTTTCCAATGGTGACGCTAGCCGTGGCGTACACACGTATTGGCATGGAGCTGTGGGGAAGTAAGGCGATTGGTGAGGATACACCTGTACAAGTTGACCGTATCAAATCCAAAAGGAAGGTTAGAACTTTTCTAATATCGTCAACACTCAGGCTTAGTCCATATAATAGCTGAAAATAAAATAAAATGTATATTATGCCCATGTAACGCGGGATATTGCACACTGGATACAATTTATTTTTCTTGTAATTGTCAGTGTTACTTTCGCTCTTTAAGGCTGAATTTAAAAACCATTGAATGATGAACTATATTCACCGTAAGGAATGCTGGTTAAATAGTGAGCTTATTGGGGGCCTTAACTCGAGGAGAAATGTACATTAGTTTTCCATTTTCCGTAAGCCAAAGAAGATATAATAACAATTAATCAGTCATTGAATCCTCTTTTACACGACAGGTGGTGAAAATGATGATCGTAGTTGTGGTGATTTTTGGAATTTGTTGGCTCCCTCAGCATCTGTTCTTTCTGTTGGTTCATCTGTTTCCCATAATTCCCTACTGGGAATACACCCAACAGCTGTACCTCGTCATCTTCTGGCTAGCCATGAGCAACTCCATGTACAACCCAATCATCTATTGCTGGATGAACTCCAAGTATGGCTTCTGTCTGTCTCTGTCTGTCTATCTCTCTCGCTTTTACTTCAATACAATTTAATATGTAAATTTTATTTACCTGGGTAGTACAGTACTTAAGACGAATACATTAATTCATTTTGTTCTTATGGTTGAAATTCGTTCAGATTCCAATATTTTATTGCAGCTTTCGCAATATATGGCAATGAAATTGGGCCATAAATTTTCTCAACATCGTCGATGGCCCTTCCCAATGAAATTATTATAACTACAGGCAATATCTCATTGCTTCAAATATAACTTATTGCATGCAATTCTGTGAATAAAAAAAGATAATTACGACAAAAATAATATATGAGAGAGAGACAGAGAGATAGAGATTGCAGTGGTATTATTTTTACTTCTAAGTGACCAATGTACCTGATAGTAGTAAATCTGCCTGAGATGTTTTGGTGCATTCTACAAAAAGCAAGTAATCAACTGTATCTCAAGATCCTCATAATCATTGAACTTGTTTGGAATTTTCATGATAAATAAAGTTGATATGTTCTAATTTCCGCTTCGCACGAAACAGTCGTTGATAATGTTATAGGAATTGATAGCTTTTAATCATGTTCTTTGAAAAAGTCTAACTCATGATGCTACTTCTTAAATTATACAGTGGGAATGGTAAAGAATAGTTTTAATCAATATTTGGTTGGTTTGATGTTTTACGGCACAACAATACGAGTAGGTCATTTAGTGCTGAGGCGAATGGACTACAGTGCCTTGCCCAGGGACGCACCACCGTAGCAGACACAGGCTGATCTAATGGTAGAACTCGAACCTGCATAATTTCGGCCATGAGTCCGGCCAATAACCACTGAGCCGCCGCAGCTTCTGTTTCAATTAGCTGTTTCTAACGACATGCGGGAGGACGCCAAAAGCATATTCTACATCCCCGAGCCCGCAGGGGGTATCAGTTAGTTCCTTTCGTAAATGTACAAGTCAGCAATTAGCCCACTTTAAAAAAAAATTAAGTCAACCAGGTTTGATGGATGCAAACCAAAACAACAGAGGAATCCTTACGTAAGACTTAAGCATAAGAACTCAGAAGCCTTAGATAGATGGTTATGTTTTGAAACTTTTGGGGCAGAACTTTTAACACAATTTTATAATGATAAAAGTGGTCTTTGAACTTTAGTCTTTTAAAACATTTCTGAAACAGTTTCGTTAAAAAAGAAAATATTTTAATTTCAGATTTCGAGAAGGTTTCATTCGTGTGTTTTGCTGGTGTTCTTGCCGCCCCTGCAAAAAGGTCCGTTCCAGGCTGCGGTTTCGGAGAACACTTTTTCCAACCGGAGTCACAACTTTGTCGGAGAAATACGGCGATAGAAATGGGTCACTTATGACCATGACCGAATATGTAGACGAAACAACTGCCAATTCCTTGCTGTCTTCATCCAAACATCGGAGCAAGAAGGAAAAGAGCTCAAACTCTTATTCCGATTACGTCTGAATGGCAATTATATCTAGCGAAATATTTAGCTTTAAATTTGTGGATGTTAATTATTGGCTAAAATCCTTGAATTGCTTCACACGATGCTTCAGTTGTAAGAAAGCACCACGCATGATAAGTTCACTTCCATTCAATAATTATTAAAACAGAAGGAATACAAATGGATCTGGTGTAAATATTCAGACAAAGTTTTCTGTGAGACGATGAAACCGTAGGTGTGTAAAGCTCGTTACCTTTATGTCCTCATCTAAGTTAAGATATCATAGTGCCCAGTATTTGTCATTTGAATATTTTAAGTTTGTGGACAAAAATCTCAAAACTTTAATGAATAAAATCCTATGAACAAATCATTTTTTTAAGATCTGACGAATGGCTATGATGCTGTACAAATTACGATGGGAATGTAAAATATTAGTGGAAGAAGTACTTAAAATTATCAGAAAACAAAAATAAAAAAACAAAGCAGGCAGAGATAATACCTTGAGTGGCAACAGCTGTAGATCTGAAATAGGAATTGCCTTTTAGAGAAGACTACATAACAAAGACTATTACAATTTTCGTTCCATATTGGAATTAAGCAGTTTGATCGACATTCTATTATCTTTATATTTAAATCCTTGTCAGCTGACGATGATTACTTGGTCTTCTGTGGAAATAAGATATGTTTCAGCGCTGTCTCAAATCTATTGTCTTGAAATTGTTTCTCATCCTGGCTATATACTAAATACGTTTGTATAGAGCCTAAATGTATGAGATGCCGTATATACTCGTATATTATTTGTAATCTACTGCCAACAGTGAAGACCCTGATCTGCCGACATATATAATATAATGAGGGACTTCAATATTCGCTTGAAATAATAAGTAGATAAAGAAGGTTAGACGCTGATCTCCAATGTTGTTAATCTCCCAATAAAAGAAATAAAAATTATTGAAATGAAAGGCGGGCTCATTAAGCGACGGCAGATCTGGGTTACGCTTTATATACAAACACATACGATATAAAATTCTATTAACTTCAGGCAATTATATATGGATTGTACTTCTTCTATTCTCACCTCTAAAACACGTATGTCGACAACTCATGAAAGTAATTCATTGCAATAGAATATTGTGAATGTAAAATGTTTGGGTTCTGCCAAGTTCAGAAAAGTCGGAGTTTATGAGAATTTATCATATCCTAATTTCATCGAAAAAGTCGCTTTTTATCATTAAATATATCGATTATCGTTCGGTTCTGGAAACAATGAGCACCTACTACATGTAACAAGACTAATGCCTGCACATCCAGCTAACGCTCAAAGCATTGCAGTAAACGTTGCTACATAGAAACCAAAGTCAAAAGGGTGAGCAAATGTGTCAAAGAGCGAAATGTCTTTGCTTTATGATGATTTCAAGTATTGACAGATTCCATGAAAGTCTTCAAGAAGTATAAGCACAACAAACACGTAGAAAAGAAAGAAAAAACTGCTTTCAAAAATATGCATCATAATGTACTATGATGAGGAAGCAAATGCTTCTTGTCGAAATGACTGTTCTACTGCCCCACATAATATGTGCAGAAGTTATCAATCTCTCTTCTGAAGTATTTTCAAAATGACATCTGACTGTAAATATGGGATATATCAAATTTAATTTTTCAAAGAATTTGTCACGATTACATGTTGTTACCAAAAAGAATTTACATCCAAAGAGTAAATTAACCTAAAACCAAGTTGGAACTGTTCGGGGACACATATTTACTATTCTGCTTCCGTTTCACAATGAAAAAATATTATTTGCTATTAATAAAATTATCATCTGCATATAAGTCATAGCGGGACACCAGGCTTTACGCATTTATCTTTACTACTGTGGTCCTGTCGGTTATTATTTGTGCTTAGAGCTTGAATCAAACAATTCCAGTCTTATCTACAATACTTTAACCCGTGATGCATACATCTCAGTGTGTCCATGAGTCATTGTTTGATTAAGCTAGGATAAGCTCTCGCACTTTGTCTCTCAAGGATAAAATTTCTTAGTCTCTTGTTGTCGCATTGTGCCAAGCTTAATGTACGCCTCAAGTAGACATGTACCATTGGTGATTTTGGTCTCTTGCAAATTAAATAAGTCTAGTGTGTCAGATGCTTTGTCCAATATTTATTTGTATGATCTTCATTCGGACGTCAATCGCAGTATAAATGGTGAATATAAATGAAACAGTGCGATCAGTGCCAAAGGTAGTGGTGAATAAGATGAATGTCTTTATGTGCCTATCAAAATGAGGCATCGTATCAAGTATTACAATGTGCACGCTTGAGTTCGACACTTGTCGTTAGTGATTTTGCTGACCAATAAATCACATTAAGTATTCCATCTGGTGTGTCAAGGTTTCTGCCACAGTTATTTACTAACCGAGTCCTGATTTAGTAGAATGATTGAGCTGGATATATTAAGCAAGTATAATTGAATCCGAAGGCTACACGCCAAATTAATTGTCCCATTAAAAATCGTTAGTAAAACCACACCAACCTGACGATGTGACTGAACTAATCTTAGAAACAACTATATATATATATATATCTGTATATAGCCATTCCATTATATTTTCTAAATGGAATTCAGAGATATAATACATATTGCTACCAAGAAGAACCATAAGTGAAGTCCATGAACAGCCGGCACATTATGTCACATTATGCAAAAATATCAAACTCTTCCTAAACTTACATGTACATAAAAAAAAGCCCAATTCATTCCCTTATCACAGACGTCAACCTTTATTCATCATTCTCTCTCTCTATATATATATATATGTGTGTGTGTGTGTGTGTGTGTGTAGATAGAGAGAGAGAGAGAGAAAAAAAAATAGCATCATAGTTTAGAGTAGTAATCAAAGCACACCCTCAAAAAAGGAATGGAATTAATTAAATACACATTCACTCCGGATCCCTTTGACATAATCAAGGTATATACTTATTGTAATAAGTGACAGTTATATACCAAACAGAGCGGAAATGGCTATCCGTGGATCCTAACTGTGGATGCGCGATAATATGACGTGAATTTACACGAAGAAGAACATAATCAAACACGTTAGAGAGTAATTTATTCATCCCCAACTGCGAATCGAACCCGGGTCCACTACTTACGGTACCCATCGCAGACAGAGTTAGAGGGTAAGCATCGATCAGGACAAAATCCAGTCATAAATGTTATTCTGCAAATCCGAAGTACACACAAGATATACAACTGGATAATTAAAACATGCACGTTTAGAAAAACGAAACAAATTACAAACAGCCGGACAATTCAACTCAGGGACAATTCAACTCACAATATGAACGAAAACTATTCGCATGAAAGACGGAAAGATGTTAATACAACATTTAGACTTTGAATTAAGCAAATGAGTTTGAGATTTCAATGTTCGCTGAGAGAAATATTTGAAACTAGACATTCAAGTGCCCGTTCTGTAAAGTCGTGCCATAGGCTCAGAACGCCCGAGACTCTTTAGATAGAAACTATTCTGGTTCTCAAGATAGCAAGAAGTTTCGGGAACAATAACACAAAATTATAAATTTCTAGTCTTTCGCAGGTCTTGTATGACGTAATTTTCAGCCGGAGAGTATATGATAGTTCCATTTAAGTATCTCCCAAATGGATCGAAGTTTTAGTATGACAAAGTCATACTTTTACATCAACAAACTGATTTTCCCTGGGTTGACACATTCCACCTGTTTTACGTCAGTCGTATTCAAAATTCAGAAATTGCACGCGATGTGTGTGTGGGGGGTCGGAGGGGAGGGGAGGGCGCATGCGCATGTGTTTTCTAAAAACTCCTTTATGAAGAGAATGTATTATTAAATTGTTCGTTTAAGAACAATGATTATACACGGCTTGCTGTATTCAAACCTTTGCCGGAGTACTTGGGAATAACGATTACGGCTTGCTGTGTTCAAACCTTTGTCGGATCACTTGGGAAAGACTTTAAAGCCTCGAGATCAAACTCTTTTTGTGTTCCCGAAAAATGTAAATCGTGTGTGATCCTTGTATTATTTTCTAGATATCTGAAGTGACTTTTCCTTTGTCATTCAGTTACTAAACATTCTAAAAACACTTATAGTTGTATATACATCCTAGAAATCTACAACAATTTCTGTAGTTTCATTCACAAATCGTCTTTTTTTTAAACTGTCTTTTACTGCATTCATAATAAAGTCAATGAGTTAAGTATTAGGTAAGCTGGCGACAAGGTCGATTGAGTAATTTTCGTACACCCTCAGATAAAACCAATGGTCTTCACTTTATGTATTATTATTTAAAACACCGATATAACATTATCTAGAATGGTAAAGGTAATAGCTTTTATTTCCAAAATGTCTTTCTGTGTTGCAATAAGAACTAGATGATATTTGATTTCGCTTCAAACAATAATTAGCGCTTACACATTCGCCGTCCATCTTTAACTACCGTATGTACTCACGTATAACCCCCATCCAAATGCAAAAAACATAGACCCTGATCTGCCGTGGCATTATGCGCCGGCAGATCAGGGTCTATGTTGTTTGTTCTACTAATTAGTCCTTACAAACTGCATAGACGAAGATCTGCCGGCGTATTACGCGACGGCAGATCTCGGTCTATGCAGTTTGCAGTTTGTATATACGGTACTTGAAGACACCCACGATTTTATACAGGTTTTAAAGTGGGTGCCCGAAAATCCCTCATCTTAGAAGCAGAAAGTGTAGACCCATTAGCATTAGCTCATTACTTACCGGTGACAATACGTCGTTTAAAGTTTGGTTTGGTTTTGTGGGGTTTAACGCGATTTTCTCAGCACATGATATCAATGGCGGCCAGTATATTGGGTGGAGAACAAACCCCAAAAGAATCACCGACCCACGGGAATCTACTGGCAAGCTTTCACACATACCCAAATCAAATTGGTTGGGCTGACACGGTGAGATGTGTTAGTGATCTGCGCCTTATACCACGCAGGGCCCCACGTTGTTTAAAACGAAATCAAAATAGAAGTTAATTCTAATGACGAGATATTTTATTTTATTTTTTTCTTTCTTTTTAAAGCGGAAAAGAAACTCCTCTACAATTCATACATGATTACCGGAAAAATTGGTAATTACATGTACACCGTATTTAGTATACTGAATTTCCAAAGTAGGAATTTTATGGTAAGAAAATACATGTAAAATTAAACGTGAATTAACTATTTTAATTAGTATCAACAATAATTTTCTAAAGGGTATTTACGTGTGCTAGACTGTGTGAAGAGAGACTGTTTGTTTTCAAACTTTGCTGTGACTATTGTGTGTAATTATTGTTTGGCAGGAGCCACGTATTTTATAGAAATGTATGGATACATCTGTTACTTAACTGTTTCGTTATATTACGCACTGTATAAAATAATATAAATTGATTTCAGAGAGATCAACAATGCAAGAAAGACTATTTTTCTGATAAATGGTAAGAGGGCCAAAATATTTTATTTCCTTTAGGTCCATTTATAACAATAAGAAAGTGTATCGGAATAATATGTCTGTATTAGTGCATATGTATCAAATGATCAGCATCTAAATTAACATTAAAATAACAATTTGCATACAGAAATAGTTTTGCGACGGGGGGTGGGGGTATTTAATTATTGAAAGATGATGATGATGATGTTGACTATTATTATTATTATTATTATTAAAGCCAAGGTTTGTCAGTTTATATTTATAGTAATATCCTTTCATCCCTATTGTATGATATAGACCGGTCCCTAATTAATTAAATTCTTTATTGGCAACAGTACGCGACAAGCTTCAGGGTATGTAACAGTAATACAAACAGAAAAGTCCTTTGGACAGATGCACTTAAATAAAAATGACAGAGAAAGTTTGAATTAGAAAAATACAAGATATCAGTAATGCCGTGGAAAAAGTATAAAAACAAGAAAGTTTCGGAAACCTCTGCAAATATTTGTGAAACAAAGTATTGGAGAAAAAAGATTTAATTTGATAGGAAAACAAGTATGAATAGCTTTAAGACCTAATTTGAATTATTCCAATTTTTTTAAAAAGTGAACCATCAATGGGTTAAAATAAACACTTCCATAAGAGAGTGGAGAGTGATGGAATAGTGTTCCAAAAAAAGTGCTTTGTCAGTGTATAGATTTGACACAATTATACTTTACACAATATGTGTGTGTATAGTGTGTGTGTGTATATATATATATATATATATATATATATATATATATATATATATATAATACGCCACATGCATGTACGAATTGTGCACTTATTTGATATTCATAACTTGTTTGTATTAATTAAATATATTGTGCAATATGTAAATACTACAGTATTTACAACATGTTTGAAAAGATATATAATGTAACTCAATTTTCACATGTTTAAACTAAAACATTTACTTTGATTTGGGAGGTCGTTATTCTTTTGTAGTCTAAATACGGAATGGATTTCGACTTTTTGTTTCCACAGTTGTAAATATAGACAATTCCTATTTTAACATTAAATGTAGCACAGAGTTTGTCTCCAGCTATGAAGAAGTAAAACGTCACCTTACCCTTACGTTCATTTAAATCAGATTCCATAGGCACATGTTAAAGTGATAACATAATATTTTATATTTGTCATATAAAATATAGAATGTAAATGATGTATAGTTCATATTCTTATTTGGAACCTTAGTAGAAAGGTTAAACTTTATGCCGGCTTTATTGTGCAAAATATTATAGGTATATAGTATATACTTAACGTTGTTTTTGTCACTCTACTGTTGAATAAACAACACATTATGAATAATTGAACTATTGTTTTCTTTTATTTTTGACACACACACACACAGACATATATACAGACATATATATATATATATATATATATATATATATATATATATATATATATATATATATATATATATATCTATATATATATATATATATCACAACTTTTGAAATTCTTTGTCTTTAATATCGTTAAAGTTTATGTTTTCAAGGAATACTGCAACATGGTGCATTGGTGCTTCTTTCTTCTCCCTCTCTTACATTTCTCTTTCGATTATCAGTATAATTTGTACAAACAGACAATACAAGACTAATACACGGAGAGACATTGAAAAACAGACACAACGAAAGTTGACAATAGAGAAGAAGAGAAAAGACAGGCCTACATTCAAATAAACATACACATACAAGCCTATATCCACATACATACATACATACATACATACATACATACATACATACATACATACATACATACATACATACATACATACATACATGGACAGAAAGACATAAAGATCACGGCCGAGTTAAACGAAATGTCCATTTGTTGCGAAACATTTTTTAGCTATGTCAGGACCATACGTCCCTTTGTGCCTTTAGCTGAACAAAATGTGAATCACGTGAGAAAAGCTACATCACGGACATTCGTTCCCAAATCTAACATTATCATAAAAATAATGCCTTCTGCGGACATAAAAAGTTCCCACTTTAATGTGATGACTTTAACTTTATTGTGGCATGACAATATGGAACAAAACTGGAAGAGAGGTCACGATCTAAAGGCGTGATGATAACCTATCTAACAACACCTGGTAGTCTTTTTCTCCCCCTTCCCACCTGTATAACCGACCACGTGTTGCAACACGCCGAAAGCGTCAAAACGAGGTCTTATCTCGCATAGGGCGCTAGGCCTGTCACATCAGCGCACATGGTCGACCATGCTGCGAGGACCATTATGAAATGGTTATCTCAAAATTATATAAATCGCTCTTATACAAAGATTTCATACGCGGAAGAACAGATATGGCTCAAATTGCGGTTCTCGTCTTTTTCTTGGTACCACTAGCAGGAGGTTTCATTGTTGATACCATATTTGGCTCACCGGGGTGGTGAGACAGTAGACAATGTAGACCTAAGCAAATATCTTGGTAGATTGTTTCAAGTAGGTATTAAGACTGTTCTACAATTTTGTTAATAACCTATATCTAACTTTGTAAGTTACAGAATAAACATGTATATAAAAACAAAAATGTAAACCACAAGGAGTTTTCCATTTCAAATGTTTTGAACATTTGCGTTTATTAATGTGGATGTTTGTTTACATTTTTCTTTCATCTTAATACTTAGACTATATGCAAAACACGTCGCTTTTTAGTTTTTTGTTTATTTATTTTACCTTTATGGAAATGATGTTTTTAATCATCATTATTACCCTTCGGAATTTCATAGAAAGGAAAATATGAAGATTTAAGCTTGCAATGTCATATTACACTTGTTGTTTTTATTTACTTTTTTACTGCCACCTTTTCTTGCGACCCTTGACTTATGTCACTGAGGTCATATAATCGAAATTGAATAACCACTGTCAAAATTTTTTAACAACGGTAAATTTGATAATTATACATTAAATATGTCTAAAGTTGATACATAATTTTATATCTATTTTTATGTAGCCAATTGTTGTTTTATTTTCCGACTTTTGAGCAGAAATCTATTAACTTATTTTTAGTAGTTAAGAAATCATATTATTCCAGATGTACGCAAGCGATACTGTTTTCAAATGGTTTGAAAGGGGAGCACTTTGCGTAACTGCAGATTGTAAGTATAGATCTTATACAGTTACGTTGGCGTTTGACGACTGATGCATGAAAATAAAATTCAGATAAATCCCTTGCCATTGAAACTAGTTAAATATAATGATTTATTAGCTTTCATTTACAACGCAAAATTATGCCCTGGTCATCAGTAATTTAAGTAAATTCCTCAAAGAATTAAACCTGCTTTTTATGTGTTGAACTTGTATCACACCTTGGAAAGCAGATGTATAACAACAATATAAATTGGATGTATCACAACAATATAAACTGGATGTATACAAATTGGATAGAATTCAACATTGGTCTTGCGGTGTTTGTCTAGATAAAGATGCAGGCTTCCTAACTGCTTTACAATGTAAGGGACCAAACTCTTTTCAATACACTGCAATTATCGGGTAAAAGTTATGTGTACCAAATCTTCAACCCCTGCTAATATATATATAATATATATATATATATATACTGGTTGTGATCTAATTTGTATTCCACTATACCATTTGTCAGTGATTTCATTTTCAATTTTCAGGACAGACATGGAACAGTCAATGTGGCATATTTTGATTTTATTATCTGCCTTTCTTTCGTAATGTGTATGCGAGTCTGTCCGTGTATGGGCATTGGTGCATATCTGTGTTCTTGTGGACATTACCATGTATAAATGGTATTGGGGACTTGGAGTGCAGACAAAATTTTTGTATACTCTGATAGAAGTTGAGCAGTTGGAACGCATAGAAATATCAAGTAGGGGTGGAGATGGGGACACTAAACGAAGTCGAGTGATCTGTAAAAAGTGTAACTGCTTAGTATCCTTTAAACATGTGTTCTAGTGAACTCAAATTCCATTTATAAAACCAATCATCTTAATTTTAGACACTCTTGACCCTAGCGGGATAATAACTGTTCTGAACTCGGAGAGACTTCAGAGCGGTAACAGTACTCTGCAGACCATCCATGGATTTGCTTCAAAGACAGATGAGCCCGGAAAATTTATGGTCACTCTGGAAATAGTTGGCTTCAGCGCTCCATGTGAGTGTCTTATTTATTTATTGCAATTTTGACCGTTGCCTATTCGATAAGCAAAACATTTTCATAAAAAAAAAAAACTAGAATCTTAAATATCATCTAAAAATTACAGTGCATCTGAGATCATACTATCATACTGTCACAGAAGGGTCAAAGTTAATAATACTACTGCATTTTCCCATGTTCTGTTTATACTTAATCAGACCTCCAAAAATGCATGCATTCAATTAAATTGATTTGAGATAAATACATTCCAGTACTTTTGTGAATTATTTATGTTTCAGTTTCAAATAAATTGCATAAATTCTGATACGCGAGTGCACTTAATATTGTCTCACTTGTGAAAGCAGAAAGCGAGACATAGGTATTACACACACCTTTTTAGCTGCAATGGCGACGACGGCGTTAAAGATGTTTACATCATAGGACTTATTGGTAGATGAGACACAGTGTTCCTTGGAACTCTTATCAGCACTTTTATCTTATATACAACTTGTACTGGCAGTTACATACATGTAGTCCAGTAGAGACTTTCCCATAGCACCCCCATACTCTGCTTTTGCAGAAGTGAGTGATGACACCAGAAAAACAGTGTTCTTGAGAAGAGAGAAAGAGACGTTAGAGCAAGAGGGAGGGGAAGGGGTGGGCGAGAACTGCTCATTGTTCAATGTGCATTTAAATTCTTTGAAATTCAGATACAGTTGCTACAATATGCTCATCCATCTGACATTAAATTTCACGCATTTCGATTTCCTGTTTTAGATTGGATCATCAAGCTTCGGGCTCCAACATACGAACCAGACGGTATATATGAATACGCTGTTGTTACTGACAACGTGCGCGCCACTTTGTTCGTATTTTCACGTGACCCCACAAGATTTTTGGACAAACACGATGCTGAAGTACGTGAATTCCTGACACAACAGGGATTCTATTACAAGCCAGTTTCCACATATCACGGATCAGACTGCTTGTATAATATGGACCACCAGTGATCTCAAAATCATCTTCTATTCAAATTTCGATAAAGTGACATCTGCATGTAGCTCATTCGCGTATGTATGAAACGATTTACCCGTACATTGCTAGCAGATAGAAACATTAACTGACGAGTACACTTCGACACAAAATGGCACTCACGGAGCAAGATGAATCGACTGATGAACTATTCTTTCCTTCTCATAAAAATGTCATAATCAATGATAAAAAATATCATATACAATTTTGCGGGCACAACTGCACAGCTCTGTGGGATTTATACTTAAAATTTCGCAAATATTGGGTAAAAGCAACCATGTAGTAACAATATGAATTTGTTAATGTCATATAATGAAAACTAACCAGGTTCTCGAGCAATTATCCTGGGGCACTGACAAATAATCGTTGAAGAGATATTTACTCAATTATTCATAACAGTTTTACGATATAACTTGTCAGGAGTCCACTGGAATCAAGGAACAGCAGCATTTGATTGACAGTTGTAAAACGGCCAACTTAATATTTGTGCCCAAGAGATTGTATTACAATTAGCTTGAATTGTTTTATTTTATTTTTTTAATCTCAATGCTGATGCATATTTAAAAAGGGTTTACGTCCTATGCATTGTTTTGTTTCCATCATATTGACTCAAAGGATGCGAAATATGTTTTGTCTTGATTGGATAAATACAGCAGATCAGTACAGTAACTTGATATGGATGTTTGTAACACGTTGAGTTTGATAGTGGAAAGACATCAGGTCTCGCGATACCCGAAAGGTTGAGCGTAATCATATGACCTTTCGCTGACAACATTGAGCCAATACAAGCACCCAGATGAAGTTACTGTACTAACGATCTGTTTAATTATATACCATAAACAATTTATTTAATAATAAAAAGACAAGTTTTTATGTTGTTGCTGTTGTTCGTTTACTTTGATTCCATCAATCTACTCACATTTAGTCCCTTCATGTGACCGTTGTTAGGTGACTTGACCCTTGACAACGAGGAATCTAGATCTATATCAGATGCGCATCTGATACAATATTTCTGATCAGCTTCAATCAATTTAGTGTTTATCATATGGTTGTATGATGATGGGTATATAATAAATAGTTTTACCATCATTGTTTAATAAATATTTTTTAAAGGCAGTCTTTGCTCTGTTGTCTCCATTCATGTACTTATCTCGTTAGTGTAGTAGTAGAGGCATTACCACCAGCAGAAGTACTTGTAGCTACATAACCTGCCAGATCTCATTGCACCCTATCCATTGTATCAGCAGCAGATTAAAAAGACAGCTGGAGTAGTAAGGCACAGTCATATATTATTACCTTCTTGTACTCCCCTCCCCAATATGTGAACACTAACTTTTAAAATTAAAAATAACGACGCAGTATAATATTTGTTTTTAAAGAAACGTTGCAAATTGTTGAAAATAAAAGTACATGTTAGAAAGGGAACCGAGGTAGTTCAGTTTGTACACCATTGAACTCATAAACCAAGGGTCCCGGGTTCGATACCAGCACAGGCCAACCATGATCGGTTGCCTCGGTGTGTCGTAGGGCAGTAGTTCCCAAACTTTTTTGATCGCGACCCTAAATACCATCTTTTGCTACCCAAAATGCAGTACCAGTATAGGATCGCGAGGGTCCTCGCGACCCTCATTTGGGTCGCGACCCGGAGTTTGAGAACAACTGTTGTAGGGAAAGGCACACAGCTCTCGTTTCTTCGGCATGATATAGCTAAATAAAGGGATGATTGTGCCGTTAAAAATACAGCCACCCAACCTGTTGTAAACGGACTTCCTGTTTGCTGCTTGATAACACCTAAAGACAACTTATGAAGTATAACATATTCTATGGATGTTTTTATTCCGATTTCAATGACTGACAAGGGACATTATTTAAGACATCTTTACTACGATCCTGAACGTTTAGTTACTTATACAAATATCAACCAATATGTGGAACAAACTAAACATAACATAAACAAAATGCACTGAATTGAGAACAACACTGGTTAACTGTACAATCTACTTACATTTTAAACAAGCAAGTAAAAAAGATATTTGCCTACAGTAGGGTCTATGGTAGTCACGTGGTTGACCAATGGAAGCAGAAATAGTTGAAATACAAGCATATAAAACATGCAATGATGAATATAAGTACAAATTGACAGTGACATATACATATTTATTTTCTTCAAAATACACACATAGGCTGATAAAGTGAAAGCCAAAATGGAGATGATACACACGATACTTTGGAGAAATATTCAAAGAGAGAAAGACTGAAAATATACAGTTTGATGAGGGAAAATGTTTTTAAAAATGTTACCGATTTGTTAGAAAGAGTGCACACTAAATACTTTTCGACTTACTAAAAAAATCTGTAGTGAAACGGTTTAAGGGAACTCTAAAGACTTGATGTGGAAGCATTTCTTTCCAAATGACAGCAAAAACGGGTTGACGTTTTACCAAAGCCCACTGAGGGATACAACAATACTCATCATTAATCAACAGACATAACTCCATGACTCCATATAAAGCAAGCAATAAGGAAAGCATTACAATTATGGATCAGTTTATTCGGTACTTGACAACTCTTACAATTGGAACACCTAAATTTAAAGTCAAAGAAAATTATGCCATTAAATAACTGATGAGCCAAAGGTACACCTCTCCATCACAGACGACACTTCCATCAGATAAATGGCAGTATTAAGAAGCATGAAAACTTTATTAAAGAGATGAAAAGAGATAAGATTCGACACTATGAAGCTGATCCAACTTCAGTAAACGTGGAAAACAAATACATTATAAAAGACTATAAGCTAGTCGATGAGATTTTAAAAAAAAATGTAACATGAGTACAGTTAACGGCACATTACACGCCCGTCCCATGTTCAATAGTCCTCCAAGTAGGCATGGATAACTCTAGAGATTACCGACCATAGTTTGGTAAAAGTATGAGGTCTTAAACTAAACTTACTGTGCAGAAACAATTATTATTGTTTAGCGTTACATTGACCGTGACCTTAAACCGTTAAAACCCAGAATGCATAAGTTTCTTTATTACCCCAAGTGCAAGCCATCCACAAGTTTGGTCAAAGAACTTACTCTAGAACAAAAATTATTCTGCACAAACCATTTTTCTTTGAGCCACAATCACCTTGACCTTTGCTCTTTTGACCCCAAATCATTACACATCTTATATACCTTAAACATAAGTCCTCCACTAACTTTGGTCAAGGTACGTGGTCAAGAGCAAAAGTTATTATCCAAAATAACATGCTTCTTCTTTAAGACACAGTGACCCTAACCTTTGACCTTTTGGGCTTTTGAAAGCCATCCAAAAATATTTGGTTCAGGTACTTGCTGTTGGACAAATGTTATTGTGCGGAAACACTTTTCTTCTCCGAGTCACAGTGACATTGACCTTTGTCATATTGCAAAGTTCAAATCATTCCTAATACCTATTGTGTGTACATCACCTTATACAATGTACTTATTAATGGGATTATCTAGCTCCAGAACTTTACTGGGATCTAATACAGTTCAAAGTCTCTTTGAAAGCTAAAGAATTCATACATTTTACTCGGTCAGATGCCAACAGTTATTATAATTCCAATTATTCGTTTTTGTAGAGTCTTTACCTGTTAAAACGTTTCTTTTAAGGAGACTATATTTCATGCAATGTAGACAAAATTAATTGCTGTTACAAGCAACTACATAGAGGAACCATCAACAAATTGAAAAACAGCATAAAAGATGCAAATGGAAATGTGGTAGACTTCCAGGATATGCCCGTAACATATATTTTGTCATGCAAAGTAAACATAATGACAAAAACTGGGATATCTTGATGGTGTCCTAGTGATTTGGTTTTTCCTTTCAACATTGGAGACGTACACAGTCAGAATGCGAAACCAGACAAAGTACACCAATAGGTTACACAATTAAAAGCGGCTTAAACCTAAAAAAATAACCGTATCACACAAATTGTATTGATCCTGTTAAAAAATTAACGAATGTGGCTGCTAGTAGATTTGTACAACAACGTGTTGATACATAAATACGCAACACTCTGGAGGATAATTTGTAAGATTTTAAAACATGGCGAGAACAAGTTCCCAATATAGTAGCAGCTACTGAACAGATCAGTACTCGAAGAGCTAACAAAATCTCAGATTTTCGAAAACAGATTAACGACAAGAGTAAAAAGATTTTATATGCGCAAAGTTGTTTAAATAAAGGCATACAGTCATATATGGTGTTGTAAGTGACGTACAAACAGCAAAGGAAAAAGCAAGTGAAATACTAAACATTCAACAATATTTCCAACCAATTGAACCGAGGATTAACCGTGATATAGAGCTTTGGAGAATGACATGGGGTTAAATAAGAACGTATCGCTGGAAGACTATAATACTTTAAAATCACAGTTTAAAAAGTAACCAAGAAGATTTTAATAATGAAATGCAACAAAACGACCAAAGGATTTAAATCAAATGAATTATTTTTACCCAAAAATCCCGACTTGTACAACGAGATAACAGTTAACACTACCTCTCAGAGCTACGGAAGAAGAACAACCTAACAGAGACATCCCAAACTTGGTGACATCAGAAATAATATTAATCTATATCAAAACCTGGTAAAAGTTATGAAGAAAGTTAAAAAAGTTATTTTCTTTATTAATTGATTTGAGTGATAAAATCAAAACGATAAAAGATGATACATCTACCTCATTTTGCTACACATTATATGCTATGGTGGACAAATCAAGAACATGTTTGAAAAAATATGTTGAATGAGAAGTGGTAAATAATATCGGTGTGATACAATGTATAATTTCTGAAATAGGCAAAAGGATAAATCGAATGAGAAAAGAGTTATCTAATTTGGAATAAAGGTATAGTAGGGAAACGTGCATCGAACCCTGAGTTACATAAAAGACTAACGCATTAAGTGGAATAATTAAGTGGAGTTAAAACCGAAATAAACGAACGCATAGATACATTCAAAACTGAATTGAACACGGAAATCGGCACTGAGTCATCCATTGAGTGTTAGAATAGAAAAATTAAAAATGGCTAAAGAGACAGCAATTGATATTCACTTCAGATATATGAAAACGTTGTTGGACATAAAGCTACAACCCAGACGATTGTTAACTATGTTTCATCATCTTTTCCTGAATAGAAGTTACACGTAATAGGCATTACACTGCAATATGTCATTGAGATAAAATTCTCAAATTTATAAATATTATTTAATCAATTTCAATATTGAACCTTTAAAATTTTGGGACATTTTGTTTATTAATTTCCTTTGGATTTTAGAGGTAATACCCAACAAGTCGCTTACTAATTACATATAAAAAGAATATGTTATTTTCATACAAGGACCTTACTAGCAGCTGTATCAACATTATATAGTTTTAAATAGAACAAATTTTAATTAAATAAGTGTTTTAGAAAAGTGTGCCCTCCATACAGGGACATTTCTCGTAAGGCAATTCTTTTATTATTTATCATTATAAATAATACAATTGCTGCTGCAGGAGAGATTATTGGCGGAGCAATATCTAATGGACTAGGATCTATTGGAAGCACCCGTCTTGTTCAAGTCATTTGAGTTGAAGAAATAATTGACCGCAAAACAGGGCCAACGCATTAGATTACTTCAACGGATGATTAACAAAACCGAACTAATAACCTGGATGTTTTGTCCTGTTCGTGCATCCATTTATCTCGATGCATCTAGGAACTCACAAAGTAAGGTAAAACTTTAAAAAAACAAGAGAATCTAAACCTATTTATGTTTACCAACCAGGTAAAGTAGGAGTACATATTCTCTGCACTTGTGATAAGTGCTGGTGTAAATGTTGATTACGGGTTTAGTTGAAAGGAAAGACCTTAAGAGTGAAGCACGGACACATAGTATCCGGCGCTGTCGTCTTTATAAGTAATAAATAGCACAGTTATCGCAACTTATGGCAAATACTTACTCCTCACACATCTGGGCAAATATACCACCAGCAGTTAATACTTCAATACAATCATAATTGTATCAAATACAAGTTTAGCAACATTAAACCTGAGAAAACTTTGCAATTCCAAAGCTAACTCAGAATATATTGATTGTGCCAGATAGTGTTTTCGTCTGGTTTGATATGAAAGTAAAGGAAGCCGCTTACAATGCGGTGGTCGATAATATGGGTGGAATGCCTGTGAACCATATCCTATGGCACTGATGATCTTTATAAACTGAGATACAATAATATTTTCATGACACAAAGATTTGTGGTTACATGATTCGGTTAGGACATACAGGACATACAGGATTGAACAACGTGCTATGGATTATATTAGTATCTACGGTCAGGGGCAGCTAATGCACAAAATACGGCAATGAAGCTATACAGTTCGAGGTGTACAGAAAGAGATTTATAATACTATTACATGTTCATATACTAATGGATCATTCTGCACTATATCCTTGTACTTTTCCTGAGAATTTCATATTTAATATCACACTTGCAAACATCACTGGAGTGTTCGAATGAGGAAATCAAGACTACAAAATGGGAAATATTTGTTTACAGTAGGTTGCACATCCATATAATAACAAAATACAGAAATGGGATTGCTTTCTTTCTAATTGCATTAAAAAGGAGAGAGAATTTACATAGCAGCAATACAAAGCATCTTAGTGACTATTGAAGGCCTGCCAAACATGTTTCTTTTTTTCCGAGGGATTCCAATTAACACACAACAGTTTACAGATGACTAAGTATTTTTTTTAAATTAAAAAAAAAAAAAAAAAAAAAAAATAAAAACACGAACTTAATAACAGAAGTGTGAGCACTTTTTACATTGATAACTATGTGCGTCTGGTTCGATTTTGAGAAGAACACACAAGAGATAATAAACTAGTGGTCTTAAATTAGCTGGCGTTCAAGAACGCACAAAACAACCTAAAAGAAACTTAGATACTTACAAAATGTATAATTTTTTAATGTTTGATGCTCAGATAACCATTGAAAACAATCAATCGAGAATTATGCTTTAGGCATCAACGAGTAGAGTAGATTTTACCAACGGATAAAGAGACAATATGTGAAGTGACCAATTGTTGAAAGACGCTGTTTGGATTAAATCTAACAGCGACTGAATACTTAAAGTTTTTTTATTAAAGCTGTCCAACAATTCTCTGTAAGAAGAAATACGATAAAAAGTTGTTAATCAAAGCTGTAAAGGTGATAGTGATAGATCCTACATATAAATTAGATAAGTACTTAGAGTTACTGCCAAGGTACAAATACCTTATTTATGGCTGATGACTGTGGCAATCGTGCTGATGTAGAAAATAATGCAACCAAATAAAACCAAAGTAGCTTTTAACGATAGAGACTTCGAAATATATATTTGGATGATTAGAGAATGCACTCTTTTGGTACCTTTTTACAGAAAGGGCAAAAACACAATGAAAACTATTTTCACTAAAAAATAGTCTTGTAACAGACGTGGTACAAAGGGAGTTGTTGATAGGCTGCAACTAAAGAACAGAAACAAGCTTTTTATTAGTTACATTTCCTGTCACTACAGAATGCTTACATGTCCATAATTTAGTGTGTTTACGATGTCAAATAAAAAATGCTTGTTTTCATACATAGATAATGCTGCTTTGTTTATATTTATGCTGTAATCTCTTGATTGTATGACCTGAGTACATTTATCACTTGATAATTTCCTTGTCCTATGTACATTTCGTTTTCAAATTCGTTTGGTTACACACCTTTATTCCTTTTACAAACTTTATTTTCTTTTTATGTCTCCTGAATGAAATAAAGCTTAGACTTTAACCCACTAAACTCTAACTGGAACACCGTTGAACTCATCTTTAGAAAGTCCACAAACTTTCAGATTGATTTTTGGTAAACCATGTATGTTGTTCATTGGATAGTCACTAGTGCCATGTAACTTGATGTTATCTTTCATGTCATTCTGAACGTTTTCTGTCTCAATATACATAAGATACTCATTGAAGCACCATCATTCATTACCAGTTTCATTCAATCACCATATGTGTTTTTGAACTTGCATGAACATTTATATATCAACCACTTGCTTAACTCTAGCACAGTAAATTGGTTGCTGTTAATATTGTACTTTCTTGTTTGTTTTTTTCACACTGATTAGCACTAAGTTATCGTCAATAACTGCTCATCTTCCAAAGATAGATCTTTCTGACATAATAAAAAATGTTGTTCATGTGCACACATTTTAACTATTGTTCCTTTTGTGTGATTTGTCATCTGTTTAGCGATATGCATTAGTTTGAAAAAGTCTTTCTCAAAATCATTTGTTGCTGTTTACCTCTTATTTGTGTTCAGTGCTATTTAGGGTTTAAATCACGAATGATGATCAAACTTGTTGTAACTGTTTGTTTTAAACCTATCTATGTGTATTTAGCTTCTGTAGTGAATGACGCATTTATCTTTATTTTGCAATGTACATAATATTTTTGGTTCATTTTTTTGCACCTATTTAATCATCAATCAACTTCTTCTGCAAGTGAGAGAATCATTTTTTTCTGCGATCGTTAAGTGATGAGCAAAGCATTTATATTGCTGTTTCATACAATTTTTACAACCTATCCATGTAATCACCTGGGTAAATTCCTTTCCGTAACTATTTTGAGGTCCTTATACCTCTGATACACATTGCATCCTACTCGAATACTCGTAAATTGTTTCAATATTTTTGAAAATTTGTCATCATTAACTGTTTTTTTACTGTTTTTCTGTAGATTCTCCTTTAAATTCAAAGCTGTCTATAAATTGCATTGTCCTGTAAACTGTTATTTATTTTTCTTAATTCTTGAATCTATCAGCTATTAAATCGTTGCTAAATAAAATATATTTCTCGTCGTTGCCTGGTATGATTTGTACCTCCTGATCTGGATCATTTTATTTACTAGTGTCTTGATCAAAAAGTGATTGTCACAACAGGAAGAAACATCGGTATGTATAGCCTTTTCGTAATTCAAATGCATTGGTTATGCGATGGAAGCTAGACTTGCCTTTTAAGTGATCGTGATTGCGAACTTTGTAAATAATTCTTTCTTACGTATGTGGCATGTATCTGGTGAAATAAAATGTTTTAGTCTTCCTGTATCAACATCATGGGCTTTACATTTTTCCGAATTCAGCATACATACGCTAGTTTTGCAGTCTTACCCAATGCATCGTAAAATTCTTCTGTTCCTCTGTAAAATATTGGTTGGTATCTTTTGTAGACTAATTTTCGGCAAATAGAAAACCCTGATAGAATGTGTTTAGTTGTATTGTTTACATAGCATACGTCCGATTTAACTGTACACTCTTTGTGTTACCCTCTGGAACACCTCGCCTTCGGCCACGAGGCTATTGTCCGTTCATTGCACTATGAGATGTTCAAAATTACAATTAATCAGTTATCGAAGTTTTAACTAGCGTTGATAATTTTTGAACTTTACCAATGATCCTTCTTTAAGAACTTGATCTTTCGCTTTATCTAAGTTACAGCGTAGTCTCTTGCATTAAGATATTTTTCTGTCTGGTGTATGGAGAAAACATATTTACATTTATTTTGGTCTGTATATCTGTTTATCTGTATTGACGCCAATCCTGAAAAAATATTTAGTTCCAGCATAGTCATATCTTCAATATTTGTAGTCATTAGGACCACCGTACTGAAATATTATTGACATGTTAACACGTGCCTCTTATTCTATTTCATTTATTCAAAGTGTTTTTGACATGCTTCAGCTTTTTGTTTTACATATATATTAAACTAATTTTAAAATGTCTTGTCCTCTGTTTCTACTGGACATCTATCATACCAATGACTATATCTTTCCCAATTGCAGCCTGATGTCCTATGATTGTTTTGCGGGGTTGAGGTCTTTGAAATTAATTCCACAGCATAAAAAGCAACCCTTGTCTGTAGTTTTTGTAACGTTGCAACAAATTAATCTGTTTTCAGCGAATTCAGATAAAATTATATTTGAGCTGTATTTGAGCGGATGCTATCTATAAATGTGCAACTATCCTGTCAAAATGTATCTTGCACGCTGGCGTATTTTCTGACCAAATTTTGTATGTATAATGTCTAATAAACGTTCAATGACACCATCCATTTCGTCTCTATTTAATATATTTATAGGCCGTATTCTTTGATAAAATAACTATACTCAACACCCTCCCTCCCCCTCCCCCTCTCTCTTTCTCTCTCCTGGGTGGATCTCATTATATATATATATATATATATATATATATATATATATATATATATATATATATATATATATATATATATATATAATATCGTTTAGTCTAGCTGTACATTTACAGAACCAAATTGTCGATTTTTTTATACTTATGACCTTCCTTAAATATGATTCAATTGAAAAAATTAATATAAACCTTCATTGTTTCGGCCGCAAAATATAAACTGAATTACATTTCTGCTAAATGAATCTTTTCATTACGATTCTATCATTGTGGTTTTTACATTTAGCTTATTGATAGGTCTTAATTCTTTTCTTGTTGAAAGACGTATAAAGGACGGTTTGATTTTTTTTCTGACATTCTCTGGTATTGATGCATTCAGTGTCGAAGTATTTATTTTCTTTTTTTAACTAGAAATAATGTGCATGTGAATGATCATTGACCTTTAGTATTGTTAATTTTGAACTTTGCATAGATTTTGACAGAAATGTCCAAATCACTGTCTATAGATTCTGCCCCTGCGGGTAATTATATCGGAACTTACAGCAAATCAATATATACACTCTGCGATTTGACTTTTGCGAAGACAATTATGAATTGTCTTAGGTACTTTTATTTACGTGTGACCTCCTATTCACTGTATATTAGATACACAAAGTGACTGTGTCACGATCTTGTGAGTACGCCGCACAATGCAAATTTGTCACATTGTTTCTTGCATGCCTTGTATTTTGTAGACAAATGTTAGACCCTTTCCTAATCGCGGAGGTTATATTTACTTTGATGGCGGAACATATTTCATATGCTTTATATAATGTAGTGAGCTATACAGATAATGAGGTTGTTCTCATTTATGTACAAAACAATTTCACCTCTGGGAAGAATCGAACCGCGGGACTTTCGCTCTGTAATTCCGTGCTATGTGCCTAGAGTAAGCCGCCGCTGTTACTGTTACACTGTAAAATAAAGTATGTAAGATTTACCTGTATCCTATCAAAGGACCTTTTATTACATGTTAGTTTGAACTCAGTCAAAAGTAATGTAGGTTGCCTAATCTTACACCGCCAGTGAATATTGATTATTTTACTTTAGTGTTGTCTTTTAAGAAGGATACGAGTGTCGTAGTGTGAAAAAGATTATTATAATGCGATAGTAAATAGCGATGTTTTTAGTGTTGAACCACAGGTTCACGAGTGTGCAAGTGTGAGAAAAAATGTTACACAGTTTGCAAATTTTAAATAATTTTAAGTCTTTGCGTTCTCGTAGAGGGATACGAATTACGATGCACAAAATATACATGTAAATGAAGATCATCATATGACTCTAAACATAATCATCCCAACAGGAGGCTGTAACGAAGTGTACAAGGGAGTGGTAGGGTGCTGGTGGTGGTGAGAAATCACTTATATGCACTGTTTCGCTCGAGAAACGCTTTCTGTATTTCACTTTTTGTATTCTTAACTATTGCAGAACTTTTACAACATAGACAGATAGATAGATAGATACATACATAAGGACATGAATGTTCTAATAGGATCGTTTTCTAATTATTAAATTCAAAATGAAGGTCTGAGAAAAAACTTTCTTTATTAGACTATCATTTATGTGCAAAAAAAATACATTTTGACAAAAAATGTATTTTGTTAGTCTGAATGTGACTCAATGCAGAGAATGTATACAGAAGCAAAAGATCTGAAAAAAATTAGAAAGAACAATATACGATACAAGCTCATAAATTAGTCATATTTATAAGACTTCATATTGACATATGAAGTTGAAACCAAAATTGGAAAGCTACAATTGGCATTCAGCTTTCAGTACTTCTTTAGGCTGTCTAGGTTCATTGTTTCAACAATTAGAAACTTTGATCTTTTTTGATTTCTACGACGTGTTCTTTCTTTATTGCCTTATTTACGCAAGAACTCTATTACCTAGAGCTAACATTTTGTGATTATTTTAGTCTTAGATATTATAATGGCAAAGATTATTTAATCACAGTTTATACAAGATATGACTGAGTGCAAGATACCATAACTCACTCTCAACTTTCTGACGGGAAAGGAGGTATTTTTCCTGTAATCTTTGACAACAAAACGCATGGAGTTCCATAGGATATACCTAATATATATATATATATATATATATATATATATATATATATATATATATATATATATATATATATATATATATATACTTTACCATTATGAGTAGACATAGTAGCTTCATCGTGGTGATATTTTAACAAATTGTCAAAAGAAAATGTTACTAATGGCGTCAGTAAGAAGCGAATGTGTCAAGAAAATGCAAACATTTATAACGAATACGGAATTATATTAGAAATGTTCTAGTCATATTATTTACAGAGTTTGTCTAAGTAAAAGGCAAAAAAATGTAAAAAGTCATCTTTTACGAATCTCTTTCTTTGCTATCCATCTTGGTATTTTCACGCAGTCTGTTTTCTGCAAAAGAGGTGAAATAACTTGGGCTAATAAGTATCCGGCGTGCCATCCTGGTGATATTTATAAAGAAGATAATCACGCACATGAACTTATTCTAAAGTCATTAACTCTAATGTATTTTATTTCATATTAACATGATTTGTATTATTTCTCTCTTTGGTTTAAAACAAGCATGACGCGACGACACTTTAATTTATCTTGACAGTTGTAACATGAATAATGCAATGACACTGTCAGGTGACTTATTATATTGTAATGACACTCGTTTCTTTCTAAACATAAAGAGGAAGCTGGTTCATCAAAACAAAAAAACTGCCTTGTTCTATATCAACAAATAACAACGTGTATTTTGCTTTTTTTTCTATTTCATATTTTCTTAGATCCATAGATACTTTATTTTACTAATTAGAAATTACAAGCCTAATTCTCGCTATCTGTTGCACAAACTTTAGAGTGATAGTAAGCTATATAAGCTGTATATGGTCAAAGTAACAAAAACTCTTTTTGTAAAGCTTTCTGGGAGGCAAACGATGTGTATACATTTCCTTTTCTCGGTGTATTTTAGATATGACATATTCATCGACCACTGATGGTGTTCTGACCGTTTTCCGAGACGATCACATTTTTGTCCATATTTCTCTTATGTACATGTATACTATTTCGTTTTATTTTTGCCATTGTGCATTATTAGTCAAACTTATATTTGGAATAAGTTTTAACAGTTTACATTCAAAATATATATCCTAATATTTTTTGTTTCCTGATTAGGATTTAAATGTTGAAATTGAAAACCGATCAGTTGTGTTAGGAAGTCTCTTCAAGATATCTTGTGTCCCATGCAACATCATCGTCATACATATTGTATACGAGCTGTGGCTTTTCAAGTAGGTGGAGCTTTGTTATCTACCCGTATCAAACAAACTGTGACATCACACATATTCCTTCAACTTGGTGTGCGATGTTTCAGGCTAAAATGCTCACCGCTACCTCCAATTTACATAAATCGGTGATAAATCAGGTTAATTACCAACGGCACCAGCCAATCAGACTCTGATAAAGAGCAACACTTTTCAATGGAACATAAATTCAGGCTATGCCTAACCTGAATTATGTCCCTTTTCGAGTGAACTCAAGGCTTTTAGGCATTTTCTTCTCAATATCGAATAACCATCCACGATTATCATAGTATAGCCATCTTCTGTCACAACGAATGTTCCAGTGAGTACCGAGCAAACACATCTATTCGATCTTCCATATGTCATTACGTCTGTAATGGGTGAATTTAAAGATTATCTATTATTTAAACCTCTTGCATCTAATTCGATGCACTAAAAAGTTCTGGTATTTGTAATAATTTTCGATTGAACAAAATGCATGCTATATAAAATATTTAAATAGTAGCTAAATGACCATTCATGAAAATAACAACAAACAAACAAAAAAAAAAAAAAAAAAAGCGTCTACTGAAGATGGCTTCTAAAACAGATAAAATATGTTTATAATAATTTAAATAGTCTTTTATGCTGGATCTATGTGTATGAAAGTCTCTAAGCACCAAATTGATGGAATTTCCAATTTTTTCACAAATATAAATTGGATTAAAATCACGCACATGTAGGCATAATTTTTTTTGTTAATCTCTACATACATACCACATTCCCATCAGACTATAAGTATCACTACCATCAAGCTATATGTATGACTCCCATAAAACTATAAATATAACTATTTTCATTTTATAATTTTGAATCTTAGTTCAATTTGTGTACTTAATTTTGTGATTAGCAGGTTAGAATGTACTTACGCGCTATTGGAGTCCAGTTCTGGATCTAGTTAGTCCCACAGATAAGATATCACTAATCTCGTGCATGACGTTTTTCACATCCATCTCGATCTGACATTTTTCCTCCGACACCAACAGGGAACTCTCAACGCACGGTACAGGCTGGGGTCCAGGCGTCTTGCTAACCTCGGAAACTTCAAGATCAAATGATTTTGACATAAAGGAATGGTCAATGCCTGTATTTGTTGATCATTACATAAAATAAAGACCAATGCACACTGATTATTAAAGTGACGTTTCTTTTCAGTTTCATTCATAAAATTGTTATTGCCTTGAATGCAACAGATAGAAAAGAAGATCAGACAATAAACCACTAGGGGCATTTTAAAAACGCATACAAACACTCTGTAATACACTAGTTTATATAAAATTTAGATTGCAGCGGCCGCACTATTTCATTCACTTAAAATGTGATGCATAATAATTTAAAATAAAAGTTACAAATATCTTTAAAATATCTTATATCTTAAAAAATTTCAGCTTTTAAACGGCCGAGTATTTTCCATCAAATTTTATCCTTAAGGATATAATGTGCGTTCTTGGACTTTGCTCCTAATCAAATGGGCTATTATTAAGCAAGCTAACCAAACCTCTGATTGCTACATAAAATTGATTTTATTCAACAACTAGGACTTACATTTATTCAATACAATACATTCAATAAACCAATTTTTTACTGGGTTAGTATCCCTTTAAAGAGTTTCGCGACCTCTAACTATTTTCGACAGTACACATTTAGTCCACCATTACAGATTGCAAACAAACCAAAAAGCCCGCAAATAGCTCGTAAAAAATTGTGATTAGAAAAATGCCTCCAACAGATGTAATCCAAATTGGTTGAAAAAATAAGTACACTGCCAAAAACTACAGCTCCATCACTAAAAAGCGATGGAAAACCTTTTCGAATATGCTAACCAAATACCCACCGATCCGTCCACACAATTCAAAATCCTCCAGAGAATACAAATCACGTGCCCTACTGTAAAACAATGAATCTCAGTTTTACCTCGCAAAGTTCGCATTCACAGTTACCCTACATTTCTTGTTTTCTTTTTCGGTGCAACACTCCATGTGCATAATATGAACATCTACACAAAAACTAATCCACACATAATCCAATGTGAGTGTCAATGAAAGAGAATCAAAAGTTTGCTTCGCCAGTGATCCGTGTCTTGACATTTAGGCAGTACTATTCTGGAACTTCTTGGATTCCTCGCAACATTTTTTTGCACAATTAATTATTCTATTTATTGTGATATTGTTTACAGTGATCACAACTGATTTATTGTTGACAGTTTATTTACAGGGTTAACAGTTTATTTACAGGTCTTTAGTATGTTGTTACGAACAACATGCAGGTAGCGTATTAAATTGAACGATATTGTGATGAAATTCCAACTGTTTAATATTCTGATTCTTACGCTGTGATGCGGTCAAGCAGAGATCGGAATAAAACTAACCTGAGTTGAAATCAAAACACGTCTTTAATTATTCATTATTTATAATACTGTTGCAGGATAAATAAAAGAGAAGGTTAGTGTCTTCGAATATAAGGCTTATTTGGTCTCGGGACGAAAATGTTAAGACAGTTCGGACAAGGCTCCCTGTCTTAACGTTTTCTAACCCTCGACCAAATGAACCTTTATTCGAAGACATTAATCTTATATAGGTATTTACTTTGCCTAACCATTAGGTGGAGGACAGAATATTCCCGATGAGAATAGATAAATAAAAATAAGTATTCTATAGTTACTGAACCGATTGATTGCTGATCCTGAAGAATACGACATTTTATTGCACTATGACTGCGGAAGGAAAATCAACTTACTGTCAGCGTTGTCTTCCTCCTTCTTATCCAGCAAAGTGCTACTGATCCCAAGTATGCCCCTGATCTTGGTAAGGAGATATCGAACTAGTTCTTCCGATTGTTCCTCCTTCGTCTGCCTGTGAACGGCTTCAATACTTTGGTTCAGGATCGCCAGAACCATATTCATAATCAAGTACACAACAGAGAATATATATATCAAGAAGTAAATCTTGGAAAATAGCTGGTCAGTTTCTTCCAACTCTGTAAAGCGACTCAAGCCGATAATACTGATAGAGAGTGTAGCTAGTGTACTGTATAAATTCTTGTAACTATCCAAACGAGAGCCAAATATAAGATTACCCGCCAGAGCATATCCCAGAATAATGTACATCAAGAAAATACAGAACCACATCAAATCTTTACCAGCATTGGCGAAAACCATGGATATACCCTGCACACGTTTGTTGTGGCCGAGGATCTTTATGAATGATACTGTTGCAATGAAAACCAAGAGACTGGTGAGGAACACAAATACCTGATCCCAGAGGACAATGTGCTGAAAATTTACAAACCTTTTAGGGTCTTCTTTGAACTTGGCAATCGTCAGATTGGTCATTACCATTCGGGCAAAGTACACGCCGATAGCCACTGCACCAATGATAAAAGCTACCAAGTCGACAATCTGCCAATTATTTTTGAAAAATCTCCAACGTTGCGTGTGAAAGCGATACATTATTAGAATACCAAAAGCGATAAAATAGACTAAATAAAGAAATTCGCATGCCAGAGTGTATATACCTAGTGATCCTACATGCTGGTAGACCCTCAATGGAAATAGAAAACAATACGGAAAAGCGCCGCCCGTTTCAGGAAATTCCACCATAAAAACGCTATAAGTAAAAAGATTTAAATTCGCGCAATACAATGTAAATTCAAATAAAACAGCTCTCGTTCCGCGATCAATCCAAGACTCTTTCGACAATTCATGAAGAATGTGCCTGGAAACGTCGAGATTCACGGCCAGTTGTGCAATGTAGCCTCCACCGCTATATGTATTGTATACTCCGGCCAAAGGATATCCCCAAATATCGACAGCGCTCGTGTATTTCCAGGCTTCGGACGAAAATCCGTACACCTCCTTCAATGGGGAACACGTCCTTAACTTTCTCCAGCCGATGCAGTAGTTTTCAGTAACTTCTGTTGGCATCTCGTAGGTTCCGAAGACAGTAAACTTTCCGAGAGTAGGGATCAGTTGTTCAGCTAGAATAAAGAGAACGGAAATATTTGTATTAAAAGGAGTTCACTGCAACCGTCAGAAATCTAACACAGGCGTGTAACACATGTCCTCAATTTTTTCAACAATGCTTGTATTAGTAGGAATCACCAACGAACAAAGTAAACACGTTAAAAAGCATCAGAAAGACGGGGGGGGGGGGGGGGGAAGGAATAAGAGCTGCGGTAGCTCAGTATGTAAAGTCGCGGGTTTGATACTCACTATGGCCAGCCTCTGTGTGTTCTCGTGAAAGGCACTTAGCTGATGTAGGCAATAATGTGCTAAAAGTGCCGTTACAATCAACAAAAACAAAATTAATTTTACTGTATGTATGTGATACAGACTTCTGGCTTAATACATTTCTATTAATATTTTGTTTTTGCTAACAGATAAAACAAAAGAGAAATACAATCCAATATTAATCAAGCTGAAAGGGCTTTTGACAAACCAAGTTTTATCAAACCCATTTTTGACATTTTACCACTTTTGTTTAAATACGGTTTTATCATCATTTTCATTTTGCACCAGTAATGTAACCAGTTTGCTCATGGCTTTCAAATTAGCCATATCAAAAGTTAAACTTTTTATATATAATGACAGGAATTGATAGCATTGCAATTACAAAACAGTTTCCCAACGTTTTCGAGGTAAACAAAATCTTCGTCTGGGGAAGAAACAATTTACATCAACAAAACAAACACTAAACACAAAAGGCAAGATAAATTGTTGACTCCTCTACATGTTTCAATGATTGGTAAATAAACTAACAAATGATAAACAATAGAAGAATAAAAGAAGATAAAATTAAAAAAGTCTAAAACGGGTAAACTACATACCTATGTTATGCTTCCATCAATAATAATAATAATAATAATAACAATAACAACAATAATAATAAAAGTAACGTAATATTTACTTGGGTAGATATTATCGCAAAAATTGCGTACGTCTGTTAAAATGTTGAGTGTCTGTAGTTTCGATAAGATTGCATTAGGAACGTTAGACTTTTTCATTTAGGCCGAACTCCCCATGAGTTTTCAATTAAAGTATCCAGTATCGTTCGTTACGTGTACGTTCTATATCGGTCCATGCCAGGTTAGAATCAATCGGTAGCATCTCGAGGGACTCGATTGAATGCCAAGTTGAGTTGTAGTGGTTGGCAAGTTTCGCCTTGATTTTGTTGCGAATGTGGCTCTTGTGGTTATGCTTTCGTTTTCTGAAATCAACGGTTTGGCCAACATATTGAGTGCCACAGATCTTGCATGTTTCTGTTTCAACATCCTAACTTCTGATTGGTAGTGTAGCTAACTCCTGTCGTCGAACTTCGGAACGATTTGGTCTCGGGCATATGTTTGCAAATTAGGCAACGCTTGTCTTTGCAGCAATATGTGCCTGAATATCTGGTCTCGCTTGAAGTTACCATAGCACGTAGCAGATGGTCCTTCAGAGATTTAGGTCTACGGTACGCAACCATAGGAACTTCTTTAAATATATCTTCAGATGTTCCGAGGATTTAAACTGGTTCCAATGCTTCCGAATTATCTGTTATAATTTAGGGTCGTCGGGGTGGAAAGTAACCACGAAGGGGTCGCATTTCTTGGTTTTCTTTGTTTATATTTCAGGACGGCTCCTCTATCGTGGAGTCTAAATTTGTCAATAGCCTCCTCGATGTAGTTATTTATGTATCCTCTCGCTCTAAGATTTTGTATTACCTGCTGGAGGTGGCAGCTGGTTGGGAGTAGATACAGGTGAGAGTCAGATGGTTTAGATTACAGGTCAGTTTCTGTGTTCTCATCCAGGAGGCTAGATTGAGACTCCAAAAAGAAGTTGGATCTGTTTTGAAGACTCTGATATAATTTTAATCGTAGGATGGAAATTATTGGCGAATTCAAGAAATATTTTGAAATTGTCGCCCGTTTCGATTCAGTTTGATTCTGTGTCGTCAATAAATCTGCACCATCTTAGAGGTCTGTATGGTGCCGGTTTGAGGAGCTTTTGTTCGAATCATCCCATGAAAAATTTAGTGTCCATCGCAGTTCCATTGATATCTACTAGAAATTTATATATATATATATATATATATATATATATATATATATATATATATATATATATATATATATATATATATATATATACTCTCATAATTACACATAGGAAATAAAAGGACTTAATACAAGAGGAAAAGGACAGGTGTTTATTGAGAATAAAGGTCCGTTACGACAGGTTTTCCAGAATGAGGTAACAGAATGAAACAGACAAGGTCAAGTTGGAGTTTTCATTTCTTTCCTCTGTTACTGTGGTAACCACATTACTGGACAATTCTTTCTCAGAAGTACAATGGCTAACTGGGCTTGGTCTGGACCTGCATCCTTCTTGCAACAATTCTGACACGCTCTGTAACAACTTAACCAATGCGGTTCCAAGTTATTGGTGTAAACATTTAATTTGTATTCCCAGACAATCTTCGCGCCCTTTACAGCAAAAGAAGTATCTTTTTTCGGCCAGTTATTCAAAATCTTAGTGTATATTCACCGACATTCTGTTTAAATGCAAGGATACATTACCAGATCATATAGTTTCATTGTGTATTGTACAAATCTTGTTCTTTTCATGTCATGTGAAATTTGAGGCAAAAACTATACACTTTATGTTTGATAGCATAACTATTTACATCTCCTCGGCTGAGGGACGATGCTTTTCAACCTTTAGATGTTTTGTAAAAAAATTATAATATAATATATGTAGTTTCTTTTCGTCCAAACCACAACCCGAAATGAAAAGTTGCGATGTAGCACAACTAATAAATTTTTCCTACACCCATTTATCCATCCATCCAGGCATCAATTTAAACTTGACATGAAATAGGTACAGTAACTGATAAACTTGGATATAACAGCCAAGTAATTTACAATGAAGAGAGGCCCCCCCGCCTTGCGGGATCAACACGCACTCTTTTATGTCATAAGAAGCGACTAATGGAGACAGAAGCTGTACTGCGGATATACAGTGGTGAACATGCGGAACTCACAACCGAAATGGTGCGGGTCAGAATCCTACTCGGATCAATCTGTGTCGGATACGGCGTCTGTCGTTGGGCAAGGCATGTTACTAAAATTCTGCTAAATACTAAAATAAATCCTTGCGTTACTGTGCCGTAAAAGACCAACCAACCATCCAATAACAACAAATACACACTTTATTTGTTTAATTTATTGTTTAATTACCGTAGATCATTTGCACTTATTGTTAAAAACTAATATAATATTTGGGTTAGTAATTTTAAAAGAGACTCTTCAAAAAACTTTTTATTGTCATATTTATAAAGTTTGTGATAAAATATTTACGTAGAGTTCACATATCAATCAATATAAAACTGTCTGTCGTACTTTTAATGATTCTTACAAAAATCAGTAAGCTCATTTTCATATAGAAACTTATGCTCATTGTTTGGGAAATTTTATTTGTTGTTTTTTGGGGTAAAACGTACATAAATAACATTTAAATCAGAAACTTGACGTATAAGGGAAATAAAATTAAGTGCAAATGTTTCATCAGAATTATACAGATATGTATACTTTAAAACATAAGTTGAAAATCAACACTTACACTCTAGGTAAATTTCCTGAAATTTAGATTGATGATGTGAATAAGCTTACTGTTTGTTCCTGTAATGAATTTGCAGATTTAGACTGTATGTATTGCACCTGCCTGTAATATGTAGATCTACTCTATTTCTTGTATATCTGACAATGAAATGATAGTTAGGGTATATGAACCTCTGTGATAACTTAAGATCCTACTCCTGTTGATGTTGATGAGGACAATGATGACCACAACAGTTCTTGTGGTGATGATACTAATAGTATCAATAAAAATACTACCTCTATTACTGCAGCTGCTGCTACTACTATTATTATTAATATTATTATTGGTGGTGGTGGTTGTTGTGGTGGAGGTGGTGAAAGTAGAATGAATCGGATTGAAAAATAGAAAAATGAAGATGACAACATGGCAGCTTGATTCACAAAATACTTGATAATGCAATGTGCATTCCTTTTTGTTCGTCACACTATATCAATATTGAATGACAGGTGTTAGTTAATACTGTGCTCATGGAGAAACAGATTAATCTTCAGCGATAGCAGATCTGGGTCTATGCATACGCGAGTATAGACGGTAGACGGATTTCTCTATCGAATACGCCTGATTTGACATTTTATAATTGACTGCGGATCAGTAGATGAAATAAATATCAAGCAACATATCAAATCTACACCATATTCAGTAATACAAAATGTTTAATAAATCAGTCGAAGAAGGATATCGGCATGTATATATAGGCCTTACAATTAATACATATTGGAGTCTCCTCAACTTATCAGATAAAAACAGCGTCAAAACACTTTACAAGAGCAAGCCTATTCTTGCTTATAGAAGACCTAGGAATTTACAAGATCTTTTGATCAGAACTAAACCGACAAAAAATTTTCAAAGATGTTTTTCATCATCTAAATGCAACAGACGTAGGTGCTCTCAATGTGCAAATATTAGAGAAAGTACCTATTTTAGTAGCTCCAATACTAAAGAAATGTTTTCTCTACGTTATAACACTGACTGCATATCAACTGATGTAATTTATTTGATAACCTGTAAAAAAATGTAACATGCAATATGTTGGACAAACACTTCAACAAGTTTCTAAGAGAATGAATAATCACCGTTTTCATATAAAAAATTGTATGGATCCTCAGTTCTCCTCTAATGTTTCAATACATTTTAATACAAATAATCACTCTTTACGTGACTTTTCTTTCATGCCAATCGATATTGTGCACGGCGAAATGAACGGACTTATTAAAGAAAGTTATTGGATTAATCGGTTAGATACTTTGTATCCCAATGGCCTTAATACTACGGCATTATATAAAATTGTATAGATTTTTAGTGGAGGAATTTATATATTGTATACATCTGTATGTATGTATGTATGTATGTATGTATGTATGTATGTGTATGTATGTATGTATGTATGTATGTATGTATGTATGTATGTGTGTATGAATATATGTGTGTATATATATGTATATGTGTATATGTATGTATGTATGTGAATATGTATATATATGTATGCATATAATATTTATATAAAAATATGTAGTTATATGTATGACTGTTAGTCTCTACATTATAATTACACTCTCAGTTTTCATTAGAGACTCATGTATCATTCTGATCCCGTTATACATATGATATTTGTATGATAAAGCATATCATTTATGATGTTATGTCAATTACGTAATTATTTATAAATATATAGACGTCATCCGTTTATTTCAAAAACATGACGTTATGTTAATGACGTAATTGTTTATAACTTTATAGACGTCATCAGTTTCTTTCAAAAACATATTCTGCCTGAAGAAGCATATAGTAAATGCGAAACTAGTCGCACAAATTTATCGGCGTTTGTGTTTTTTTTTTTTTATCTCAAATCTATATATATATATATATATATATATATATATATATATATATATATATATATATATAGTTTGGTTGGGCTAAACGTACGTTAAGGTTTATTGCCTGACACCAAGGTTTTGTGCTAACATCAGGAAATATATCGCTTGCACTGTTTTTTTTTTTTTTTTTTACCTATGTCAGCTCTAAAATTACGCATTATACCAATTTAAATACCGTCATTCGAGGGTTGTACCTAAAGAGAAATTATTTTTTTCAAACAAACTGCACCTTATTTCTTTATTTCTAAAAAAACATTAGAGTTTATTATTATAGATTCACTCAATTAGTAGGTTAGATAACTTTGTACTTATAATTTAAGTTGTCTTAAATTACTGTTTATTTATTTGTATGAAAATAATTTAACTAAAAGTAGTTTCCCAACATTATAGTTGGGGGTGAGTACCGATCTATATAGCCTGGTTACATGACGACAGGCGACCAGTTGTTTGTACTAGAATCAATTTTCTGTTAAAAGACATTTCAATTGAAATAACTCGTCTTCAAAAGTTCGAGTATTTGGGTTATGTAAGTGTAAATTATAGAGCATTCTGTCGATACCCCATATTTTGTTTTCTTTACTCGATTAATTTCTTCAATATCTCATCAATAAAGATATATGAAAGTGGTCAATATGGTGCATCAAAAGATATTGCGGATTGAACATGATCCATATGGTATATTTGAAAAATTAATTTGTATGTTTCTTTTTCCGTTAGGATAACAAATTAAAATTCCACAAGACACTCTTTGTAGTAACTGCTAAAATCGTACAAGTTGCTGTTTAAGTAATTTATATCTAGAGTTTTGGAACCTGTGATGGGGGTGGGGGTGAATAACCCGTAAGGAATGCCATCCATTGTTTCATAAATGAATTGGACATGTAATAATCACTTGTGTATTATTAAATACCAAGAGTTTTATTGCACTGCAATAATCATAGTATATCCTTCCATATTGGAGCTGATTGTAATTGCCTCTTTTTAATAAAGATAAAATGTACAATCCCAAGCATAACATTTCGTCAAACTGCTCCTCAGATGGCACTCACACTTCTCTCGAAGGGCCACTGCCACAACCTTTTAATATCTCTAGCAATCTCGCAAAAGCATGTTCTTGCTTTTATCTTATTTGTCGTAGAATTTGCACAAAGTAATGGGAATATAGTCAAAACGAGCCTTAACCCAACAGATCTACCATTGCCATTGCTAAATGATCATCAACTTGCATCAAAATTCAACTAAAAAATAACTGAAACGACAACTCAAAACGAAGCTGACCACGGAGTCAAACGGTTGGTGCAGGCAGTGGTTTTGTTTATAAAGTCATCTGGGGAGAACTTTGAAACATCCTATTTGGCGTTTGATGTAACAAACTTGATTATGACCTAAAAATGATGTCTTGATTTTAATTCTGAAGAAACACTTTTTAAAAATGAAAATTCATGAAAAATAATAATGGAATAGAAGGAATTGACATTAAAATTAGTAATTACGGCAAATACAAGGTATATAACAATGATTAACAAACTAACATTTTATATTGTCATCTATAGAAACCTTATTGCTGGGATAGCTCAAATGTGTTAACAATTTGTATGAAAGAAAAAAAAATGTTGATTTATACATTATCATTTCAAAATTGCTCTCATCGATTTTAATTAAAGATTACTTTAGATCCGCCAAATGTGTGCATATTGTCGGCTCTGAAGCCATAAAAAGCAAATTACAAATGTCACAAGATTTTAGAAGGAAATTACAATGTTTTGACATTATTTTTTGTATTGCACTTTAAATTTGTCCCTTAAATAAGCTCCATTTGAAAACGCATGTGGTCAAATACTATGCATGTACTGACTTGTTTAAAATTTTTCTCAGTTAAGCAATGATATTATCTTTATTATCTTTATTTTTATAAGCTTTGCACTGCTAACCGTCTTTCACTCTCAATTGGCGTAGCCGCGGTGGTCCCAGACGATAACTACTGAAGCCATCTATATATTCCCGTTCTCTCCAGTGTAGTCTCTGCCCATTGGGATGTCTCTCGGGAAAGAGGATGGGAAAAGCTGTCTGATTCAGCCATGTGAAGATAGTTTCTTTGGAGTTGATCTGAAATTATTTAAATTTCTACATTTTACAATGTTTCAATTTGTAATTTAAAAAAATCAACAACAAAACTATGAATTAGAGGATATAATATTGGATATATTTATTTTACAAAATGCAAAGATATTTTGAAAAATAATGAGTACATGTATGTAATAATCGTTTATGAAAGAACGAAATCTTATATCCATTGGTGCCATAATTATGAATTTAAATATTGTGGGAATGACTTATATCACTGGTTGCTAAAACCAGTTGCCATTCTTATGAAGCTGTGTCGAGAAATGTTTGCGGAATAGTGTTGAAGGTACACACTAATCGGAACATCCTCGTCTCTTTCCAATGCAACTCGAACAAATTCGACAAATTCGACTGTCTGAAATCCTAATGCTCTCCTTTTAAGCGTTTAGTAGAATTTTGGCTTCTATGACTGCAGAAAGTAAGTCTAGATCAGTTTTAAGATAGCGAAAAATGTCTTGTTTCGCTTCTTTGACCGAAAAACTTCTGTCGGTAACAGCGATCAATGAAGCATCCAACCAGGGCCGGATGGAGCAACGCGAGTGTCAAGTTGAATGAGACTAACTGCCAAATTGGAAATAATTTAATGGGGTGATTAAGAGAAATTGGATGAGAGCTCAGTCAAACGCTGTAGCACGTCAGGTAAAATAGTCCTGTAATGGACTATCGATATCTCATTCTCTGTACTCGTATGTAACAACAGTATTACGACCCAACGGCTATACTATTTATTTATGAGAAATTCCATATAAATTTATTCCATTGAGATTTACCTCACTTAGAAACTCTTCTTGAAAAAGTGACACAGCTTTTTATTTTGGAAAACAGATTGCTGTCAATATTTTCGTTTTTCTCCAGTAACAAGAAAATGTTATCAAGTTTTATTGAACTTTTGCGTATAAGGATTTCAATTATTTCAATAACTTTTAAAATGATTTCAACCTAGTTTACATCTACTACCGATGCTGTGTTGCTGCCTGATGCTGGGCTCTCCTGTACCTATATATTGTCCGATTTTCTGATGTATAAAACGTCGACCAATATAAACCTTTCTTGCTTATATAAAGTCAGAACGACAGATACATCGGTACACAACAAACGTACTAGATTGTCCAGACACAGAATAGTACCTTATTAAAATCATCATGATAAACTTATGGAATTATTCGGACAAGTTAAATAAGATACAGTTTTTTAATAGTTCAAACTTGAAAAGAGAAACGTACAGTTTTTTAATAGTTCAAACTTGAAAAGAGAAACTTATGAATGTCTCTGCCAAGAGGAAATCACCCGAATTGAGGTGTAGCCTTGATGTACGATTTGATAGTGGCCATATCCTAAACAATGTACATTTTTGTTTCACGATTATTGTGACATATTTTTGATTGGATGACGCGATGTCACTTGATTTGTGAAGACATTATCATATTGCACCGTCTTGACGCCATTGACTGTTATGTGATGTCCTGATCTATTTTGTTTGTGCAGTCATCGAGCTGAAATTTCATCTTGACTATACTGAAACAATTTAAATTTCAAAGTTTTGCTCTAAATCACGTAATAAAACAATTTTAGACCTTTCTTTGGATGAATGCAAAGTTTTATAACACACATAATATTGATCTCCGCTTTGCGTCCGTCAATATGAGGTTTACTGGTTTATACAATTTTATATTCACTTTAACAAAGGACAATAATTGTATCATGTGCAACCGTGTCTCGTATAATATTTCTAATGTGTTTTCTGATCACTGGCAGAAAGGCCGGAGCATGATCCGCTTGTTAAAGAGTGGTACTATAGCTGTGGTAAAAACTTTTTGCTTATACATAATGTTGTACATTTTGAACAAATCGTCAACGCATAAAGGTCCTTATGGATGGAAAGACCAAATTTCCAATTTCTATTCCCATGAAAAACTAAAGGAAAGTTGTTGTGAGATTTATTATTATTATTATTTTATTATTGTTTTATTTTTATTTCCTATATTTTATTTTAAGAATTTTAACAAGTGTTAAACTATGGCGTTGCTGTTTACGGCAAATAATGCCGTACGTCATCACGCATGTTACGACTTCTATGCTTGGGGCATGTTACGACTTCTATGCTTGGGACGGTTCATTTAGTATTATTGTTGCTTGTTGTTATAAGCAGTAAGACTATTATTGAATATGATCTGCTAACCAGTGGGTCGATTATCATTTTGCCGTCAAATCAGCTATGTGAGCATAAGTTCCCATTTTCCTTCAAGATTTACCGGTATTCACATTATGGGGTAAACTTCTTGACGGCTAGACAATACATTGGTAGAAAACAGGTATATCTTTGTTTAATAGTATGCATGTCATGAAAAAAGTATGCGATGATATTAAAAGCAGATCCTTGTATGAATATTATTTAATTTACAGAATTAGAATATGCATTTTTGTAACACGATAACTCCAACAACGTCAAAACTCAACGCATGATGGCCAGAATCCAATAGAGAATTCTCGAATTTGCAGTGAGATAAAGCTATGGTTTAATTTTATCCTGCAGAGAAGATTGGTTAACGGGAGGTGAAATACTCGACCTTGTTCGTACTGCTCTCCCCAGTTTTGAACCGAGAAAGTTATGCTTGTTGATTTAAAAATGCTTACAACTATGACAAAAAGTAAAATATAATATTTCTTTCAACAAAATGTTCACGCACTTGTTACGATATAAAACTAACTGTGATCAGTTTCTAAGTCTTGAAAATTTAGTTTCAGAAGAATAATGACAGTCTTTAACCGTTTTCCATTAAGCTGCTGTTGATGATATTCCGCATGTAAAGGCATGGTGAATATATTTGTAATGGTTATATTTTATCAGTTGATGTCAATTCATTTCCCAAGCGTGTGATATTAAGCATCAAGGAACGCACATTCGAAAATCATTCATCGTTTATTATTCATTTGTAAGTTGTTATTGATACAATTGGATTTATTTCGTAAGCTCTATCTTTTATGTTATGCAAGCACCTCATTGTTTTACCCGTCGATACGTATACCGTCAACCATTATTACATTCATAGCATCGTTTATAACACAACTTTACGTCGAAATTGGACGCAGTGCGTAATTTTAGCAGAAGGCACATGAAGCTCTAATTGTCATTTTCAACCATGTGTACAAGAGCAACATTGAAAACGGTGATTACATCAAGAAACGTGGGAAGATCTTTGGGGGCTAAGATTCTTTTTTCGATATCTTGACGAAGGCTGTAAGATCTGTTATCTCGGTTACTGAAACTGATGCTGAACAGTATCCAGAGGTACACAAGATTTATTATGATGCTTTGAAGTGCTTCTCTCATTTGCAGTTCCTTGTTACGTAGGTCCTGGGCTTTACGTAAAGACTCTTCATTAAGTGGAGGAGCAGGCCGTCGGACGCCTGTAAAGACAACAAATTCTAAAATAGCTAGATTCTAAATCTCGGAATGAGTATCTTTAAATAACTGAGTGATTGACATGTGTAATAATAACGCTTATTATATACTTATACACAGTCTCATTAGTTTAACATTGTTGCTACCAGTCAATATCTAGCGGTATTGACCGTAGTTAAGTAAAAATATATAACGATTCCTTATATAGTAAGCACATGCCCGCAATCAATAAACTACTTATGGCTACGGCTAAATAAAACTTGCCACGTAAAGGTGGAACTCTGACCAAGTCATAAATCTGATGGTCACCAGAGGCCGACAGTGACTGTACCTCATTCCACCTGACACCAGTGCTGAAGAATCAGTAAATCTAGCTCTCATCCAAAGAAAAATATATATCATCCAAAATAAAACAAAGAAAATCTGAATACATCCAAAGACATAAATTGCAAGGAGATTTAAAAAAAAATATATGCATATGTTATAGTCGGCTAGATATCGCTTGTCGCTACTGCTAATACAAGAGGGGGGGGGGGGGAGAGAATAACGTTTGATACAATGCATTAGCCAAAAACTTCTCTCTCACGTAAACAGTGCATTTGTATCCACTCTGAATTGCATTGTTTTATCCTGTACTAGCAATTTAATGAACCACAAGCGAATCTAAATATGACTCTATATCCTTGTAGGTATTATCCAAAACCACAATAGCCTGGCAACAATCATGGCGCACACTGCACATTCAAGTTTACCCGCCATCCATCATGACAGGAACATTGAGACAATCACAATGGTTATATAACCTTAGACGGAATTGTTCTGGCTCATCTTTTCATAATGGTATCTTTAATTTTCATTGATGTGTTGCGTCATTTTTTCCTTATATCAATATTTCGTTGTGTTTCTTTGGCTACATGACATTCTACCCTTTTTAACAACCTTAGTTTCATTCACGGCTGAATGAGAATCACCCCATGGACGCGTGCGCTTCCATATCAGTAAAGAAGCGGGTATTACTGAGCCGTGTTCATGTTAATTCATTAAATGAACGACATGTAAACTGTTCCATAAAACGTTGAAATAATTTTTTGCTTCAATTGTGTTAGTCCGATGACATAACAGCATGATTAATATCAATATTTTTAGGTATATAATAAAAAGGTTATTGACTGAGAATTATAAACTTGAACCCTCGTTCACGTGGCTTCGATAATCTCGCAAGCACGGGTATTCTGCTCCACATGGCCTCGGCCCAAATATTTGTAAATTTTTAGTTAATAACCTATAATCGCAAAATGTCTCAAAACCTAGACTTTTGGAGTTGCGATTATTAACATTATATAGCAATAAAAATTGTAACAAATCTAAGGTATGTGCTATTTTTATATACGTCTTTGTTTACAGCTTTGTTAGAGTTTAGTATTATTTATATGATTATGGGGAGTCGGTGTTGGGAAGATATTTTCCAAACCGAGTAATTAGCCAATTACCAGGAGAAGGTGTCATACTGTATAGTATTCACGAGACACTTTATGGTAATACGGATTAGTTTCGTAAAATAGATTCTCCCAAAATTTCTTAGCATAAGGAATTCTCTGGGTGTTCTCACAGAAAATTGTTTGGTCGGTTGAGATAGACATACTCTTATGCATTACGCGTTAGGGTCATGTTTTGTAGTACGTGGCGTGAAATACCGAACAACGGCTTACAAAAACGTACTGATAAATCATACAAGTGTGAAGCAAGAAAAACCATTCAAGTGGGAAATAGAGTCTCGTTAATGTATGGTCATTAGTTGATTAAAGGAAAATTAGATGTGATATTAGCGCGTTTAAGAACGCTTCAGTTGACAACGACTGTTTTCTTGAGGCCTTTTGAAACAGGGGAAACATATCGACCTCAAGGTAGCCTCACGCAGGTGTTGTTTGATTCGCTCAGTAATTAGGTTCTCTTAGCATCTTAGAATGCGTTTTTTTGTTAATGTTTTTATTTATTATTTTTTTTTTTTGCTTGCATGGTTTGTGGTTTGGTGTTCAGTTTCTTAACAAGTTGCCGCTAGCATGGCCTTTCTTGAAATCCACCAAAAGGCTGGAGTGTGAAGTGTCTGTGTAATTTAAGTTGATAAGTCCATCAGGACAATGGCTCAGTGAAATATAGTCAAATCTTCCTTATAACTGAAATCTCCCAAGACAATGGAAATATGAAGCCCTATGGTAACGTTTGATTGAAATCATAGAACAAATTATATACTAAGGTTTCCACAAGCCAACACTAAATAATAAGTTAATCAAGGGTTACAACTCTGTAAAATATCGTTAAATTCTGCTGTGAATCAACTCATTAGAGACCTAATAAAGATGAAGCGTCAAAGCAGATATGCTTGAAATCAAAGAATAGTGTAAACAATAGCATTCACACGACAGTGGGATACAGGCTCAGGTGTATCAAGGTTCATAGTTCTGTAAAATATTAGGTGAAATCAAATCAAAAATGTAAATGCGAGAGTGTTCACAAGTCAGTGGGATGCCTATTCTAAGACCATAGTACTGAAAACATATGGTCGAAATCCAATCATGATTGAACTTATCCGAGACATTATTAACGTTAAGAAACACAGCAAATTTTGTTGAAATGAAACGAAGTGAAAACTCTAAAGTTCAAAAGCCAGTCTGGTACCTAGTATGAGTCGGTTATGGGCGATAACTCTGCAAAGTAAATACTCAAAGCTTGAACATCATAAAACTCATGTGAGACATTGTCAAAGTAAAGTTTTACATCGAATTCAGTTGATTTTAAATACAAAGTGATTTCTAGAATGTTTGTAAGACAATGGGATGCCTATTCTAAGTCAATCAAGGACAATAACAATATAAGATGTACAAAAACACTAATCATCATAAAATTCAAGCAAAGCCATGTCAATAAATTATAAAAATTTTCAAGTAAAACAAAATAAGGTGAATGCTGCAGTGTTCACAACCACTGGGATGTCTTAAGTCAATTAAGGACAATAACCATAAAGGGCAATTACTCTGAGGAATACCAGCCAAATATACTCATCATCGTATTAACCCGAGTCCTTGAATTAATGGATCTTTCCGGCAAATTTGGATGAAATAAAATAAAAAAATATGGATATTAGAATATTCATCTGGTGCACAGATGGACGGGATGACGGAATTTTGTTTTTTCTGTTGCCTAGCCTAGGATTCGGATAAGAAAAGAGCAAATGTGTATGGAGAGTGTGCAGTTTATTTTTATTTTTGATATATCACGACTGATAGCTTTGAAATTATGTTATTTCATTTTTAGGTAAAGAAGCGATGCTTATACTTTTAACAATGTAGGTGAAACTATACTTTATTTATTTTAGTTTGTAAATAAAGAAACGATGATTACAATTTTGGTGATGTATTTGACGATCTTACGTAACAGACAACATCTGTCGCACCGCTGGCAGATCGTGTGTACACAAATCGTTCAACTCATGACTTTAAGCGAACCGCTAATAATCTGACCTACCGGCGCACAATGCGACCGCTGAGTTTGGTTTACACCATTCGCAATTACCTGCGGATTTTTAGTATACACGATGTTTGTATCTTATTTTGTCATATATACTCATATTTTTCCAAAACCAAAGCGGTAATTGGTGTCTACGCTGGAAATAAATGGTTCGATTTTCTAACGTTTCAGCAATATTTTGTATGAGTAATCCAGTACCGTTGACGTTAGTTGATTCAGTTGCTGGCGAATTCCTGAACTTATTTCGTGTAATAATGAACTCTCTAATCAAGGAATGAATTGTTGCTGATAAATCGGTCAAACAAAAGCGAAGTAATACTCAGCGTCGCCATTGCTGAATATTCCATTCGTACAGATCAGTATCGGATTTGAGTTGATATGTGGGCTTTATCGGTCAATCAATGTTATAAATAAAGTAAGTAAATATCGTGTACTGACTGTTATATATGTTTCTAATCCGTCTCAAAATCCTAATATAAAATTTTGATCCGTAACAACGATAAGCCCCAGTTGTCGCATGGAAACAGTTACCGCACGATCGTTATTTATTTATTTTATTTTGCAGAACCAAAATATACCTTGCATGGCGTGTTAATTGTTTCTTCTGCCAGTTCAAATTATACCGAACGGAATCAAGAATACGTAACCGGGTCAGTGAGGCAACGGCTGCAGACCCTATAGTTGGCGCAGTTGGTATCAAGTTTTCTACTAACCCAGATTTAGATATATCTTTTCTGTTTTTAGTAAATACGTTACATCTGAATCTTTTTTCACATTTTCGTCCAACCCCTCAATCTCAGACGGAAAGGATTTCTTTTTCAAACGGATAAGTAGTCCTTGTTTTAAATTCAGTACCGACAAAAGAAAGAAAGAAATCACCTTTATGCTTTATTGTACCCCTGGCATACCCTTTCAGAACAGCAGCTCTATCTAATGGGATTTCACTTTCTTTTAAAACACGGATCAGTAGTGCAAGCAAAACGGCCGTCAGCAACACCTGAAATGGAATTATTGCCGGTTACAGCCATTCATTGATAAGAAGTTGACTTGTATTGCCATCTGGACCTGACATTTTCTCCAGATGGTATATGGCATAATTACACTGTTAATTTAATTTCCAAAGTGTCATCTCGTTTGAAAATACTGCAAAAATGTAACTTGTCTACTTTTCTTACATTCGCCTATTCTTGAATATGCCTGATTTAGTACGTTACACGAGTTTCAGGAAATAGAACACATTAATGTAAAGACATAAAGAACTTATCACAGGGACAACCAGACTTGCCAATACCGATTTATTTGTTAGTGAGCTAAGGTGGAACAAACTTGAAGTTGGGTGAATAAAGCACAGACTTTTGGACATATATAACAATGTATCGTGGAAGATGTCCTCTGTACATAATTTGTCGCTTTAGCACGCCATTTTGTCGGTTTGGCGCGATGTCACTTTCTTCATTTATCGCGATATTTTGGCTTGCTTTGTCGCGTTGCCGCCTTGTCGACATCGCGACATTAAACATAATTTAAGTTATTCCCCATACAAATATTGTGATACAAATTAATAGCGACATTGCGCAAATCAGCCACCATAAACCCGCAGACGAAATAGATAAATATAGAGATAGACATAATATGAAGTATTAAGCTGCCATCGACATAACGAAATATTTGTATAAGACATGATATCAAAACGGCGTCTTTTACGCGAACAAAAAGAGTTACTGAGCGCAGTTTGTTGAAATGACGACTAAATAACATTCTTAGGTTGCTACAGTGTGGCAACATGTCATATCTACACAATCTTGTCAACAAATTTCAATCGGTAACTCGTTTTGTTGACCTTAAAGAAGTCATCTTGATCACATATGCAATATAAATATTTCATCATGTCGATGGCAGCTTAATACTTCCATAATAGACAGATTTTAGACAGTTACCTTAAATGGATCAAGACAAAAGATTGACTCAAAGAAGGACAAAAGGAACGCCGTCAGCCATTCTTCAGACTTTTCCTTTCCCCATTGCATGCTGAATAGCATACTGAAGAATGCTGGTAAAACTGTGGACAGAACGACTAGTACCCAAGCAATATAAACGGACCAGGAGGGAAGCCAACATCCCTCAAAACGTGGCAAACCCTTGACAATCAAATGTTTTTCCAGATCCAAGCTCTCTTTCTGCCGTTTCTCAAACCAAGATTCAATGAAGGGAATCCTGTATTTCGTGGATTTGTCAGATTTATTGAGAAATTCGTTCTTCTTTCTGTACCGTCGTCTTGAATTTTTGAAGAGCGTAATGACTACCATCGTGGCAGGCGTCGTTATCAGAGCACATACGAGGGAGACGAATATCTAATAAAGAAATATTGATATTTGTCAATCACAGCTATATTGAAAGAAATGAAACATATACAACTATAAACTCATCTGTTCTAGTGGGTTTGAGTTGTCATTTTGCAATATGTGACTAATTCGTTGGCACTTTAATTTGTCCATGAATTGGACTTAGGTCTGGTCGAAAGAGGGTCAATGTTTTCTTCACACATTTATCCTGTTTGGTTGAGTTTTCCCATTCCTGATTTCTATAAGCAACGAAATCCCCCGCCCCCCAAAAAAATAAAATTAAAAAAAATAGGTATCTAACAAAATATATATAAACTTACAGTACTCTTCCAGTCATCAATATCTTGAAATGGGCATAGTGTCAAACAATATTATCTTGTTGGGCAAAGAGAAAGTACTTAACAATACCTGAGTATCTAGCATGATTTACTACCAAGAACAATTAACAATTAGAGCCGCAATTGTGCAGCTTTAAAGCACTTGCTTTGGACTCCCGCAGTCCCGGGTTTGACCCCGGGTTTCAGCGTGCGCAAGGGTTAGGGGTCACCAAATCCAAATTATTTTTTTCCTCTTGGTTCTCCGGTCTCTTCCACCCACACCTCCAAGACTATATCACTCAAACAGCTGAACGGTCGAAAGCGGATTCTTTAAGCTGCGAGAACTTGTGAAAAACATAAATACAAGTTTATTTTATGTATGATAATCTTTCTTTTATTGCAAATACACTGTAATGTATTGTGATTGTATAATACATCTTTCTCTTAAAGTTAAAAAAGTAAGGTGTCAAAGCGATGAAATTATTTTAAAGAACTCTGTAAGACAAAAGAGAAATGGGGTAAACTATTTTAGAATTACTTTATGTAAATGTAGAGCCCCCCCCCCCCCCCCCTAAAAAAAAAAACGTTTCTCAGCGGCTTAAGATAAGATACTGCCAACAGGAGATAGCAATGCGCATTATTTCTCATGGCGTCCTGCCCGTCATTTCTCTTCTCTTCTCTTCTCTCTCTCTCTCTTTCTCTCTCTCTCTCTTGAAAAGAATTTCCCTGTAAAGGCTTTCTTGATTGCATACATTATAATTATTTGTTTCGAACACGTACACATTAGGGTAAATCTGTATTTTGGGACGAAGAATAGATTGATACAAGATACATGTATGCAAGATACACGTATTAAAATGCACTGAACATACCGGTTGTAACGTGAATCTGATTGGTCCGAATTTAAATCCGTCTGCTGTTTGGTAGTTATCCCCAGGATTGTAGTACATTGCACTGGATATCATATTAAGCATAATGAAAACGAGGACACAGGATGCACGCTCTACGCGCGTAAAGTTGCTTGTGGTCGGTCTATAGAGAACCGAGACCCACATATGGCTATCTGAGAGACTCGTCTTGGCGTGGGAATAGAACCGATTCTTGAATGTTGACAGGTCCTCTATGCAGGTAACAGGCACTATACACTCTGTCTGGCCATTTTCGACAGACAGCCACTGTTGTGCCATAAATGTGAAACTGTAATAAACCGTTAGATTTTCGAATTACGTACTGCACATGAAGATTTTAAACAATGAATTTTGTCAAATATTAATATACACGAATTTTCATATAGAGTGAGAATATTGGTGGCTTTTGCTTATATCCCTCAGAACAACGACGTTGGCGCTCTGCGTAAATGCTTGCGCATCTCTGCGGAAATTCTTGCATGCGCAGTACTGGGCTACTCAGTTATATAAGTGTGCAATGTCATTGCCAAGCAGAAAATCAATATTTGACTTGGCTGAAGCTAGGAATTACATACATTACATCAGTATCTGTTCTAGAATGTACAAGCGATATATATTCCAGGTTAAGTATTACGTGACTGTCTTGAGAAAATTTAACATACAGCACTGTTTTATACTGAAAGACAAACAGAGAGAAAGACATACAAACCAGTGAAATACAGCAGTTTTATACAGAGGCACAAACAGGCAGACCTACAAAACAACAGCACTGTTTTATATTGAAACACAGACAAGCAGACACACATACACAATACGTTGATAAATGATAACATTAATTTAGAACAGTGCATAGGCATACGGTCAGAGGAAAGAGAAAATCATTCTTTATATACAATAGAAATTATAGTAATAGTAACTGACTGTAATTACCTTAGTGGCATTATAGTTGGAATTCTGAATCTAAGGTTGATAGATCGATTCCTACTTCCACCAAAATATGTTACATATTAAATTGAGTACCACGTTAGTACGTAAAGCTGGCGGTATATAAAGCAGACCAAAAAGTACATCAGCTTTTGACAAGCTCTAATAGATTCAATACATTTCTAACCATAATCATACGGCTGACGTATGATAAGGCAAGAAACGGAATACAAATTTCGATAGCGGAATGTACAAAGGTGTATTTGGCTTCCTTTTCGAGTGGTAAGTAGTTTTCTTTCCTATGTACTTCCGACAGGGGCAAAGTCTTTGGGTCCTGAAGTGGGAATTTTGCTAAAATGTATGCCAAATATTTTTTTTCTTCACACAGATTAAAATATTTACTAGTAGTAAATATATATAAATATTGCTAAGTAAATAAATTAAAAGATTAAGATTTCTATAATTGATCAACTTATCCGAAAACGTGTTAGAAAAGCATTTGTATGCAAACAAGAAAAGAACTGAGACGTATGAATAAACATAGCGTAAACAGAATCTCCACTAAAAGCTCATGGACATAGACCATCAAAATATAGTTTGGCTTGGTACGAATATTGGTTTGACAGATGCCTTATAACATTTACAGTCGACTTAAATGATTGAACTGGAATATGGTGTCTCCGTAAATGTGTATGAAATGGTGGAAGATAAATACATTGGAGTAATTAGAGTGACAGATAAAGAAAAAAGCTAATCATGTCGACATGTTGATTCTTATTGATGGAATGGACAAATATCATTATGGTGACATAAGCGATTTATCAAAATTGATCCGTATCATCACGTGTTAGCAAGCATCATGGAAAGAAAAAGGTATGTTAAAAATGTTAAAAATGCTTTAATTTTTCAAATGACATGAAAAATGATCAGATAAATAAAGGCCATGTAACAGCGTAGGCAACTTGATAGTTATCATGACTGGAAAGGGATCATTTACCAAATTTCAAAATTATCATCATCACTTGAAAATTTGCTTATTGCGATTTTTACAGTGTCATCCATAAATTACACTTAGTGTACTAGCTACTCACCACAAAATTGTAATGATGCTACAAATCAAACCATTATTGTTAAGAACAAATAAGCATATACCATTATATTTCTGTACGTTCGGGAATTCGATTCACAAATGTTACAAAGCCACTGGATTACAGAGATACTGATACATATGCTTTATAACTGGTTGGGTAGGATAGCGAGACCCGAATAAAACGAACTGAAATATGCAAATCCTATGGAGTTCACAGATGAAGATGAGACAAATCTTAACTCAACGAGTACATGTCATATTTGTGAGAGTAACATTAAAAGACAAAGTTAGAGACTACGATCACGTGACAGTCAATTACAGAGGTCCTGCTCACGGAGACTTTAATTTGAAATTGTTTCACCCAAAATACATCATACTATTCATGCAAACTTTTTTGGGTTAAGACAGTCATCTGTACACAAAAGACTGGCACAATATGACCCAGAACATAAAAATCTACCAACAACGGTGAGAAATGCACTTCATTTAGCAAGGATTTCATAGTAGATAGGTTCGTAAAAAGCATTAGATTCGTAGATATTGTTAAGTTCATGGCACAGTCATGACAACAGTTGGCTAAATATTTTAATTATATCAAGTTCGTCGAGATGATTAACCATTTTGATGCAATTAAATGTAAATTTTAGAGGAAAGACATTCATCCACATGAATACATAGCTAACTTTGAACTATTTAATAAAACATCTATACAACCAAACGAAATGTTGTATTCAAGTCTGCGTGACTTTAACATATCGGTTAACGATTACCAGTACCTACCCGATGTTATCTAAAACTTCGAATTATACACACTCAGTGACCTTCACAACAATTACGTGAAGAGACACCTGCTAAGACTACGTGACATTTTTGAAGAGTTCGGGAATGTATGTATGACACACTATAAACCTGAGCCAGCGAATTATTACAGTGCATCTGGCTTAGTTCATTATACCAGTCTAAACATATCACGTGCAGAACTTAAACGCTTGACAGATTATGACTTGTTTTTTGAGTTGTGATCTGAGTGGAATTAGAAGTGGTATTAGCATCATATCACGCAGACACGCAAAGACAAATAACGAGTATTATATTCACAATGACGGAAAGATAAAATGTGATGGTAACTGTGAATGGTCAAGGTTAAGGTCGTATATGAAACCTCTCTATCCGAACAATTTACATGATTAGGCAAAGAGCTAAAATATGCCGGCTAAAGGCTTCAGATGGGCGAGTGATGAACAAATAATGTGTGTAAGAGAAACACTTGTTGTTGAATTCACTGAATATCTTTACCATCTCTCTAAAACAATTTGCGTTTATTACAATGTAGCTTTTTTGCATCATTTATCTTGTGCAATGTATTTGAAATTATTTTGTGTTTTGATTTTGAAGTAGCACAATTGTAGCATTTTATCATTATTAAGGTAGTAAGTCATGTTCAACTATAACTTTGGTAAAGTAGTTGCAGTAGTAAGGAAAAGAGTCCATTATTACGATCTGGGAACATGGTGGTGTTTTTGCTTTTAGGCAGTATTTGAGGAAGTGGTCCAGTAATATGGAACCTAGTGTTACGGAATTATGTATCATTTCTTTTAAATAATGGTATAGTTTTATTAGTTTATAACCTCTGCATTATAGTCTAATAGGTTTCGTTTTGCGGAGTACACATATACGGTAATTTCAACGACGCAGTACAGAAACTATAAAATAAGATGTAATCACAGCGTTCGTCATTCTACATAGTTTCGTCAGCTTGAGAGGTCTTTAACAAAATTGGTTCTTTATAAGTGATATTCTGCTTGAGAGATATTATTATACAGTACATTTTGGATTTAGTACTGCTACTTAAAATATTTCCAGACAGTACATTTTTGGGATTAACTACTGATATTTAAGAATATTACAGCTCCGTTGGAATTATCGGAAACATCTCTAGAACTTGTGTGATATTCTATATTCACAAGGATTACTTGGAATTAATAACACTTGAATATAACTGATTATTGTTGGCGCGCCAGCACTTTGGTGGTTTCATTCGTAATATTCTTCATTCGGAATATTTGGATTAACTTCCGGATTTGTGAACATTAGAACAATTTAGGACTTTTAAGGATATTCTATACTGTAAGTTATTTTTAATTCTTTCACTTTGATTGTTTGTTGAAATATTTTTATATTTTAGGAAATTAAATATTTGTGTTTTAAATCTTGAAAGCTAGTTTGAGTCTTTTCTTTTGTTACATTACCCCTAGTTGTAACACTAGGAATACGGGTGTTTTATGATGTAACGAAAGTATCCCACTAATGAGAAAGTGGTCCAGTAATGAGGTTGTTTTTATGTTGTTTTTTGCAATAGTGCGGAAAATGGTCCAGCAACGAGTAGGCAATATATCAGAGAGCTGGAATTTTAATTAATTAGTCAATAGCTCAGGTGTTATTTGTTGTGTTTGGGTGCAGTCCAGGCGAAACACGTACAATTTAAATGTAACTGATTATCCAGAACTTTAATTCGTTACCTCCTCACAAAGAACATTGGACTGTAATATAAATAATCCTCATAATTGGACCGCTCAAGAATTACAAGATTAATTAGGATTGATTGTAATACATGTTTCGACATCTATTTCCAAGCACTTTTTAAATAGAGTTACCTGAACAATGTCAACATTTATTGCAGCACAGTGCAATCTACATGTATTTCTACACATCTGGGTTCAGTGACCGTTGTCTGAACATCAGTGTTGAGGATAAGCAAATTATATTGTTACCTAGACTAGGTTTCTGGTTTTGTAGACATGTGACTATTTCCCGTCGCGGATGCCTTATGGGTTGATAGTTGTGACGTGAACTGCCAGATGCAGCGCAGTAGTACTCCTGGGCAGACTACTCTCCATATGACGAAGAACATAGCTTTCGCCCAGGTGATATCAAAAACCCTGTTCTTAGAAGGAGTAATAGTCGATCTACAGCAAACAACCGCATACCAACGGTCATCACAATCTCCTTTTAGCAGTCAGTTCTCATACGTATGGTCCTCCATTCCAACTTAACGGCAAGATGCACCCAAAACGACACCGGATTCAGGGATCCGACTTCGAGTGAAATACCAAGTCTGCACACCGATGGGGTTTCTCCAGAATTAGTGACTGCAATCGACGTCGTATCGAAAAAGCGTTGCTTTGCTTCTTTACTCTTCCCAAGCATCGAGATCGACGAATCCCGTGATGCAGATTCTTACTCGTAGTCAAAATGATCCCAGGTAAAATAAGCGTCTAACAATGAACGAATTTATTGCAGCGTTTGGTAAATTGAAATACACGCAGAAGACAGTTAAATTAAAAAAAACCATGAAAATTTGACTCCTCGGTTTACCTAATGATACCACCGTCGTCAACATTACTAGGTTCGAGCAAGAACTGGTACCTAAGTACGATTGTACATTTGCAAATTATTTATGTAATGGCTTAAAACAAGTTTTTGACACTATGGTTGAACACATAAATATACCAACAAAAGAATGCTCAAACCTTCCTTTCTGCAAGAGTACAAATTCATAGTAGTTAAGCAGCTGTTACAAAAGGAACTTAGCAGATAGTACATGCTGGGACATTTCCCTACCCCTCCATACGAAACCTACAGCCTAAGTCCTATAGTCAATGCGGAAGGAAAGTATTCAAAGAAGAAGAGACTCATAATTGACATTTCCTCGCCGAATAATGACTCAAATCATCAAATTATTATTGAAGTTATTGATAACGGACAGTGTTCTTTATCATATGTCAGCATCGATGATCCCATCATTTGTTCAGCTGTTTGGGCGTGGTACCATCAGTGTAAAACTGACATATCAAAGGCTTTTAAGCAGCGTCCCATATCACCCTGCCAGTGGCATTTGTTCTGTGTGAAATGGAAAACTAAGTATTGCAAACATATATATATATATATATATATATATATATATATATATATATATATATATATATATATATATATATACACTATACACTATAACTATTTGGACCTAAGTCAAGCCCCGAGATATTTGATAACGTATCTCAAGCAACAAGCAATATGCTGAACTGCAACAAATGAGTACGGCATTTAATTTATTTTTGAACTGTTAGATGATTTTCTCACATTATATCCCCCGTCGTCTTGCATAGATAGGATCATGGCTCTGCTTACATCGATTTTCAATTGTTTAAAAATATATATCGCGCTGCACAGAACTAGTGGACCAACAACTGTCATCAAATATTTGGGAATAATTATGGAATCAGACAACATGCAAGCTCGTCTACTAGAAGATCAAGTGTAACAAAATTTACTTTTGCGATTATTAGGGCATTTTACATTTTGCTAATATAGTCATGCTTTCAGGCCGTGCATTTGTAGTACATCTGTTTCGCTTATCCACCAAAGTCAAGGAGCTGCACTATTACATTCACCTAGATGGATCTTGTAGAAATGAGTTAAAGATATGGCATCAATTTCTAGCACAGTGGAATGTGTGTCAGTGTTCCACGATGTTAGAGTACCTTTCGCTTTACACAGCGATGCGTTATCTACTTTTGGATCCGGTGAACATTACAAAAGACAATGGTTTGCATCCACATGGAATTCTGAACATAAAGAGTTATATCCTGAAGACAATATCCTCTCAGTGGCATTTAGAGAACTCTACCATATTTGTAGTTGTTCCCAGTATTTGTGGAAAACAATGCAAAGGGAAACGATTATTTCTATTTGTGACAATTCAGCCTCCGTAACATTATTCAACATAGCAGAACTAAATGTATGCAAGTAATGAAGTTAATCAGCAGAACTATTTGATGTATTTCAATTCAAAACTTTCATTTTGTACTTTAACACCATACTAAACAAAATACTTGGTGTTAAGAATACGCTCACTTATGCTTTATCCCGCCCACATACATTCCACGAGCTAGCACCAGAGACGGATACACAACCTCTCATTCGGAGGTTAGGTGGACTTGGAAAACAACTTGAAGTTGCTATTGAATCATGTTATCAGTCAATCGACGCATGTGGCTTACAATATCGGATTCAGTACCTGTCAGACATTCATTTTGATGAGTGGTATGGCAGTTCACTTTTAACACTGACTTTGATCATAGAAAAGGACCTAATTTACTTCGTAAAACATTGTCATAGTTTTCTACACCTCAGATACCTGCCATCAAACTGTATCGGTGAGTCAATAGCCTCAAATACATGAAAGCTAGAATTCATTCACCTTTAGCTACCAGAAATGTATAATTACAAACTAACTATTATTGTTCAAGCCATACACAAAAGAGAAGAACCCCCCCCCAAAAAAAAAAAAACAAAAACGCATCGCATAGCGCATATCTACGCCAGCCTATCGCCTACGACATTATGACAAAGATATATTCCATCTTGGATGCTCGTATATTCAGAGATACGATGTTACAAACTGCATGCCAATCGGCATTCTTTGGATTCCCTCGGTGTGATGAATTAACATTATGCGGGCAATGTATGCCTGCAGTAAATTTGTACTTCGAGGATGTACGCTTTCAAGATGCACTTGCTCTTTTAAGACTCATGTCATCAAGAACCGACCCCTTTCACCGAGGATTTGTTGTCCAGTTACATGTGCACGGGGAAAGATGTCCATACCTTTACTTAATTAAAGGAATGCATACAGTTTGAACGGCAACAAGCATCCTAACTACACTGGCATATCTTTGTAACCAGGGGTAGACATGCCTTATCCAGATACTTTTCCATCAACAGTGAAAAATCCATTCCACGGAGACTATGTTTTGACTCCTATCGATATTGTTATCATTGTTTTGTGTCGGTTCTGCCACATCATCTGCTGCCCATTTGGAGAATCACACACTGAAGACACTTCACAGGTGGTCATCTGACTGCTACACCCGTTATTTTCGCACACCACAGATGGAAATTTGCGTAGCTCAGAAGACCATAACCAACTCCCACCCTATTTAGAGCCCATTTTTCAGTCCCTTCACCTGTTTATTCACATGAGATACAGCTGGCTGGTTCATTTCTCATAGCTTACAATTTAATATATTGTGTTTTGCTGGAAGATATACTTATTTCAGTGTACGCATATTGTGGATTATTTGTGTTTTTATGAAAATATTCAGTTCACTCATGAATATAACTAAATTTTGGTGCTGAATGTGTGCCTTTAAAGTCATATTCAGACTATATGTTGCAATGCATACTCTTATCTAATGACACATAGCTTTGGATGTTAAATTCACTAAGATTTTATTAGCATTTGATTTCGCTGGAGTTCTTATATGTCGTTTTATATATTAGCACACTCTATTTTGCTTCAAACACATAATCTACATATATATATATTATGATTGCTTACTCCCACCGTATGCTATGGAAGAGAGGACTTTATCATTTCCTTTGGAATTATATGTAGGGCTGTACCTTTTAATAATTATTTTGAACTTAAATTGATTACTACCGTATCAAATGAAGTTAAGACCTTGACCATTCACTTACTTATTCTTTATGTACATATATTTCTACAGTATGTATTTAAGCAATATCCTTTATAGTAACGATTACAGACCCTCAATAGCTTTAAGTACAATTAGGTGTATTCAAAGTGAATTTTGTATATTATGCATTTATAGAAGGATAGTATGAACTATAATGAATACCTCTTGGCTTAGATGTTACCACCACTCTTTTCATCTTGTTGTCGATTATTTCATATAGATTTCAATAGAACATAGTATATGTTTTAAATTTTTTAAAAATACCAACGCGTTAAAGTAAAATGAACTATTGTTTAGGTCATATAAAACGGAATTTTACACCTTCTGATTGCCATTTCCAAACTTGTCAGATATATGTATAGTTCATTATTGTCATTGATCATTGTGGATGTTTCCTCTCCATTTAATTCCTTAGAGACACACAGTTGCTCCGCAACTATTTTTCTTAGGGATTAAACACATTCCATTCGTTTAAATAATTTCACAAATAATAAAAAAAACAGTACATTTTCATAAGCTTATTAAATACCAACGACAAAGTAATAACAGTTACACTGTGATACACTTAACTTTTTCACGTAGGTTACGTTCAGTTACCACTGAATAGCACCATTCTGTACACCTATTCCACTAGTATTTTTTTTGTGAGTTCAGAGAATAACTGTTAGACCATGCACAACTTTGCGGAATTGCATCCTCAGGAGCCAAATGTTTGGCACATTGAATAAAAAAAGTTAAACGAATCAAGTCTTTTGTTGTGTATAAATTGATAGCACAAAATACGCAATAAACTGTCAAATGTTTTTTTTAAAATTGTTGTTTCCAATATTTTACTAAAGTACGCATTTCAATGAAGCCTCGCGTACACAATATTGCAAAGCTTTTACAAATCGACGTATACATTTGCAGCACCAAACAGGTCAAATGACCCTATGTTTCAATGACGAACAATATAGTGTACACATTTTCTCATAATATACTCTAACTGCCGGTTGAATCTATCTCCACCAAACTTATATGTGCCAACTATCACCCGCAAGGTATTCTTTCTCCCCGTATATAAATACTCAACGTTTTACTTTTTTTTTTTTTTTTCTTCTACTCTTCACCATCTCAGGTACTTCTTTCCTTCTGTAACAATCATATTTGTAAATACATGACTGACAAAATCAATGACAGGGTTAAGCTATCAAGGACTGGTCACTTCGAAGTTTCAGTTGTACTTGAAATAAATGTGGAATTCTGTAGCCTGTTTATCCGAATAACATTTATCTAGTCACCCGGAATTCCAGTCTTAATTATTCTATTGAAACATATGCCGATCTGAAACAACTGTAACTCATCTTAGTTGCTATTCAGTGTAATTTTAACGAACTTTCTCTTGACTGTGTATATTAAATTCAAATCTATGGTAAAGATCATATAATCAGCCTGCTGACAAAGTTAGGTAAAACTTACCCCTCATTTTTCTGGATATCATATATTTCTATCTTGCTAAAGTACCACGAGGCCGACTCTCCCCCGCCAGAATTGTCGTGCCAGATCCGAATGTACTGGATGGCTCCAATATGGTCTGGGACTGACATCAAAAAGTTCATAATTGTTCCTGTTTTAAACTCCTGAAAAAGAACGACAAAAGATATATAATAATCATATAATATTTAAAGATTTCGTTTGGTCAAAACTTTCAAAAATAGATCTGGTGCTGATGTCTCTCATAATCTGATCCATTTTATCGTACATTTGTTTGAAACAACTAGGGCACAAACTGATGGATAACATTTATCTCAAAGTTTGAATTGATTAATTTGATAGTGTAACATGAAAAGTTAATGTATTCTGTTTTCATCGGAAATCGTCCGTATCCATCAATATGTGAACATTTGTGTCAATCCTCTCCTTGAACATTTGATAACTTTTTTTTTTATAAATTCTAAAAGTCGAATACGTCATGGTCTCACCTTTCTAACACCATCACTGAGTTCCCTCACCCCTGTATCAGCCAGATCCCCTCCAATGACAAAAGCGATTCTCGACTTTGTTCCCGCCCCTGGCCGAACGCCGGTGTATACTTTGAGCAGGTAAAAGTAGTTGTCATCGGAAAAATTGTCCGCTAATGGGGTGATGCCCCACTAAATTAAAAGAATATTTCATTATTGTAAATTGATTTTTTAATGATGTAAATGTCTAATTAAAAAAAAAAGAAAATCACAGCAAGAAAATTAGAATGTGCAATTATTATTATTTGTTTTTAAAAAATTGTGTACATGGGCTGAGTAAACAGAATTTATCTAATTGGTTGTTTCTTCTCTTAATTATTTATAATGAATCAAAGTTAAAACCTTCTCCTCATAAAGTTTCCGGACCCCAGAGTTATTAAGAAAAATCAACATTACTTCACGGTTTATTCTACCTACGCTAGCCAAGGGTCGTCGATCCATTTCGTTCTATACTGGCCCTTGCCATATGTAACTTGCCGCAAGGGTATCTACAGCTCCGATATCTATTGGATGCAGCTGAAAGAAACTGATCCAATCAGGTTGCTCATTACATTTACATAGGAAGATGGTTGTGAATATTCCTAGCGGGATCCGTAGACAACGATGCTTGTTGCAAGTAAGTTTTACCAAATTAACATTTCACACACACATTTGTTTTCTTTCAAGTTTAGGCATGTGGACATCATGGGTTCTCTCATTGGCAAATTGATTTCGCTTGTTGCAGGCAGTAACTCACATATGCCAAGAGCTGATGTAGAACGAATTAGATCCACGAACCTTGGCTAGCGAAGACGGGTTTATACATACATACATACATACATACATACATACATACATACATACATACATACATACATCAAAGTATTTAGTTCACATAAAGGAACAAAAACGAGCATACCAGATGACATGTACATTTATAATTTTTGAGTGACACTTTTTACCTTGAGAATATCCCTCCTGTCTTGCCACCTCGCCCAGATGATAACAATAATGTAGGTTATGAAGATAATCATGAGTGTTGCCATAACTGCAGCTTGATTCAAGGGAGAGAACTTCAAAAACACGGTGGAAAAATCTATTGCATTCGGTGCGACGTAAAATGTATTTCCAAACGTTAGTGTCCTCTGCTTTATTTCATTACAATTGCATTCTATGTATCCTTCTCTTGCCTTCCAAGTCATCTGAAATATATAATATCTGTTTTTCACACATATTAAACAATTGGAATGTCATTCGTGTTGGAAGCTACTATTTTTAATCTGGAGATCTTGTTACAGTACATTGGTTATGCAGATCATTATCTATGTATACACTATTTTAAATTCACCCATCACTATGAAGATAGTCACAGCTTATATTCATTTAAAAAAGCGGATGTTGTTACCATTTCTTTATTATAACACAGCACTGACCCCACTCATTGTCAAATTTCCGTTCTGTCAGGTGTACAGATTGATTGATTAATCGATTTTGGGCTTTGATAATATAAAATAAATAATAATAATGGTAGTCCTTCGAGTCCGAAGAGGACGGGAACTGTGCAATCATCTGTGGACACGGAGATGGGTCTGGAGCCCCAGCATTGACTTGCAGTGTTAATGACAGATGGAACATTCGAATTACGTTGTAGTTGCAGGGAAGGACGCTGACCTGTGGCGACGCTCCCGGGCTGCCTCCATCTGGCTCTGGCGGCGTACCTTTTCAACGTCAACGGACGCTTTGATGGTGAATGTACGCCAGCGGGTTTGGTCTCGTGCTGTTCTTTCCAGCTCTGGTGGTTGTAGGCTGCACCACTGTAGGCTCTCTTTCAATGTGTCTTTGTAGCGCTTGCGTGGTCGGCCTTGGTTTCTTCGGCCATGTGCCAGTTCCCCAAAGAAGATCTGTTTAGGCAAGCGGGTGCCATTCATTCTGATGATATGGCTTGACTAGCGAAGTTGGGCCTTGAGCAGCATTGCTTCGATAGTTGTTGTTTTGGCTTTATCCGTGATTTCAAGGTTGGTAACCCTGTCTTGCCATTGGATCCCAAGAAAAAAGCGGAGAGCCCGCATATGGATTTCTCCAGCTGCTTGATGTGTCTGCGGTATACAGTCCAGGTCTCGCAGCCACAGAGAAGGGAGGTGAGAACCACTGCGTTGTACACCTTCATCTTGGTAGATAGGGCAACATTGTGATGGTCGAGTATTCTGTTGCGAAGCCTACCGAGTGACTGGCTTGCTTTGCTGATCCTTGCGGAGATCTCCTCATCAAGCGAACCATCGTTGAAGATGACACTGCCTAGGTCTTTAAAGCTGTCTACAGTTTTCAGTTGAGTGGCGTCAATGGTGATAACTGGTTGTGGCGCACTGGTGTTTGGGGGTGGCTGGAAAAGAACTTCATTCTTATCAAGGCTAATTGTGAGGTCGAATAGCTTGGAGGCTTCAGAAAACTTACTAAGCACTGTCTGCTGGTTACTAGTCTTGTGTACCATGAGGGCACAGTCATCAGCAAACAGGGCTTCCCGGATGAGAACTTCCAGAGTCTTCATCTTTGCTGTGAGTCGTCGCAGGTTAAAGAATGAACCATCAGTCCGGTATCTGATATACACTCCCTCTTGAAGATCCCGGACGGAGTGGTTGAGGACACACGTAAAAAATAGGTTGAAGAGGACCGGTGCCAGGTCACAGCCCTGTTTTACCCCGTTCGAGATCCCGAAGGGTTCAGATAGATCGCCATTTGTGAAGACCTGTCCTTTCATGCCATGATAGAGGAGCCGGATGATGTAGACGAATTTACGCGGGCAGCCATAATTTGCTAGTACAGACCATTTGGCCTCTCTGTCGACGGTATCGAAGGCATTGGTGAGGTCGATGAAGACCGAATATAAGTTCAGGTTTTGCTCAATGAAATTCTGCTGAACTTGCCTAGCAGTGACGATCATGTCCACAGTACTGCGTCCTGGGCGGAAACCACACTGAGCCTCAGGTAGGTTAGCTTCTGACATAATAATCAGTCGGTTCAAGATGACTCGTGCAAAGATCTTGCCAGCGTTGGTGAGAATGGAGATGCCCCTGTAGTTGTCGCAGTCAGCTTTGTTGCCTTTATTCTTAAAGAGGGCAACGATCAAGGCATCACGGAAGTCTTCACGCATCGTTTCTTGTTCCCAGATGCTCTGGAGTATGTCACGGAAGACTTTGATTGCACCGGGGCCTGCTGATTTGCTAACTTCCACTGCAATTCCATCCTTTCCCGAAGCCTTGTCCGAATTCATCTGGCTGATGATGGTGGTAGATCGAGTTCTTCCCGGACGGACTGTTGGGGGATCTGTTCTAGAACTGTGGGGTTGACAGAGAATGGCATGTTTAGTAGCCCACTGAAGTGCTCAGCCCAGCGATCACGCACCTATTCCTGGTCTTTAATCCTGTTTTTGAGGGGCCGTAGACAGTTTTCAGTGAACTGAAGAACTTTTTGAAGTTGTGAGTATCGGCGTAAAAATAAATAAACAAGCAAATACATGTATATTTATTATAAACTCCATCAATTACGAACAGAGGGTAGCCCTATATAAATCTCTAATTATAGTGACGAAGTAAACATAATTTGAAGATTAAAAGTAAAGGTTAATTCTTTGTAGTGTAAATATTCTATGGACAACGCTCTAACAACCTTTTTGTCTCCAAATTTTGTATCCATGGCTACAGATATGATGACAAATATGACTTTAACTAGTATATAAATACTGTCAGATGAGATATAATGATACAACGGGGTATAAAACATTTCAATATTATCCTCTTCAGTACAATTTTACCGTCATCTTTGCGAAATATTTCAAGAGAAACTCGCAGATTTCCACTTTTTCTGTATGAAAATTTAGATAATCGTCATAGTAAAGTTCTTCAGAAAGAAAAGACGCATAGCAAGCCGAATAGATACTAGTAGATGGATACGATTGATTCGTATTGACCCTATCGGTTATTATATCCTAGCCGGCAGTCTATGTACCGTTCCTGTTTATTTCAGTTGAGACAATATTATGAAGTAGATAATATGTTCCAATGAGTGGCCGTTTAGCTGCAATATCCAGTGGAATATATGCAGGCCCTAAGGAAAGTTTTAATATAAATGTGTGTCACTTTTTGTAATGAGTCATGAACTTTGAAAATCCTGCTGCCTCTAAAACGCGCTATATATTTGAAAAGGTCTGAATATTAGTGCGCTGCACAACAAAGTTCTTTATAAGTCAACAGTACGTCAGTGCATCCCTTCAAAGTACTCCCCATGCACTTCTACACACGTTCTTAGTCTGATTATCCAATTATTCAATGCCATTTTGTATTCACTTTTGGGTATGTTCTTCATACATTGGAAAACTGCACTTCGAACCGCATGACTCCTTTCAAATCGTCTGCCCCTTAGCGAACGGTATAGGACCAAAAATCACTTGGAGCCAAATCAGGGCTGTATGGAGCATCTGGCAAAGTTTGGATGTTGTGCTCCTTTTGAAAGGCTGTGACTACGGCGGATTTATGCGCCGGTACGTTGTCATCTATTCGATGGATACCTGGGTACCGATGCGCGGACTGGTAGTGTCTTAGTGTTCTACAACTTTTGTCAATACTCTGGAGTCATACAAATGTCCAGTGACATTAGGAGAGTCAGTCACATGTACCTGGACGATCGGGCTTTTTGCATTGAAAAATAATGCAGATAAAATTCTCCCGACAGTCCGACTACGTCAAGTGATTTGTGGTCTCTGCTCGTTTTCTCCGATCCAAACCTTATTTTTTCGTCCTCTTGGGCAGGATTCACACAGTAAATCCATGTTTCATTACCCGTGACAATCTCATTCAAATGTCTATGGTCACTATTTTCATATTTAGCTGTTTGGAGATTTCAACCCGAGTTCGTTTTTGATCAGTCGTCAACAAATGCGGGACCCATCTTCCATAGACCTTTCTGAGCTTCAAATGATTTATCATTATATTAAAAAAGCTGAAAAATTAATGCCCGTGATAATAGAAATATCTTTCACCGAGTATCGAACTTCTTCATCAATTGCCCCCTTCACAACAGCCACTTTCCGCCCACCAATCTCAAACAACTGTCTTGCAGAACGTGGATCGTCTTCCTTGGATTCGCGACCATCTTTAAAACGATGAAACCGCATCAAAATTGTAGCATATGATACAAAGTTACGTCAGTAGACTTTCTCCAAATCGACCTTGATGTCAGTGGGAGACTACCATAAGAACGCCCTGATTTTACAGTATGCTCTTAGCTCATTTTTTACGTCACGGTCATTTACCTATGTTACACCACACGCATATATATGCAGGCGTCCGGCTTGTTTCACGTAAAGATCATTTTAATGAAGGTCATTCTGACTATCGATCGATGTTAAATTTATCGACAGGTTCAAAGAGACAAAAACGTTATAACAAATACCCCTCGTACTCAAATTTGAGGGTCGCATGTAGATTTGAGGTTAAGATAGATAGATGTAGATAGATAGATCAACATACAGAGAGAGAGAGAGAGAGAGAGAACATTCATATGTTCTTCACTTATATGTAGAGATACGTAGAGTGCATACGCACATCACATCCTTTATGTTGCCAGGACATTTTCTTTTCGTTCCATGTCATGCACGAGGCGGTGATCGTAGATAAATGGAATGGACAAGTCTCTGCACCTCTACTACTGCAGTTCAGACTTTCGTCCATAGATGTTGTATTGTAATCCACTCTGATTGCAGACAGTGTTGTATTATTAACTCCAGCCCGTCTTTTTCGAGTTCGTCTTTTCAAAGGAGAATCTGAAATGAATACACACACGCAGACTCACACATGTATACAAGGAATCATATGTGTTCAAAGAATTCGTTTGGTCTTTGAATGAGTGACGATTATTTAATATAGCAAGACTGATGAATAAAAGATAGAGTAATGAACAACAATCTCTGCATCTGAAGAATATTAAACAGAACATATGCATGAGTTGATGGAATTACTAACACATGTCGTCATTTTGTGTGCACGTTCATATTTCAGGGTGTCGTAATACCGAAGATATTTGAATAAAGGACATACCTCTCGTTTCGACCTTAATCGCCACGTAAGTCACTCCCGTGTGTCCCTGTAACCGAGAAGACTGAACACAAACTTGCCAGTCATTGTATTCCGCAGCTTCTTCTTGAACATCATACGAAATCAACGTCGGGTTACTAAATCTACTGATGTAAATTTTATATGCCGCTATCCGATCATCCATTGGATTAAGAAGTGCGCAGAAATTGTCAAAGGATGACCTTGCAAAGTACTTTATGTACAAAATGAATCCAGACTCGTCTTCTGAAGATCTGATGGGGATAACAAATCGTGGCGTTGGAGTTTGTACAATCTGCTTGAAGGTGATAGATGCTTTCACTGGTTGTTCAATATAAAATTGAGCGGTTTCCGACGTCAGGAACCTGGAGTTTTCATCTGGATCATTTTTGTAAACACTTTTGTATGGCTTCGTGGACGTAAGCTGGAGGAGAAAACAATTTAAGTTTATACTAAATCTTGAGGAATTTATGAACATCGATCTCTGTGACGCCCTAAGCTAACACATCACGGATTCACCAATGTCTGCTATTTGATTACAGTACCATCATTTTTTTTAATTTTTTGTTTTATTAATCTTAAGATAACTGCAATAAATCATCTAAATTCAAAATGGCTTTGGGTATTTTAATTGCAAATACAACAAACTAAGATGCGTCAAATTGAAAACAATAGTCCGCCAATATTTTGCGAAGCGTAGTAAGAAAAGAGCACGGGTATATTTAAATTAAAAGAAAATCCGGTCCGTACATAAAACATGTCTGTTCTTATTACACCATTTTTTCAGTGATATACCTTTTTGTAGAGAGAAAAGAAGACCCATGTGTAAGATAACGCATGCCTTTTAGGAAATTTTTCATTTTAGTACATGAATGAATTTATAGATATTTTAACAAAAAAATAAATTTTAAAAAATGGAGCGTTTAACAATTTGGATTCCAGAAAGGTTAACTAATGAGAAAGTCCTGAATTCGATGCTTCAGCCTATATTATGTTTTGTTCATAAATATAAATAGTGTTTAGATGGAGGAGTTTTATCACTGTTAATTTTAGCGGTTGTCTTTCAATCTCGCCGTATAGTTCAGTCAGACTCTCGCGTGGCTTTGTGAGATCTCGGCCGTATGAGGATCTGGTAAAATGCCACGCTCCTCACAGCGCATACTCTTTCAGAATATATTACAACCATAAGACTGTTTTGCACCCGAGTCATCTAAACCTTAGTACATTAACGCCACTCATTAGTTCACGAGTACTTTGACTGTATCATGTCTTTGATCTCCTATCACATATTGAAATCGGATCCAAACAATGGTAAAAGAACCAGACTGCTGTATGGCGGCTCAGATAAGCTTCATTGTTACGTCATCGGCATATTGCTACGTGTTACGCGTGCAACCTTGTATCACCGTCAGCCTATGCTCCATCATGGCAAGTAAAGAATTCATGAAGATTTTCGTCCTCTGTATTTGGCAAAATCTTCCAATTCTGCTTTAAAAACCATTGTAAAAAAAAGATTGCAGCAAATGCAATCTAAATTGAGTATCATGCATATTTTAAGGGGCATTGCTTTCGCCAGATGGCTTTTACCACCAAATTTAAAGTGTTGTGCCATTGGTATTACCGTCCTCAAGGGAGGAGTCTGGTAAAATGTTTAATTGATCGCTGTTACCGATAGAATGTGCTTCTGTCAAAATGTGTACAATTGACACCATAAAGACATCTCTAAATAGCTCTAAACTTTTCTGCAAATACTTTCTGTAATCATTGATTCCAAACATTCTTTTTTTAGTTTAAAGGGATCTCATTAAACATTAAAAACAATTTTTTTTAAACAGACGCCAATGCAGGGGACGTGTCTCAATTAGTCTCGTCATCACAATAAAGTCTTACGTCACCTTATCTCCTCTGCCAATCACATCACTTTTCCAAATTTTGGGCAATCTTCGTTGTGACGTTATAATGAAACTCAAGTTTGTTGTTGTTTTCTTTTGTTTTGTTGTTTTGTTTTTGTCTTGTTTTGTTTTGTTTTGTGGTGGTTTTTTTTTTTTTTTAACCTGACTTTCGTTTTTCGGTGGAGATCTCTCGCAGCCACGTGAGAGGTCTGATTGACTGAGACTAACAATATCTGTAGAGAAACTTGGTTCATTCGAGTTTCTCGGGACAATAACAACGAGCGGATAAGTGGGTGTCTGAGTACACGAGTTTTGATTATAACAAATATGCATATTCGTGGAGCATATGTAGATGTGGTTCAGATAGAACGAATCACCGATAATAGGGAACAGGAGTCTAGATGAACGAGTTTTAATTATAACAGATATGTACGTTCGTGAGACATACCCATGGTTTAGACAAACCGAATCATCCATAATAGTGAATGGGAGTTGAGTAAACTTGTTTTGATTATTAGGAATCTGCACGTTCGGGGATGCAAATGGGAACAATTAATTATAGAGAACGGGAGTTTGGCTAAGCGAGTTTTGATTATAACCGATCTGCAATTTCAGTCAGGGGACATACATGTGGATTAAATAGACCGAATCAATAACGATAGGGTACAAGATTCAGATAAAGTAAGTTTCACTGTATGTATGTATGTATGTATGTATGTATGTATGTATGTATGTATATATATATATATATATATATATATATCATGACAAAAATTGATAACGGCGCAAATACAAAACAGTTTCCCAACATTTCTTGCTAAACAAGCTCTTCGTCGGGGGAAGAATCAATTTACATCCACAAAACAAACACTAAAAAAAAGCCAAGAGAAATTCTTGGCTCCTACATCTTTCAATGACGGGGAAATAAACAAACAAAGGACAAACAATAGAATAAAGAAAGAAGACAAAATTGAAAAACGGTCTAAAACGAGTAAACTACATATCTATATTATGCTGCCATCAGCCCAGCAAAGTTGTGTAAAAAAATTGAAAGAAGTGTGTATCGTGCTTATCACACAGAGGACCAAAGTGTTTTGACCTAATTCCAGGCTGGGAACAAAGAACTGACACCATGCCCGGGGAAAAATCAACACCATCATCAAAATGTTCAAATAATAATAATAATAATAATAAAAACAATAAAAATAGTAATAATAATATAATAATAATACAGGTAAAGAGTTGCGAAATATTTGCTTGGGGAAAAAATGTTATCGCAAAATTTGCTTACGTCTGATAAACTGATGTCTGGTTGTTTTTTTTTTTTTTTTTATCAGATTGCATTAGGAAAGTTAGACTTTTTCATTTAGGCCGAACTCCCCATGAGTTCTCAATGGAAGTATCCAATATCGTGTGCGTTCTCTATCGGTCCACCCCAGGTTAGAATCATTCAGTAGCATCTCGAGGGACTCGACTAAATGCCCAGTTGAGTTGTAGTGATTGGCGAGTTTCGCCTTGATTTTGTTACGAATGTGGCTGTTGTGGTTATTCATTCGTTTCCTGAAATCAACGGTTTCACCAACATATTGAATGCCAGAGATCTTCATGTTAGAAGATAGATTATATTTTTGGTTCGACATCCTAACTTCTGATTGATAGTGTAGCTAACTCCTGTCGTCGAACTTCTGAACGATTTGGTCTCCGGCATATGTTTGCAAATTAGGCAACGCTTTTCTTTGCAGCAATATGTGCCTGAATCTGTGGTCTCGTTTGAAGTTACCTTGGCACGTACCAGATGGTCCTTCAGATTTTTAGGTCTACGGTACGCAACCACAGGAACTTCTTAAAATATGCCCTTCAGATGTTCGGAGGATTCAATCTGGTTCCAATGCTTCAAAATTATCTGTTGTAATTTTGGGGCGTCGGGGTGGAAGGTAACCACGAAAGGGACGCGTTTATTGGTTTTCTAGGTTTTATATTTCATGAGGGCTCCTCTATTCGAACAGTCTAGTTTTGTTAATAGCCTCCTCTATGTATCCTCTCCTTCTAAGGTGTCCCTTGAGCTCTCCGAGTCTCTTTTCAAAGGTAGCCGGATTAGAGCATATGCGTTTGGTCTGAAAGAAAATAACGTAAGAAAGATTTTTCATTATGTGCTAGGGTGGCAGCTGGTTGGGAGTAGATACAGGTGAGAGTCAGTTGGTTCGGAATACAGGTCAGTTTCTATGTTCCCCTCCAAGAGAGTAGATTGAGTATCCAAAAAGGTGTTGAACCTGTTTAATGACTCTGACGTAAATTTAATTGTAGGATGGAAGTTATTGGTGAATTCAATAAATATTTTGAAATTGTCGCCCGTTTCGATCCATCGATTCTATGTCGTCAGTAAATCTGCACCAGCTTAGAAATCTACAGGGTGCCTCGTTGAGCAGCTTTTGCTCCAGTCTACCCATACAAATATTGGCATACGAAGGTGCAATTTTAGTGTCCATTGCAGTTCCATTAATTTGTAGGAAGTGTTGGTTATTGAATACAAAATTGTTAAACTTAAGAACATGTGTTATGAGTTTGACCAAATAGTATGTAGGCAGGGATGGATTAGGTCCACCGTCCCATCCATGCTTCCTTGCAGGCTGTGAAACCTTCCTCGTGTGGGATGTTGGTATATTTGGTATATATATATATATATATATATATATATATATATATATATATATATATATATATATATATATATATATATATTAAAATGAAAGAGAGAGAGAGTCACACACACACAAACGCATTAATATTCTTACCGATATTCTGAGTTCGCCACAGCAGTCACCTTCAATCTCATTTATAGTGATATTTGTGGAAAGGACCGATAAACCAGCGGCTGTGATGTTATTGGTATTTTCCAATCTAACACCGTGCTTGATTATGTCGGTCCCGAAGCTTGACGTTATGCCTGACGCAAGATTTAGATTCTTATTTATTATGGAAGTAATATTCTCCACAAGTTCTTGGATCCGGCCAACCTAATGATGAAAATTATTTCTTAAATTTGAGGTGTAGAGACAGCATGTATATATTTCGTAAACACTATACGACGAGGTAGTTTTACAAACATTACTGTGCTTCATAACATGTCCTTAAGAGTAGAATTCCACCCAAATAATATTATATGGCACTGAGAAATGCATACAGTTATTTGTAAAGAACTTTTCATCGTTTTTTTAATATTTTCGGCTTTTATATATATATATATATATATATATATATATATATATATATATATATATATATATATATTTTCATTGGCACCTATAAATAATTCTAATGATACGATGTTTTGTATTGGAAAATGTTAAGTCATTAGCGCATACATGTTTGAAAGCTGTCTTCCGTCTTCAGTACACTGTATGATCGACTTTACTGGGTGAGGGCTTGAGATTACATTGAGTGAACTTGTACACTGGCCTAATTCGCCATTCAAAAGCAAAGATTATTAAACTAATAATTTTTCGGATTGAAATAACTTACTTCGCAACATAAATTTATCTAATAAATTCCACACAAGAAGGTTTACAATGGTTGGACTTAAGATGGCCATTATTATTTTTTTCTTTTCTTACAGATACTTATTTTTTAGCAGTTAGAACAGAATAACAAGCTTCAATTATTGAACTGTATTCTAAAAATTTAATCAGACTTGCTTGATTAATATATGCAATTTATGATATTAATTTTAGCATAAACCGATAGCAACTAAATGCAAGCTAAAATACCTTTAAAAATGTGATGCCATATTAAGTAATAATAATGACGCACATTTGCGAAATCTATCGAGGTGTCAATCTTTTCCGATGAGGAAACTATATATATATATATATATATATATATATATATATATATATATATATATATATATATATATATATATATATATATATATATATATATATATATATATATATATATATATATATATATATATATGAGGTTTTTTTTTCATTCCAATAGCCCAAACGGACTGTGCGGATACATTTTTTTCAATTAATTGAATTGAATAATGGATAATACAATAAACAACAAGGTATCATCATCTATAGTATACAATATACAAAGAAAACATAGTAAGAAACGAAATTACATATGCATGTAGATGCAGATCAATGCAAATTAAATAAGCCGGTTAATTCACAAACTTTCTCTGTAGGAAGAAAGAGATAGCTACATTATTAAGGGTAATAATATGAAGATACAATCAGAAGTTATGTAATTCAAATTCAAGTTGAAATAGTGGTCAGTCAAAATATTTACAAGATATCTGAATATACGACGGTATTTCTATGATTAAAAACTTTATAAATGTAAGTGACCACATTATTCAAAATTCTAGTATTCTGGGTAGTTATAAGTTCTATAAATTTAAACAGATTTGGTCCTTTTTTGGAAATATATATTTGGCTCTTAGATCTTTATATATATAGTTATGAAAATCCTTCTTTCATTGAGTAATATTAATGTATGAAATGTAGAATATGTTTAAGCAACCAAAGCGGGTGGGAGGACCTGTAGCTTAGTTGGTAGAGCGTCGAAGTCGTAATTTAAGGTTGGCAGGATTCGTTGTGACCTTGGAAAGGGCACTTAGCTCCCATTTCCTCAGCATGATATAGATAAATAAAGTGATGAAAAACCAACCAACAGCTACAGTGGTTACAATTTACGATTATTATTTAAGATTGCTCCAAGAAATGTAACATATTGCTTTTTCACACGCTTTAGACTCAGTAAAACTGACACTCAGTGTTTATTACTTTCTTCCTTCTCTTTTTCTTTTTGTTATGAACCTTTATAATAACGCTGGTGTCTGTCTTACATACCGCTGTTGATTTGATTGTAAAAGTACAGCTATTTAGAGAGTACGCACATTACTGAATTCCTTTTCCATATCGTATGACAATTTCAGTTGAGTCTTCAGATTAACAAATGTCATTTCATCCGGGCTCATGCGGGAATTTTCTATCTTGGCCGTCATACTGTCATCACCAAATATCGAAATCATCGCCTGGAGATAGGTACGTGCTTCATCAACGGATGTGACCAATGTTCGATCTTTGTCAAAATTCGGAGAAATTGAGGCCACGGTTTTTCCTATAAACTCCGTGAGAGCTGAAAAAGTTAGAAAATCATCAAGACGTTAAAAGATATGCATTTCGCTTGATTCTGACGCCATTAAATATGCATGTATGCCATGAAAGAAAACAACATGAAACTTCACTCTCGTCGGTCTGTCTGTCTGTCTCTGTCTGTTTGTGTCTCTTTCTGTGTACACACACACACACGCACACACACGCACACACACACACACACACACACACACACACGTAGATCGTTCGGTCGGCCATTCTGCAACAAAGAAATTTAATAAGAACGAGAATGGAAATATGAACAACATAATCCAGTGAATTTCTTTACAACTTGCATTAAACACTATATGTTTCGGATTTTTTATTCTTGACTTCATAAATATTAGGTTAATAAATAGAGGCATTTTCATATTTTTAGAAGCATGAACCACGTGTGATTCTTCATAACTATGTCGGGCAGTTCCGACAGTATGCACAAACAAGTTTTAAATTTAAATGCACCCAAACATAATTAAAAATAGGTTCTGGAAAAATGTTGTATTAGCAATTGTGACAGAGGAGAGTAGAATAAATGTGTTACTAAGAGACAGGCCTGCCATAAAGTAATATATAAAACCAAGCCGTGTCAGTCAAAATAATTATGTTATTTTAATAGAGTTTTAGTTATATCTTAACATCGTTCAATGATATTACGAAATTCGATTGCATTTTCCGATTTTCATAAGACTGTCGGCTTTTGCGCAAAATTTTATATTATACAGTTATTTCGGAAAGAATTGCAAATTTTGAAGGAAACGATTCAACAGATTTAAAATTGTTCTCTTCTTGTTGTTCTTGTTTCATTTTAGGTGTTCATATTAACATTGTCGTAATATGTGTCATTTCCATCGTAACTGTTAATGTCTTCATCTTTGTGAGCCGCGGTAGCTCAGTTGGTAGAGCATCGGACTCGTAATCCAATTGTTGTGGGTTTGATAGCCGCCAGGTCAGCTTGCATCGGTTGCCTCGGTGCGTCCTTGTGTAAGGCACTTACCTTAAATTTCCTCACTATGATATTGCATGTAATGTGTTATAAGTGATGTTAAAACAACCAAAAAGAACCATCGAAGTAAATATGTTCATTGTATTACCGTGGTAAATTTGTGGGCGTATACAGTTGTAGCGGTATTGGAGGTGGTGGCAGTAGTTGTGGTAGCAGTAGTAGCAACGGCAACATAATCAGTTAAAGCAGAGGTAGTAGTGGTGGTGGCAGCAGTAGCATCATCGTCAACCGTAGCGGTAATAGTGACTTGCGTGTCAAAATCTTACCGGAATCGCCAGAAAAAGGACAATTTGATTCCTAATCATTTTCTTCACACAAAAAATACGTGCAAACCTTTTGTGCAATAGTAATAACCAGATACCAAATAAAGAATCAACCGTTTTTGTGTCTATTATATATTTGGACAATAACAAATCATTGCAAACGAGACTTATATATTCAATGTATGTCTGTTGAGGTGTCAATTTTATTACACGAAACCATCTGACATGGAATGTAGTATGTATATAACACTTAAATTGTAGCCCAGAAATTAATTAATAGCCAAAATTTATTAACTGGACAATTGATAATTTAACATTACGCTTGGGAAATGTGTCATTGATATTAAACGAAGTCATCTGACTTGTAGGGTCGTATTTAACAGCCCCAATTGCATCCCAGCAATTAACAGCTGAAGTTTAATAATTGTCCTTACACGCTTAATTAAATTTGTTGCTGAAATGAATAATAATGTTGGATAATAAAATTGTCTTCTAAGAATAACCTGTCTGTCTGTGTGTTTGTGTCTGTCCGTCTGTCTGTGTCAATCCAGGGTATTGGGTTCCCTGCCTTGAATTCATCTGCTGCTGTCGCTCTTCATGTTGTGTCCTGAACCTAGGATTATGTTTTTTTTAAAAATATTTCTGTAAAGATATTAATATGTTGTAGCCAAGAACATCTTCGCCAACAATGAAACTTTAATATCTGCTTCAGACAGATATGCTTATGTAGAGAACTATGTTTTACCAAGATATACTTATGAAGAGATCCATGTTATACCAAGAGAATTTGATCATACATTTGTTTTTAAAATAGCGGCTGCATATGAAACTTCCTCTTCCAATATACTGTTTTGATTTATATTTTTCGTGATGATGAGATGGCGAGAACATATTCTTACTGTTACATCCGCCAAGGCACACCTTCTTCTCGAGCTGAATAATGAATGCAATCAGGAACAATCCAGAGAAACTTCACACTCGACAATGGTAGAGCAAAAGTGATTCGCAATGCGGGGTTTCTCCAGTGACGCCACACGGACTTTAGTCACTGAAACTGTCGAAGTTGTACATGGCTTAAGGGGAATATTTTGACACGTTCATTTAAACATAAATATCTCGCTAACCGTTGATCGCATTGAGTCGAAACTTTCAGATATCGCATAAATCATCGTATGGGAATAATTTTCTTGTAAGTAATATGAGGATTTCAGGTCTACCTTTAACATCGTTGAATGATAGTTACGACATTCTATTGCATTATCCGATTTTTATTAGCTTGTACGCATTTCCACTTCCGCAGAGTTTTATTTTGTACAGTTATTTCGAAAAGAATTGCAAATGCTCAAGGAAACATTAGACAACATTTAAAGCTGTTATCGTTTTCTTGTTGTTTTTGTTCTTGTTTCTTTTCAGATGTTCATGTTAACATTGTCATAGTATACATGTCATTTTAATTTTCATCATAATTTTTACTGTCTTTCAGATCTTCGTGGCTTAGTTGGTAGAGCATTGCACTCGAAATTTAATTGTCGGGGTTCGATAGCCGCCCAGATCAGCTCTGGTCGGCTGCCTCGGTACATCTTTGGGTAAGGTACTTAGCTCCCATTTCATCAATATGATATAGCCAGTAATGTGTTCTGAGTTCTGTTAAAAAAAAAAAAATCATCATAGTAAATATGTACAATGTGTGTATCGTGGTGAATATGTGGCGGTATACAGTAGTAACAGTGTTGGAAGTGGTGGCGGTAGTGCTGGTAGTAATAGTAGCAATGGCAACTGAAGCAGAAAACAGCAGAGGAAGTGGTAGTAGCAATAGGAGGAGTAATAGTAGCAGCGTCATCATTATCATCAGCTGCAATAACAGTAGGAATATTAGTCGCAGTAGTAGTTTTGGGAGAAGTCACATGATGAGAGTGGTACGATGGTAGTAATAATGGCAGTAGAAAGTGCATTTTTCATGCAAGAATGCGGGTTTTGAAATGTAATCTACATAAATGCTCACCTTGTACAGCTTCAAGAGCATTTGAATTATCTAACTTTACCGTGGCAAATCCCTCTTTCAGCATTTCCAAAGTGTCGCACGCTAAATTCTGAAAAACAAGTTGTCAGAAACAGAAAAGACAAAAAAGAAACCTAATTATAATCGATTGTATAATTTAATTTAATTTTGAAAGGACAAGGCTATACATACTTTTGGAATCAGCAAGTAAGAGTCTATCGATACTTGAAACAACAACAGCAGTGTTAAATACTAAGTTAAATGCTAGATTATTGTTGACTATAAATATATCCTTTATCACGCATACTCATTAATTCATAATTTTATACATGTCTTTTGTAAAAACGTGTAAACCGTCGAAGTGACATACTTTTCTTAAGCAGTACTGTCCAAATTGAGTTGCTAAATCTTTATATGATTTCTCCATAAAAAAAATTAGCCCACAACGATATAATATAAATAATGGAAGAAACCTCTCTCTCTCTCTCTCTCTCTCTCTCTCTCTCTCTCTCTCTCTCTCTCACACACACACACATCCATATATATATATATATATATATATATATCATTACGGTAGATTGGCTGTGCACTGTGGAAAATATTATTTGAAATTACCTTTGTTACGTTGTTGACAAGTCTTTCATCAGATAGTAATTTCATAAAAGCGTTTGAAATTTTTATTATGTTGTATGGCTCCTCGAGAGAGATGTGTGTTGCACCCAACAGAATCGCTTGCGCAGTAAACTGTATGACCTAAAAAAAAACAATGATTTAAATATGTTACAGCAACTTCCTTGATTATAGAAATACACTCCACATATAGAGTTTCAATTTCGTTGTGATTGGAACCATTTATAAATAGCAAATTTAACAAACAATTGTATTGGTTCGAACGCCTCCATCGAAGTACTTCAATATAAGTCAACCCACTTGAAAATAAACGACTTGTCTTTGTTGTGTTTGTGCTGGATTGGTTTTATTTTAGTTTACTTTTTTTTTTCAAACAAGTCTTTATCAAGTAATTCTTTTGTAGCTCTATCTCTGGTTTATTTGTTGTTTTTTTTATGTGTTAGATGGCTTCATTTTTTGCTTGTTGATTGGTTGGATGGCTTTTTTCAATACCCTGATATTTTATGCAACATTTTGCACAAGCAATTTAATTGAAGACCGTCTACGTCGAAAAGTCTATTCTAATAAGATACTGAGTTCGTTTTTCTGGGCTCAGCTTCACAAAAGTTTTCTATATTAAGATTATTTATGAGATTATTCCGTAGATAGTTTTATAGGACATAACCTTTTCATTTTCCATAAGTTATGAGCAGTTTGCAGGTGAAATATGTGCCTGGTCATAGTCGCCATAAACAGGCCCCCTGAATAACCAAACCGATTGACATAGATGACAAAATTGAGACACCTTTAGATCCAGATGGTTATAGATCAGACCAGTATCTTTCTTAAAAGGTAGATACACCCTGTAATGTATCCAAATATTCATCCTAACATCAAATCTTTAAAATTGTCAGATTTACATTATATATTGATATTATCTTTTGCGACTTTGATAAGACCCCGTGCGTCGAATCGACTATCTCGAGGCACAAGAAAGTAGAGTGATGCAACTTAACTCTTTGTAAAATGTGGGGCTGTTTGCCCCATGATTGAACGATTGAATGGCTTCATTGCCAATTTTTAAAACTGTCTAATTTGAGACTGCGATCAAAGTACTTTCATTTCTTTTATGGCTACTTACTTCAAAAGGAAAATTTAACACAATGTCATAGAGGCACATAAGGTATATATTCAATCCTCTGTGTATGTCTGTCTGTCTGTCTCTACATATATACATATACATATATATATATACATATAGACAAATTCAACAGTGGACATTAGTGTATGTATATATATATATATATATATATATATATATATATATATATATATATATATATATATATATATATATATATATATATATATATATATATATGGCTTGTTTTGGGTTACCTCTTGCCCAGCTGCAATTTCAGGACTTAATTCATCTCCTCCCCAAAAATATGACATCCAGGTTTCCGCGTCCAGTGATTGGCTAGAATTTTGCATGTTCCCTAGCAATCCGCCAAGAGTGTTTCCAGCCATTGAAGAATCAACTAGAGGAGGCTTCACAAACTGTGAGAACTTGGCAGGAAATGAAAAATTATTGTAAGAAATCTTTATGCTTTAACTATTTCGTCAAATAGAACACTTGTTGCTTGTCAGAGACCTCTAGTCGTCGCAGGATCTAATGTTTGAACATATTCTAAGAAATTACGAAAATAATGAGGGGCAAAATTCTTTTAATTACCACTCTAGTTATTTATTCCCCCGGTAGATTGCTTGCTAGCTCGTTCTCTGCTTGTTTATTGGTAGTCTGTGTAAATGGCTTTAACTCTATCGTTGATATTGCAAGCAACAAGCATATATGTAATAAGCATTGCACAACCAATCCAAACTTGATTATAAAGCAAGGTATTTAATTTAGTATATCGAAAAATAAGTTGTTTCGTAATTTATCCTTCGTTTGTATTTTATTGTCTTTATTTGGCAGATGAGCTTAGTTGTTTAGAAAACCAAGGTATATTTATCCTGAAGCTCCTATGTAAGAGGCAGTTAATGCTCGTTGCTTGTGCATTGAAGACAAGCGATAGTGTACGCATGAACTCTTGAATTTATCTGAACGTCAAGTCAGAAAAAAATTATTCAGAGATTTTATCGAAACGTGTCATGCATACAGACTATTAAGTACTGACCCTTTATATTCATGGTCGCTCTCTACGACCTTAGATAATTTAAAATTGATCCTTTGAAACGATAGTTATGAATCAAAATTAGATAGGATCAGCAAAATCCTCTTAAGTCGTTTTATTATCCTTTCCAAATACGTGGAAGTTGTGTGTTTTTTCATCTGACATGTTTATTTCAATTCCGAACAATATTACCGCAATGTTACTAGGAAAGAAACTGATAAAACTCCTACACTATTTTTTCCCTGAATTATTGATCAGCGTCTTCCTTAATACTGCTGGTTTTTCACAAGAAATTAACTGGTAGTCTTTAACAGGGGAGAAACTGATGAAAATGTTGTGACCTACATTTTGTATCATTATTTGTGAGGCGCCGGAAAGGTAGAGATTAATGATCGCCTGGAAATTTCCGTTCTCCATATACTCGGTCATGGTTGTGTTAAATATCTGTAGGAAATCATCAAAGGCAGCTGTCAGATTACCAGCACTGACAATTGCTTCGTAAGGCATAGACTGGAAAAGAAAAAAGGCAAATAGCCAACAAAGTCACTGGAACGTAAAAGTAGTTCATTGTGACCATCTTGTATGATTACACCGTCAACGATGAATACACCCATCAAGTTTCATGACTGTACATGCAGCAATTTTAGAGAAATTGAGATAAATTCAAAAGCCTAACGCTAACGCCGCCGAAACAGTGATATAAATGTCTCGATTATGCTTCACAGGCGAGACAAAAGTTTTAATTTACCTTTTATATGACCTTCGACACATGTTATCAAATGTTTTAAAAGAACTAAGCAAGAATCAGAAAATTATATTAACAATATTTGTCTTAAATATAATAAGTATCTACTTCGTTCCTTGAAAAGCTTCAAATTCAAACAAAAAACTGAAGAGAAAACCTTTATATGTAATTTCTTCACTGCACTTGAAATCATTCGTGCTGTCCATAACGAGATAGTTGGTTTAGTTGTTATGGAGAATAAATGAGAACTTTGCTTAGTTCGAACTGAAATATGACTTGTTTTTCTTTCAGAATTAAAAGCCTATATCTGGCATACTGGATGTCTAGGCACTAAATCTGAAATTCTGTCGATCCTATACAATGCAGATTCTCAATGCCTAATTAATTTGTGATCTCAAATGTGTGCCTGAAAATTAGTCTTCTTTTATATGCCAATGTAACTTCATTTGGCTACATGAATGTTGACTGCCACGATAATACGTTTGTATGGAAAACAAATTAGTATAGCCGGATGATATTTACAAGATAAGGCACATATAAAAGCAAGTCGGATTGTTGCACCTAATTGGTAGGTATATTGTTAATGGATAAACATTACCATTTATAGAACTGCATAATATCATTAATAACTTTACATGTTTTTAGCCTAAAATAATGCCCGATCCATTACTGCGCTTCGAAGCACTTTACATTTATTATGCTTTTATAAGTTCTCAAAGCATATAATTATTTTTGTTCGGAGCTACAATTACCATCTACTATATTGTTTAGAAACCAACAAATGATATCAAAAACAACTAAAACAACAAAAGTAGTATTTATATTCTAGGCCACAGCTACCATATTCTTCACTATCAAAAACCGCATATAATCATACTTGACTATAAGAGTTTCTAAACCCTATATTCGACCGAGCTTAGTAACGCGATTACAATATTTCGTTGAAAATAATTACAGTGTAAAAAAATGTGACAATCACATAATGGGCTTAAGAAATAGACAATTACAATGTCTTATCCTTGTCTCTCAACTCTGTTTAACGATGGAGGTAACAATGACAATATTTAGAAAGCTGTAAATATTTCACATACAAACCACTGAACATTTTTATATCTATATTGTAAGATTTGATATCGATGATTCAATAAATAGATGCAGATCACAGTGTAACATGAAATTTTGGCAAAATCAATTAGACTGGACAGTATGGATGTAGTATGTTATTACCATTCAACAGATATATGTGTACCAGAGTTAATAATCATTATACATGTTTCATTACTACTTTCAAATATGAATACTTTTATCTGAATTATATAATGTCATTACTTTATAAACAATCTTTTAATGCAACCAAGAGCATGACTGGATATACGTCAATGGAAAAACAAATATTTGATTGATAATGGATCTAAGGAACATAAAGCTTTACGCGAATGTTGTGTAGAACCTACACTAATGTGTTCAATATTAACAAATACCAGTATAACTGTAGAACAGGTACTATTAAAAAATGGATACAGGTATCTTCTGATGAAATTAAGTCAGTGGTAACAAGTTATGACAAATGAAAGTAGTTCAAGGTTAGATCATAGCATCGTTTATATGTGAATTGTATATTTGCTAATCATATTCAAAACAGAACAAATATAATACAGACTGTTTCAACTCTTCAAGATTTAAAAAAAAAGAAATTATTTAAGAATATAATTTTAGGTGTACAAGATTATGACTCAGATGAAAACATTACACCAAGATTTCTGAAATATTTTTTTCAGATTCTAAAGTTAGACAAGACTATGCTGCTGTTGGGGGTGGTATATTTATAATGCCTAATGATCTGGTTATGAAAATTGGTAACAAAGCTGGATACAACAACTTAGAACACACGTCGGATTATTCTAGGATTGAACACTCTTATAAATGCAGTTTTTGTTTAAAATATGATTCCAGCCGCTGATAAACAGTCCACAACAATTCGTGAAAAAACAGACAATGAAATAAAAGACGAAATCGTGGCTAGAAACTATGTAGATAAGAAGGACACAATGGCGTGTCTTGTAATTGCAACTAGACGTGATTTAATAGAAACAGAATATAAAAAAGAACAAGTAAAAAGTCATACTAGTGTTGACGATTGTATTAATTGGCTTAATTCACTTTTTAAAATCAGTTATTAATTTCAAACCTTTTTTGCCGCATCTACACCTCTGTTCAAACATGCAAACAAAAAGCTGATGAATGTAAAAACAAGTAAACCTATAGTATCTGCCACTAAAGAAACAACTTCTCCTGCTGTATTCAAAAGCCAGTTTATTACACTACCAATAAATATAGGCAACGCTGTTGCTGCTCGTTTGACTATTTTAAATAAAAATTTGGCAATATTTGTAAACCTTTTTTTAAGCCAAACGTTAGGGTTAGACTTAACAAGAGTAGTAGCAGGTAGAGGAGCAAGAGAAGTAGGAGTAGCTAAAACAGGGGTAGTGAATTGGGTAGGTGTAGCATAAGAAGGTACAATAATTTTCTTTTACCAGGTACAGAGCAAGAGCTCTAGCTATGAGTGATATAAGTGCAATACAGGTGGTAATTGTCTCACCTTTCTCTCTGCATAGTCTTGTTAGCTCTTAATCGTAATGTCTTTAACTTTTGAATTTATTTGTTCATTGTTGCCGGTAAAATTACGCCGTAGTTCCGTTAAATGCCCAACGATATGCGCGCTTTCACTTTTAACACTCTCCAACTCCTCCTGCATTTTAACTTTGCAGGTTGTATATGTTTCTTTGCTGCTATCTTTTGTATCCTCTGTATCGCTTTGTCATACGGTTCAATCTCTAATTTCGCAGATTTTAGAGTCAATGCAATAGATTCACAGCAGGCACAGAACTTCGCAATTCTCTTTCTTCGTCCTGAGTAAATAATCTCAGCTTTGAATTTGGACTTTCTATCCTTTGATTTTCATCTTTAGAAGTTTCTGCTTCTCTTTCCTGCTGGTCCATCGGTTCATTTGTCTATAATTTGCATTTCTGTTTCCTTAGGAACTCTGTTTTATCTGTGTCTGTATGACAGTAGGTTCTAATGGTTATTTTATATATCTTCCTAGAGATTTATTGTCTGGTGATAACTATTTTCTTTCTTATTTTGTATAGTCTAAATACCTACGGAATCTGCTACCACCTTTTTGTACCTTTAATATTACGTGCTAACATATTTCTTAAGCTATATTGTTTTAGGAATATTCTCTGTAGCGTTACCCGCTTCTTGGTAACACAATGTTTTTTCCTGAATTTTTGAAATGATCCTAAATTAATTGGTATTGTGTATCATCTATATTTAAACAACTATTAACAAACTCTTTCACTTCATCTGCTATACCTATGGATACAGGTGTTTGTTTAGGAGCTTCAAATCCTACATTAGATTGAGTATTACCAATTAAAGGATATTCCTCTATTGCATTTTGAAGTTTCTTCTCGTAATAATCTTCGTTATAAGCAAATTGTTTAAAAAGTTTCACCAAAATCTTACCCACCTTCTGCCACTTTCACGGTATTTACATGCTGGGTAAACATGTCGGAGAAGAGATACCCCCCCCCAAAAAAAAAAAAAAAAAATGAAAAAAAAAGAAACAACAAAAAAAAAAAACAGTAGTAACACCTCCCCTGAAACTGAACAATGCAAGCAAAAATAAAAATTTTGAAATTTATTATAGGAAATGGAACATACAAAGAGATAACTGGTGAAACGTTAATTGACAAAAGGAGTTGGAACAAAATGGACGAAAGCAAATCAAGAAAACGTATGAAAGCTTTGTCCATGCAAGATCAGCTAAAATATCTTTATCACTGTCAAATGTCCTAATGATATCGGGAACAACTTTAATTAGCACATTTGCACCAACTGATAATGTATTAAAATAATTAATAAACAGAGTTGAAAGAATATTGCATGACATCAAATAGTAAATGGTATTAGATACTTCACTGCTGTTACTCATTCAGGTTAAGATTTTTGGATGTTACTTTGGTGACACTACAATAATTTTAAGGAACCAGCAGAGGAAAAACCAGCAGTGGAAATAAAACAATTGAAAACAGATGACACAAACTAATGTCCAATATATACACTGAATACTTTGGAGTCGATATATTTGCATTTTTGACAATAATTGTAATTCTAGATATGAGTACTTTTCTATTACGTAGTAAAGTCGCTGAGGAAAAAGGCAAAATATGCAAAAGAGACTAATAAATATAAAAAAATCTCATCAATAATAAGGTTGGCAGTTTTAAATGAATGAATTATCTTATTATAACCTAGTAATTTAGTTTTCGATGGCATTTTGGAAAGTTCAAATATATATATATATATATATATATATATATATATATATATATATATATATGAACTTTATATATTCACTAGTTGTCATATATTTTACATTAGAGCAATAAAAAGATTTTCGCTGTTGGTCTGGATCAATTACGTCAGAAGAAGCGCATGGAGTAAATGACTTATATGGAAATCATCTTCACTTACACATTACTGTTTTGCAAAGTCAACCATCTATGGTTAAATAAAGCCATGAACAACATAGTATTTTTGACATTGTGTCTGATTTGATATGCTGATTCAAGTCATTTAACATTCGAGGTAATAAAACGTGAATTAGCTTAATAATTTTATCGTTATGTTATCTTTATTCAATGTACTTTTTCCATTAAATCCTGTGTGCTCTTTTTGAATACTCCTTCATGCATGACTTTCAACAAAAACAAGTAGCATTAACCCAGTTAAGTCCTTATGTTTCCTAATATGAACATGTCTTAGTTTTCATTATCTTTATTTTACTTTTTTTTTTTTATTGTAAAAAATCATGTTGCTAATGTTATTGTATATAACTAAAATATGATGTTCTAGAATTCACAGCTAGGTTTAAAATCATGTTTGACGTAAATTGTATTAGCTTTAAAAAAAAATACGAAATGTGATAAAGGAAAAACATAGATGAAAAAAGTCTGGATCAAAGGTTGAAAAAGTAACTTCATAAAAGAATGAAGCTCCTTGTAGAAGTGAACTTAGAAGGCAACTTGGATTAAGATCAAAAAAATTTTTAATAGAAAAACTAGAAAGACTTAAGGTAGAACAAGAAAAATCAACACCATCTTATTATTGAAAAGATGTTAGAGCAAACGTGCGGATGTATTACATGATAGGTGGTTGAATTATTGTTTTAGTTTTGGTGTTCATATGTTCAACTAGAAGAGTTCGTAAAATTTTTAAAAGTAAAGAACTACCTGAGCAATCGCATACAGAACATCCAGTTAAATGAATTTATATGCAAAAAGAAGAGCAAAAATAACATCCCAGAAAGGTTGTAAGCCATAAAAAGTATCGTGAACAATAAAAAGCCCGCAAAAAATAAATAATTTTATATGCTTTACCATGCTGTCACTAGCTTAGCTCTTATAACATTTTATCCCATGACTGCTGTGTTATTTACGTTAATATACCACAGCATTATTTGTCATATGTTAAACGTGTAAAAACACCTCATGACGTCAAAAATGACGTCATAACGTCATGCAAAGGAACGGCGTATTGCTCGAGGCATCTGAATGTATTCCAAAGTCATATCATTACAATATTCTGCAGTTTGGTCAAATAAAATGAGTATTTTTTTGTCATGGGATCAATATGGTCTTACATTTGTGGTGATTTCAAATGTAATTTATGAAACTCGTCGTATATGGCTTGATTTGAGCGGTGGACATAATGATATATTGCATGAAGGTCATACATTAACTAACGTTCAGCAAGGGATACGCCTGCAGAGAAATAGAAAATCAAGGGTAGACGTTTATGACATTTACATTTGCTTTGTTTCATATTCACAAACAAATATTTAAAGTAACCAAATTAAATCTATAATATTTTAACATTTAAGTAGCAGTGATGCTTTTTGCGGTATTAAAAATTGTGGAAAAACTGGGTTTGTACTAGATTTAATTGAAAAAGGATATAAGTACTTCTTTGACTATGTTATCATTGTGTGCTCAACATTTTGTGGCAACAAGACTTGCAGCAGGAAATGTACTAAGTAATTATTATCGATCATGGTGAGAAATTAAATAAATGGTTGGTGTTACATATCAGTATTTACTAGAATACTAACATTGTTTCTAATAAAAGGTTGCGCAAACTTAGTCGATGCAGAAAAGGAAGCAATCATTTAACCCAGTTGGCATTTAGTGGTAGACATTATGAAATAACAGTTTGGCTAGTTGTGCAACAATATAATACAATCAGTCGTTACTTCGGTGAGAATATTTGGTTTCTTGTTATGTTTTGCTGTATAGAGAAAAAACTATATAGGGTATATGTTTTGAGAAAAGTACGTAATATTAAATTAAATGAAAAGAGAAAATGTAGAACAATGAAAACAAAGCAAATGTACACGGTTAATAATGTGGCTTGAGTATCCATATGACAATATAGAGTTGAAGATTAACATTCACAGTGACCATATGGTAATATTTTTACTTTTACACTACATACATCTTGTCGTCATAAGAAAAAGTTACCTTATTTACAGAAAATATCATACAACTCATGTTGGTAGGATTTTGATGAACTCATTTCCTGGTAATTTATACATTGATTAAACAAAACATATTTGTACATATCAAATTGTACATTTTTCTTCATGACACATATCTTAATACCCATTCGTACCTTTTTCAATTACGTCAGATCTAAATGAATACAGCCTACGTCTGCGACCACAACATTCTTGAATAAACCAACCACTTTCTTGTTTACTAAGTGTATGCTGTAAATGTTATGGGTCTTGTAATGATTTGTGTAATAAAACTGAATGGTCTCTTTCGTGTCTACGTAACAGTTGTCAGTTTTAAAATGGATGCATAGTGAATATGTCTTTGAAATTTTATCATCATATCTTTAAGCTTGTTAAAACATTCATGCTTAAATTATTTTGATAATTAAAACACTGTAAATTCTCCCAAAATAGGTTTAGTTTAACTTATTTTTTTTATTTATACTAAAACCATTTTCTCATCTGTTATTGCCCTTCTTGCAGAAGATAAGTCTCTCCGATGCTTTTTTTTTTCTTCTTCATTGAACCAAGTTTTGTCATTATCCTCAGTGTAATTGATTAGTAAAAAAAATTTTTTTCAAAATCATTTGTTCCTTTGAGACTTATATCTGCAACTTTAATCGTTCCTGGAGATTCAGTTTTACATTTCGATAATGAAATACTGCTTTTGTATTGGTGGTCAATCGTACATGCTTAATATTATTGTCCTTTGTACTAAAAGGATAATAACTAAAAACAGAAAGTTGACCAAGTATGCAGAGCTGATGGGGAAATGCAAGAGCAGGGGATGGAGTACTTGGTTATTCCAAGTAGAGGTAGCAAGTAGAAGGTTTCCTGCTCATTCGGTCTGGAAGATGCTCAGTACTCTAGGGATAACAGAGAAAAACCTCAAAGTGGCGATTCAGGCACTGGGCTAAACTGCTGAAAGAGCGGCCATCTGGCTATGAATGAAGCGCGAGGACAAGAGCTGGCTGCCTATTACCAACAGGTAGGGACTGATCAACACTGCCTCCCCACCATCAGGAGGGTGTTTCGGGATAAGGGGCGAAATACCCAATGATAGATGGTGCAGCAGTGGATACACTGTATTACAATATTGATTCTTCTGGGTAACCAGTGACTTGCAGGAAAGGCTGGATGGCAACCGACGATAGATCGGTGACGCTGGAGAGACAAGTGATAGCTGAGAAAGACTAACTCAGGAGCATGACGGGGTGGCATCCCTTCATACTGCCCTCCTAAGGGGGCACCCACTACACAGCCACTACACAAAAAGAGGATGAACACCCCCAGAGTCTTCCGAGGTGGGGGGGGGGGGAAGATAAAAGACTCGAGACGACGGATTTATCGGTGACGAAACAGATAGTTCAACGGACTTTGACAGGCGTGGTAGTAGAGGCTAGATGCCATTGTGGGAAACTGTGCAAGAATTCAAGGGGTCTGAAGAACCATCAATCAAGGTCGCGTTGCGGGCCTGTGCGAAATCAGTTGCAGTCTAGCTCTGGTGAGACGGAGGAGGATATCAGCCAGGTATCACACCACAGTGTTGATGATCTCTGAGTAGCAGATTTGTCCCAGGCAAGTGCAGCTGGCAGAGTGGAGGAGAGGCAGACTCAGCACATTTTTTTGTCAGAACTGAAGAGAGACTACTGAACTCTTCGCAACCACCTGAGGAGGGAGCACCTCTTGCTTCAAGTCAGCCAAAGCTACAGTACCATCTCCGTTATACTATTTGTCATGGGCATGAATCTCATAATCAAAGCAGCAGAATGGGAGACAAAAATCAAAAACACAATGTCAAGGATGCGCGTACCAACCAACAAGGGATTCATGGAAGACCTGAAATTAACCACTGACACACATATCCAGGAAAGATGGGTATTGACAGCACTGGAGGAGACTTATCCTGGTCTCGCATTAAGTTTAAGCCAACGAAGTCCAGGAGCTTGGTGACAAGAAACGGTCGGGTCATCTCCCAGTTTGTGATAAAGATTCAAGATCAGGAGATCCCATCTATTCTGTATAATCCCATCAAATACCTTGGTGGTTTGATACAACGCTGAACGACACAAACGGCATAAAACGGATAAAGAAATAGGTAGACGAAGCGATGCGGAAGATTGACAGATCAGGACATCCCAGGAAATTCAAGGCATGGATGTACCAGAATGGACTACTGCCTAGACTGGAGAGCTTCGAGAGAACAATCAGCAAGTATCTGCACAGATGGTTTGGAGTCCTACCATCATTCACAGGAGTTGGATTCTGCACCAGCTATGGAATGCTCCAGCTACCATTGTCATCAGTGATGGAAGAGTACAAGGTGGCAAAAACAAGGGTACTTAGGATGCGAAAGCACTCGAAGGACAAGAATATCGCTGCTGCAGGCATTGAAGTCAGAACTGGTAGAAAAGTGGTCAGATTCCCGTGCAGTTGAATCAGCAGAAAGTAGACTCCAGCACAAGGACATAGTTTGAACAACCTGCATTGGAAGACAAGGCTTGGGAGCAGGTCACACCCAGCGCTGGAAGGAAACTGACCCAACCACGATAAGGTCAATTATCCAGGACGAGCTACGGAAAGTGGAGGAAACGAGTCCAACTGGGAATCCAAGGAGCAAGAACATGGTAGTCTTTACCAGAGAGGAAGCTAACGTGGTCTGATATCTGGAATTACGAGCCTCTCCGGATCCAGTTTCTAGGGAGATCAGTGTATGATCTTTCGCCATCTCCAGCAAACTTGCACAGATGGGGCCTCATTGAGAATCCCGCGTGTCCTCTTTGTGGTAAAAGAGGTAACCTAGAGCACATCCTGTCAGCATGCCAGACTTCACTAACACAAGGCCGATACAGATGGCAAGGTCCTCCGCGAGCTAGCAGACATCTTGGAGAGGGAGAGAAAGAAGAAAAGACCAGTACCAATCACCAGGCTGAGATTGATCAACTTTGTCAAAGAGGGAAAAACCAATAACACCTCACCACAGAGGAGGGGAATCCTCAATGAAGCAAAGAGTTGGGACATGAGTGTGGATCTCGGAAAGAAATTAGTTTTTCCAGAAATTGTCTAGACGTCTCTATGTTCAGATGTAGTGATTTGGTCAGAGTCTAGGAAGAAGCTGGTGGCTAAATAAGTTGACTGTATCTTGGGCGGAGAGGTGTGATGAGGCTCATGAAAGAAAGTTGACTAAGTATGCAGAGCTGATGGAGATATGCAAGAGCAGGAGATGGAGTACTTGATTGTTCCCAGTAGAGGTGGGAAGTAGAGGGTTTCCTGCTCAATCGGTCTGGAAGATGCTCAGTACTCTAGGGATAACAGAGAAGAACAGCAAAGTGGCGATTCAAGCACTGTGCAAAACTGCTGCAAGAGCGACCATCTGGCTATGATGAAGCGTTATAACAACAGCCGGCCGCCTACTACCAACATGTGGAGACTGATCAGCACCGTCTCCCCACCATCAGGAGGGTGTTTCGGTATAAGGGGCGAAACACCCAGTGATAGATGGTCCCGGCTGATGATGTTGGTGGTGCAGCAGTGGATACACTGTATTACAATATTCTAAACTCTTCCCTAATAGCACACACAATTAGATTATCTCTTTTAAAGTAATAGTCGTAAAGACTGATATCAGCCTTGAAAAATCATTAAATCGCACAACACTGATACCTATTTCTACCATAAAATACAATCAACATGACAACATGGGAGTCTCCTTCTCTTTCCGTATTTCTAACCGGTCACTTATTATGTATCCCGCGGTGTTGCTTATTTCACTCCTTTCGCTCATCAGTTATGTTATAAACATTCACTGATACTTTAAAGTCTTTTTTCAAAGTTATCAATATCCTTTATCTTTATTGGGCATATGTGAAACCAGTGACTATATTTGTAAGACCTATATTTTTAACATCCATTTGTGATCTGCCGGGGGAGGGGGTGAGATTTTTTTCTTATAATATTTCATCCTCTATAATAACAGTTCAATTTCATCAAATGTACTCACATTTGATATCGCTTGTATTTTGTGTTTCGTTTTTTCGTTTGATCAATTGGCTGCTCAACGTTACATTTATAACACCTGTTAGTACTCAGTACTCATTTATTCCACATTTATTACAAATGTATTGGACATTATAATTGACTTCTGACATTATTGTGCCATAAGCATCATTGACATTTTTCTAAAATCGATACAATCATTAAATAAATGACAGATGACCAATATCTTAGGTATTTATATTAGGATCCTAAAAGCCCAGATGCTTACACAATCAATTGTGACAACACATTAAAGGCGATAAAAAGAATGTTTTAAAAGTGAATTGAAAGAATGGTACCCCGAACAATCTACCTACACATTACACAAGCGAAATACAGTGGACTGAAATAATGGTATCGTAAACAATCTACCAAAATTACAGAAAAAAATATTTCCATACAAAAGAGTTTATGTAAATGACATTGATTCTCAGTGGTAGGCAGATAGAGACGATCTGGAAGTATACGACATGTATAACAACGAATATAAATACATTTTTACAGCGACATATATTTTCTCCTAATGTGCATGAACTGAAAAGGTGAAGTCGAAATGAGATCACGATGTATGTATTTAGAAGTATCTTCAAGGAACAGAAACCAACAAAAATACAAATTGATGAAGAGAAAAACATTTTTGAACGGAAAGCTAAAGAAGTTGCTTGAAAGAGAAAACATTAAATATTTTTATTTGCATTGTGATAAAAAGTCAGATGTAATAGAGAGGTTTAATAGAAGTTTGAAAACCAAAATGTGGAAGTATTGCACTTAAAATGAAATCAGAAATGGGTAGATGTATTGTCCAAACTGATCGATGGATAAAATAACACTTAATATAGATTCAAAGACATGACCTCAATTGAAGAAAGCAAAAAATAAAATAGATGCAAACTCTGGATTAATTTATTAGGTTACCTAACAACTGATACATTTGGAACACATTCAATATTTAAAGTTACAATTATGAAAAAAATATATCTCTAAGTTTTTGAAGGGGTACCTACCTAATTTTAAGGAAGACATTCTTAAAGATATAAATCTATATATTAGGCTATCCTGCTGTGTGTGTGTATGAATATATATATATATATATATATATATATATATATATATATATATATATATATATATATATATATATATCGGAAGACTTAAAGGGAGAGAACATTGATGGGATATTTAACAAGGATGAGTTGTTGCTCTATGATAAAAGGATGACTTATATCAAGTTGCGATTTTTAAAAAAGAGATTAAACGGCAAATATATGTATTTGAGAAATGAAAAGAATATGTTGATTATTTTAACAGTTGGAAACCAGCTGAAAATATTCCATCACTAAAGTATATTAATATTTAAAAAATAAAAAAAAAAAACGCGTACGTCGTTGTCTATAGATTCTGCTTGAGGGCAGCTATATATGAAGTACAACATTTACCACACCCAGGGAAGGTCACATTTTATATAGCAGAGTTTTGTCTACACTCCACATACTTTGTTCTCTGTAATCAGGAGTCTTTTTTCTTAAAGCCCTTTTTCACACGTGGCTTGTACACATATTTTCCATTTGGGGGCTTTTGTATTTTTAATTTTTGTTGCTCACATTTGAACCCTTTCTTATGGATATTTTTATCTTTAGAGTATACTTTTATCTGCTTTTTATGAATTAGCCCTGTAGGCAACGGGGTGGTATTCAATTCTTCATTTAGAACTACGGGCGGTGCGTGTCGCCATAAGACCATGCCTTAGAATTCAGACCTAAACAGGTAAAATACTAAATTAAAACCTTTCCATTTCAGGCTTTCATATATATTATTATTATTAAATCTTTTCATCTCTGTTAAAGTTATGTATCGCACTAAAGAAACTGCTCGTAAACACAAAGTATATTCCTTGATAACGAGTCTAACCAATGCGTAACTCTTGAAATCAATCATCACATAAATAAGTGCTTTCCGGCTAATTTTGAAAACAATTTACCACTGCATAATGATCACCTTTCATATATGATTAAATATAATTATTATTTACAGTGTGAATGACTGAAAAATAACTTTAAAAGCATTTTTTTAAAATGTATATTCTTTAACACATATAAATACAAATCGGAAAGTTGACAGGTAACAAATGTATTGAAATTTCTCGAAAACTACACAATCCGTTGAACAATAATACAGGAAACTAGGGACTATAACATCAACAAAGGCAACAATTTCACAGAATAAATCTCATTATCATGTATACAGAAAATCGAATGTATTTATTGATCCACAGGGTGGTACATGCATCTGTATTATCTCCCTTTGCCTAACGTGTGTTTTTTTTAGTTTACGAAGCCGTTCTTATATTTCGTGTGCTGAACAAAATACGGATCATTGACAAAATAAATATTGTAGACGCGTTACTAAGCTCATACAAGGTTGGTAAAAATAAAGGGCTTAGAAACTCTTTTATCTAATTATGATTGAGTGTGAATTTTGATGGTGAAAAATGCTGTGGTCGCTTAGAAAAGAAATACTAATTTTCTTTCACGATCATTTGGTAGTGATTACAAAAATGCAGTAGACGGTATGCGTTGTCGCAAGCCCCGGGCGACAATTCTCTACGCTGATTCTCTGCGACGATGATGGTCATGGTAACCAAGGAGAAAAATAATTGTTCAGTTTTAGAACTGACAAAACCCATGATAAATTTATGGCGCTTCAAAGAACAGAAATCGGGGATTATTTAAGGCAACAAAACACGTAATTAAGGTTTATGAAGTTCCAAATCTGATGATGTTTGGGCAGTAACATACAATTTACCTACTACTCACTTAGAATATTGTATGGATTACGACAAAATATGTGAGCAATCGAACATACGAGTACACCTATTATATCAACAACAAAAATTGAGACATTTAGATATAGTTTTAAAATGCGTACTCTACCCGTGCACAAAACTCTAGCTACATTTAAACAGATGAAATTCGATCATATCAGAAAGACAGTTTCGTTTTCTGAGAGTGTTTACATTCCAAGAGCTGGTTACATTTTGTTCTGTTCTAAAAAAAAAAAACCCCACCTCTACTAAGATTCTGCATGTTTGAAAGAGCACGACATTTTATTTCTTAGCTTGTACTGCAGAAATGTAAAAAAAACTATAATTGCACTTGAAATTCATGAATATCATACTCAGGTGATTCTTCAATGAAAATCTGAGTTTTATATTTCCCAAATGCACATATGTCCATTTTTCTTGACATTGCTGAGAATAGTCTACTTTTGATTTAGAAAACCACCTGCCTTCAGCGACCACAAATAAGATTCCTAATTGAATGTTAGTTATGGAAGGTACAAATAAAAATCTATGTATCAATGTATTTATTAGAAACAGAATCATCATCTATTTTTATTGATATGGCTTCATACATAGAACATTTGAACGAACTCCCTTACCTGAATTACAAATGAAACTTCAGCATAATTGCCAAACATGTCGACCACTCGTATTATGAAAGTAGTGTTGAAGTCAGCACTTGGATCTCCCACAAATGTGGTGACGACAGCTTCCATTTGGACTGAAATACATATGTACGACTGAAATTGTCCTTCCGACACAATATATAGCACTGCTGTTTGCTTGTCGGCTCTCTCGGCGTTTATCTATTTTATGCTAGTCCGTGAATTAGTGGATTTTCCAAGAAAAATAATTTTGATATATCACTTGAGTGAATAATGAAAAATACTTTTTAATTGCGGTCAATCGACATCGATAGCATTATGACAAAACAAAATTACCATTTAGTCACTTGCTTGGTCTGGCGGTGAGCATGGCCTTCTCACACGCAGGAGAACCAGAATCAATCCCACAATGTGCTAATTTTTTTCTTTATTTTATTTGCTTATGTGTTTTTGTACCTTGAATTAAGAAAGAGAATTATGTTACTAATGATATTTTCTTTGCGAATATACGCAAAGCACAGCAGAACATAAACGGTAAAGAGCTGACATTATCACGCTGGAAACCGTAATAAATCTGCTACTTCAATCTGCTATAAATATTGCTAGCCAATACGTTTAAGCATAAGAGAAAATGAATATTTGTTTGTTCCGAGTGAATAGCGCATACATTTCATCTTGTGGGTTTACAAATAAAGTATTTTCACCCACTTGACGAAATATATTCGCTATTCACTCGGTCCAAGCAAATATCCTCTATATCCATCAACTACTTAACACGCCTATTCATTCAGCCGTTGATGAACACAACGGTTGTAATTACAAGTGCAAATCCATAACAAAGCTGTTAATATTTCGCTGTCCAAATCTCAGTGTTGACAGCAACACTAAAGTTCGGAGTAAACGGCAAGCGCAAATAACAACAACATTTATACGATACCAAAACGTCCTCAGCATTTTCCATTGTATGCTAGAAAAACACATAGGATGTAAATAATGACCATTATGAACTGCCCTCAAGCCCCTGGTTGTTATTACGTCATAATAACTTCACCAACGTCGTGTCATTGTTAGCAGCGACGTAAGTGATACTTTCCGGCTATAAAGACCGAACGATTTCTTCAAAGTTCTCCATACAAATTTGCAGGAATGCCATAAAATAATAAAACTGCAGGTATGTCATTGACTGTTGAAACGTCATCGGGTGTTATTTTCAACACCTATCATTTTATAGGAATCTGTTCACCACATATCTAGCTGGATATTTGTCCGCCAAAAACTTACCAATTCGGAAAGTATCACTACAATTGCCTCAGAGTCTTTTTCATAGAGTCGAAGTTATTCGCTTCCCATAGGAAAGAGACGAGGAAATTCTGAATGGGAAAGACCGCTGCAATCAGAACGTCCTCGGCCTTTTCCATCGCATGGTAGAAAAAACTTCGGATGTAAATAATGGCCATTTTTAAAAGCCATCAAACCAGCATTTGTTATCACGTCTTAATAACTTCATCACATCACAATGACTAGATGACGTGACGTTGCTAGCAAAAACTTAATCAATGATTTCTTCAATTTTTCATTACGAAGTTGCAAGAATAACATTAAAAGTGCAGTTATTTCATTGATTGTTGAAACGTGATCGAGTGTTATTTTCAAAACCTATTGTTTTATAAGAATCTGTTCTTCGGACATCTAGCCGGATGTTCGTCCGCTCAAAACGCACCAATCTCGGAAGAATAGCTGCAATTACCGCCGAGTCTCTTTTAGAGAGTTGAAGCTATTCGCATTGGACTGGAAAGAGACGCGGACGTTCAGAATGAGACCCCTGGTGTCAATAGTTGAAGTTTTGAACTGCCCTCAAGCCCAAATTTGTTATTACGTCATAATAACATCATGGACGTCACAACGACTCGAGGACGTCTCTTTAGTCATAGCACGGTAAGCAATAGTTTCTTTATTGGAACCGGATGATTTCTTCAATTTTGTAATAAAGTGTTACAGGAATAAAATTAAAAAGTTAAAAGTGTAGGTATTTCATTGAAGATTGAAATGTTATCGAATGTTATTTTCAATACCTATCATTTTATAAGGATTTATTCTTGTCACAACTAGTCGGATGTTCGTCGGAAAGACCAAAGCTTGTGCATACCAAGTATCAGGGCTCTCTGTAGGTTTTTGAAAATGAATGTCCAGGATCATATTTTCTCCAAACAAGAACACTGCAGCAAACCAGAATGAAACTGTGTGTATTATTTCATATGCATATCAACACAGCCAAGCTTACATTTGTAACAGCAGTTAAGAATAAGTAAAATGTTAGAAGCTAACGTGTGCTGTTCTGTTACTAATATTACACAAAACAACCACACACATTTCTGACCGAAATTTGGCTCATTAAAACAAACGGAAAACAAAAATCAAAACCAATGTCTACTGAAAACAGATGACTTACATTGTGTAAAGTCAAGTGCATACAATGTATTGACTGGCATCATGCAACGCCAAGGAAATCTGGTACAATACGGCAAGTTCACGTTATGGGGAACGCTTCTTTCGATCAGGTGAAAAGAAACTTTTCTTTTTCTTTCAGTAAGCAACTCGCTTCTATAAGCTACTCAGGTTTCCATAAAAGGCTATACAAATTCGGACTTTTTGCGAATTGAAACAGCAACATTATGGAATCGGTTGTAAATGTCCTTTACGTTTTGAGGTAGACTGGTCACAGGACAGTATATAGGTTCTTCATTGGGGAAAAGAACGACTGCTGGGGATCAGTCAACATTTTGAAGGAGAATGACAATTACCTCCCTTAGCTCGATCGGTGTTTCGAATCAAGGTATTAACATCACATTCATATTATGATCATTTGTAAACGACCGCGCCTTGCACAGGCATTTTACATGCGTAGGTTTGTATATTTAAGAGTGATTTTATACTACACCTACATTCTAAATAATTTAACGATTGATGAAACTGATAACTGTTCTGACTTCCGCTTAGGAAAACGGAAAACAGATATAGCACAGGTAGCACTAAACAGTTTCGTATGATTGGTCAGTTGCAAATTTGTGATACTAGAGGTATGGATAAGTTATTCAACAGTATCTCCATTATTAATAACAAAGGTGCCATGAATGTATGTCTGTCATTGGTAGGCTTTGTGGAACATCAACTTTGTGCAACTTGGCTTAGAGTTTACGTTCAAGGTCACATTTATGGGTGTCTGTACAACTAAAATTAGCTATGCATTCGCATCTGTTTGGCAATTCTCAATGTAAGTAATTTTGTTAAAAAAAAGGTCCATTTATGGTTCACTTTTCTATTGTTGTTAATATATTTGGGTGATAAACCTTTACTACTGTCATTTCCACGATTTCGTTTGGTATTCATCTGTAATGTGGTCAAAAGGTCCAGTTTTACTGACTTTTACTGACTATTGACGGCTCTCTGAGTGTGAAAATAAACGGGTAAAACAACCTGAATAAATGTTTTCTTGCAAATATTTTATTTAGACAGTTTATCCGTCCTCTGACGAGCATCGAAATATCTGCATATGGAAGATTTTATTGCAATGTATTGCAGTGGGTGGATTTTCATTCCACATGGTACATGCAGGAATATAGTCCTTGTCCAGTACTATTTAGTGCTACCACAGGTTTATGCAGTTAATCTGAAGCGGTTTCCTAGTGGCCCTCAAAACATAACTGACAAAAATAGTAACTAATTCTTTTTCATAATATGCCACAAAGCTGAGAATGATGTTAGGTGCTTTCAATTGGCATAACCTGAAGTGTACACTACTTTTACTGTGGCACTGATATCTGCCAGGCTATTAAACTGATGAATGTCGATTTTTTCAAAATTAGGTGTAAAACGTCACTTCCTGTACCATTTTTACACTCATTATTGACGGTGCGCCATTTCATGAGATAAAACTTCATTAAAGAACTGCACTAGTAATGCTTTTGTCCTTGCAATTTATGTGCCTAGAACATATATGGAAAATGAAACAAAGAGAAACAATTTAAAGGCTTTTCCCTGTTTTTAGTTTTGAAATAACTTATCTGATACCATATAGTGACTTAAATTAGTTGGGTGAGATCTTATATATGCTGCTTCCGACTTAGTGGTTGGGGTGATGAAAAGCAAGTCCCATCTGGACAAAAATCCGGTCTAATGTTTAAGTGTCTGATATACTGTCGTAACTTTCTTTGCTTGTTTAACTTGCTTCACAAATTTTTAACGGCATACGACACATTTTGTCCACTCAGAGGATGACAAACATGGCAGGGAAGGAGAATTACCTGTGGATATGCGGAAACGAGCGTCACAAATATTACTGTATTGTTTGTGAATTATAGACGCCCTAGTACATACAGAGTAGGCTCATATCTACCGTCGCAAATTGATCCGCTAAATCAGGGTTTACGTTGCTTGTTCTACTTATAAATTCAAACGAACATCGTTGATCCTAACCTGACTTCCCACTCAGCGACGGCAGCTCTTTGTCCAAGCAGTTCGTAGTCAATTAGACGCGTTACACATAGTTTTCTTTGATGTTTTACGGCTCTACAACACATTAAGGTTATTTAGTGTCGAGCCTATTGGAATAAAGTATTTATCCCAGAGCCAAGCCATAGTAACCAATCAATGCTGATCAAATGGTATGATTCGAACCCGTTCCCTTCTAATCACTGAACCACAGTTCGGACTTGTGTAAAAACGACCGTCACTTTCTGGGTGGTCGATCGACAGAGTTAACTGCTGGTTTCATACATAAACAATAATGGTTGTTCTCCACAACCACTTACAGAAAGATCATACAAATATAATTTCGGTGGGTACCGTTCTTGTTCATATATGTATATTGGTTACTGCTATTCAATCAGTGAATGGTAACCTCCACGTGAAGGCGCGAAGTGTATTATTTTCGCAAGGCATTTCAGTCATTTTGAAGAAAATGTACACGAATTCCATGAAAGGACACCTGACTGACTATAGTGACACACTGACATACCGGTGCAGAACTAAATTTTATTCTCTCGGGTTTGTGTAGACAGGTTTGCGAGTTTTTTCGTACAGTAGTTTCATTGGCTACGAAGATGTCATTCGCAGACCGGGACAGAAACAAATTGTTGCATGTGTATTTTATTCCGCACGCTGGGGTCAGAACAGGATACCCATCTTAGTAGTTCATATCTAAATTGAGAGGGTTTGTTTGGGCTTGCCTTTCATTGTAAAATATTCCTGAACGGAAGTGCATTTCACCATGGAATAATTGGAAAAGAATCATTCTATATTTCGAGGTGCATTTATGTGTGGCTGTAAATGTAGAGCAGCGGAAGTGCTCACGCAAAGTCTATGTTACACATGGTCACAACCTTTGTTTTCACTGAACCAGAAATAGAGCCATTGACCCCGGTAGATGTTGATCAGCTATTAAATGTAAATATGGTGGGTAAGTGCTGTCAATTCTTGGTGTGTGTAATGGTATATAATAGCGCTGTCACTCCTAGGAATCATAGTGTGATTGATAGGTTGCTGTTAGTGTAGCTTGAAGAAATGTATCTATGTAATATATAGGAAAATTAAAGGTGTTCTGACCACCACTAACAAGACTGATGTGATGTCATTTATATTTATGAGACCACATATTGTCTGTCTGCGTTGCATTCGGAAATAACAAAAAAGTACTTTGTATCTTAAAGGATCTGCATTGGGGAATGTTGGCATATAGCATTCAATAGACGCGTGAATTTAATCCATCTCATTATCTAAGCTATTTAAAACAAAATAAACACGTATCTTACACATTTTCCTAGACACATAACATGGCAAAGATAAAAGCATTTTGTGCAGCATTTTAATGAAGTTACAGCCTCTTCAAGAGGTGCATTGTCAAAAAATCATACAAGCATTATACCAGAAATGTCTTTATACACCCCACTTTTAAATATTCCACATCCATTACTTTAACAGCCTGTCTGGTGCCAGTGACAAGAAAGTAGAGTAAATATCTGCCAATGCATGAAAAAGTCAAAGCATTTAGCATCAATCTAGTCTTTGTCGCACGAAAAAAAATAGGTACTATTTCATGTCAGCCATATGTTTGGCCACTATGAAACCGCATGGTATTAGTTGCGTCATGCCAATAGCGCGTTTATGTGGTTACATTTAAGCTTCATGCACTTTGAGAAATTGTGTCTCTGAACGGTACTTTAATCCGTGTACTAATATTGCACAATATAGGGACTTCCTTAGTCCTTCAAATCCGATTCCACTTAATAATGAGAAGAGGAACACATATCGCAACTTAAAGTTATCATCTAGCTGCTCAACATGAAATTAATATTCCTTCTTCATAAAGATTACATGACCTTCTGCCCCTGTCCCCTGCCACTATGTTCTTTTAAAGTTTCTTTTTTTCCAAACCGAACAGTGGAGTAAATATCCCGGAGCCTTCAAGCTTTTTGGAAAGCTAATGCTTGCTATCATAACTATTTTTGATCCCTAGAATTATCAACTGAAACTAATTATATCCTTACCAGTGTTCATTAAAAGCTTTGGAGGGTCATTATCGTTGTAATTGTTGTCCTGGTTTATAGAAAACGTTAGTTGTGGATTAACATCTATAACGGGGTCTTGCTTATCTCGTTCATCTTCGTCCTTCCAACCGGAACACTTGTATTTGATTTTTCCAAATGTCGCATTTACTGAAATAGTAATAATGATAATAATTAATAATAATAGTAATATAATTGAGTTTATTTTAGATAAAAAAAATATGCTATATTCGAAGGTAACTCGTCGTTAGAACATATCTAACAGTAACAAATTGGTTCCATTGTCCACTGGTCCAGATAGGTGAAGAAATTAATGATGAAATATGAATGCAATATCAACTTAGACAAGGTGAAGCAATAGCTATGCAGACAATAATGTAAATAACACATCTGTTACAATTACAGTATGTCAAAAGAAATACTGTTACAAACTTAGCGTTATATGGTTCCCAGTAGCATGCACGGGAAATCAATTATTCAAATAATTTAGTGTGGCAATTAGAGTTGGGATAGGGATACGGGACATCTATTAAGTTACTCATTGCAGTGTTTGATTAAATAAATGCAGAGAATGCATATATATGTTCATTTGTCATGCAAATTCTACAGTAGATTAGAAAGTTGATTAATCATAGCAGTCTCGAGAAAAAGTGCAACTAGTATAATGTTCAATTTGTGTTTGCTTTCATACACTCGCAGAAAGTCAAACTTGTTCCATGTGACTAGTGGCTGTTAAAGTGAAATAATCTGTTACTTTGTACGTATGCTTCGGCAACAATATTTACAATAATTTACTTTATTTAGTTCAATCTATGTTAAACTATCCTCTCTCTATTTCTCACCTGCTGTGTTATCCAGCATACATGTTCCTCCATACGGCGGCTCGTTTACGTACCAGATATTTGTGACAGTACCTTGTTGTCTTGTTGACGCAATATTAATGCGCGCCGTGATCAGGTACTTTCTGCCGACAGCAAAAGACTCCTTGTATATAAATATACCTTTGTGCTGGAGACCTAGAAAAATGAAGAAATTAAAGATATGGTATAGACAGGTATTTCGAACAGTGGTTGGAAATTGACGTATGATGCATCCCAAACACCTAGATAGATAGACAGATGGATGGATCAATGGAATGATAGATAGACGGGTTCTCTATACATTTAGATCAAACTATTTAAATATTATCTACCTAATATATAACTCCATCCATACATCCGTTATCTCTATCTGCCAATGTGTGCATCGGTTTGTATCTTTTTGTCTATTGTTATCGATTACAAATCGAAGTCCAGACTTCCGGTATAGCGACATGCAAGTAAAGTCTCATGTAAATATCGTGGATAGAGAAGACTCCGATTAGGATGGAAAGCACAGCCAAGGGTAACAAATATATACATATGTTGACTATGTAGATATTTGTGCATTCAGTGTAGGATTTTGAGTGCTTTAATCAAACCCGATTTTACAAAATTTGAAAAACAAAAATTTCAACTGTCCCGATTTGACTGAAATTCACACTACCGTACTTCACCCAAAATATATCCTTTGCAAATGCCGCCCAGGAAGGATAATGAGAATGAAAAAGAAAGCGATGAAGTTAGACGTCATTTACAAGGTAGAAAGAAAGAAGGTCTGGATAACTTTTTGAACCTCAGTGGAAGGTCTCAATCAAAGGCCAGTGGAGAGAAAGAAAGAGGTGACATTTTGTAGGAAATAAAATCTCTACAAAATACACTGGAAGGATGGCCAAAAGTAGAGGAGATTAACAGATTAGTGGAGAATAATGTGACAAAAGCTATGAACATAGCTACATAAAAGAAAAACTGAGACAAGTTGAGGAAAACTTGAATCTTATGAATTGGAAAATACAATCTTGAGGGATGAAATTGAATAAAAAGATAAGAAAATTGCTGCCCTTCGTATACAGATTGGGACCTTAAAAAGATGGGTAGGTGTGGCCCAAGTTGCGTATAATAGAATGGAACAATACTCAAAAAAAAAAAACAAACATAGAAATATTGGGAGCCCAAGAGAAAGAAAAGGAAAGATCTCCATCAGTTCTTGTTAGATACTATCCAAAAAAAGGGGACATCAGTAGTATGATATAGTGCGGGTTCTAGCACACTTTGTCGTTTTCGGTTTTTGGACCCTATAGAAGGCCCAGATTAATCTGAAATACCTTCAAGGGAGGGTTTTTTTGCCGAAAATGATCAAAAAAGTGAGATGAGCTAGGATCCGCACTTGGAGAACCTGTTAGATGGGGAATTGGGGGGTATATTACCAGTCAGGGTCGCTGTCTTCATCGGGGGCGGTTATTGTGAGGGTGGAGGCGTTTGCTATTAAAAACACTCTGTCTTCATACTTGAACAGACTAAATTTTAGTTTTCCACTTATTAGGAGACCCGGATGAAACTGTTTTTTGATTTGGGTACACGTATCTTTTGTTGCTGTCAAATACGATTGTGTTATCATCCACTGTTATTTTGGTGTGTTTCCTAGATAATTGAGGTTGTAAATCTTGAATCCGCTGCTAAAATTTGCTCAAGAACATCAAGAAACTTGAAGTATGTGCTGTCTTCGGTTCTGATTAGTGATAATTTGATTCGATCAGCACCTGATCGAAAACTAATACCAGACAATTCTGATTCGATTTGTGCTTCCAGGGGCTTGCCTCGAAACATAATGTTTTTGATTTTGCCATTTTTGATTAGTGTTATTTGTTCATTATTATTTGCAATTTCATTTGTCAAGTCAGCAATATTCGTCATCTTCTTTATTATATTTTAGATAATATTTCTTTAATTGAAATTTTTTTTATCCAAATATGATGTCAAGCACGTCATACGTTTCAGGGCAATAACCAATTGCGTATGTGTGGATTCCATCACTGCACCAGCGTTTGTCATCGTAGTTGCATAATCCTGCTTTGTTGATCACTGTTGTTGCAATTTTGTGTCGGTCGGATCGTATTGTGGTCATGCTAACATGGTTGTATTTTTCATGCATCGCAGCTTTGTAGTCATTGAATGTGATTACTTTGTTGAAGACGGTTTTTTGGATTCCTTTGGCCCGCTTTTTTATTGCGCCGTCAGCAAGTTTGATGCTGTACATTTTACTTCGCAGGCCAACAAATTCTGCGATTGGCACAAAGTTTGTTTCATTCTTGAACTTGCCTATCACTTTTTTGTTGTCATTGCACTGAAATCCACTGCCAGCCGGATAATCAGAGAGATCAAACCAGTCGCGATCGTTGTACATGTCCTGATAAATGTCGTCAGTGAACACGTGGTAGTACAGTGAATCTGTGTCTGTGAACAGCTATTTAGCGTTGGGGTATTTTTTCTTGAAGTAGTTGTAGTGGAAGTTGTACATTAGCATTTTCGATAGGTCCAGCTCTGTTGATCCTGTTGCAATTGGTTTGTTTAGGATTAGATTTGCTTTGCGTTTGTGAAGAGCCATAAGATTGTCATTGAAGATCTTTCTTGAGAGAAAAGTATCCGCCGCCTTAACCTTGTCTAGCCGTTCATCATTGTTTACTATTTCGATGTCTTGCCGTTTTCTGAGGTTCTCCATTGGTTTGCTAAATTCATCAACTTAAAAAAGTTTTTCTCGAAATCCGTTGTTGGCGGGTGTTAAAGTCGATGTAGTTTTTGAGAATGCAAGCTTGCTTAAATTTGAGTACTCGATAAATATTATTTATTATTAGGCCGTGGTCGCATGCTTGCTTCAACACTTAATAGTGTATGACGTAGCGCCGTTTGTTCATCAAGTTTGGAACTAATTTGTCTACTGTATTTTTGCTTAGGTCATATTTTTCTCTGTGCCGTATTTGTTCTGGAGCTAACTGGTTATCGTTGATCAGGATTTGCTCAGCACAAAATGGGTAATCGTTGTGTTGTTCATAGAGCTCAGCAGGGTAATCGAGATCCACTTCAACAAAGTATCCGATGTCATCAGGAATGACTTTGTCGGTTTCATTGCAGAACGTCTCTGCGGTTATCCACTTGTAGTCTCCGACTGGTAGGGGTTGGCTCATTGCCCAACCATAGAGGTTGTTTGTGTGGATGTAAATTATGTATCTGCTGGGCTCATCAGGGTTGTAGTCAGGGCAATACTTGTTGTTTGCTTTGGCATACTTTTGTGTTATTACAGAAATTCCGCCCCTGATACTTTTTTCGATAAACAAGAACATGTCGACGTCGGTAAATAAATCTAATGTAACCCCGCTTAGTTTTAGGGCTGCGTCCCAATCAAGACCTGGCGATGAATAGTACCAGGCTGGATCGAATTCGTAGTTGCGCATACATACGTCACGAAATTGCTCAAAAACATCAGCAAGAAGTAGCACGTCGGTGATCAAGTATAGATTATGGTAGTCGCCATATTTTCACAATTGAATTTAGACCATATTGTTTGAGCATGATCGTACTCTTTTTGGCTTATTCCACCAATACGGAGCTTTGAATAAAATTTGGAAATGTCTGGCAGGCTTGTTTAATCGAATTTGGAGAAGCCGTCCATGTACTCATATTGATACGTTCCTTTTTGTTTTAGCAGGCAAGCTTGTTCTTTTCCGAAGTACTCTTCGAGGCTGTTGAATCGTGTGCTGCGACGCTGCCATAAACTGAAAGTTATCGATGAATCTAAGACTTTTGAATGTCACCGAAATATACTTTTCAATGCTGTTTGGAATACATTTGATGCTTTTTGTGCTGAACTCTTCATTTCCAAAAGCCTCCACTATGATATGCGCATCGTATCCTCGGAAATTGTGAAAAACTACTGGAACGAATATGTGTTTTTGTTCGCCGCCAGATTTATTTAGTTCCTTTCTGATTAATTTTGCCTCCATTAACAATTGCTGTAGCAGCCACTTTCCAGGATTAACATCGCGATAGAAACGTATTGGCTTTGATAGATTACCATCTGATGAACATACTACCTTGTACGCGACGCCACATGGAATGTGGTTTTGTATTTTTGTTGTTGATGAAACATTAGGGTTGTTGATTGGGGCTTCTACTGTTTCCAGCAGTGACTCGAAATCGGCATAAATTATGAACGAAATTTTTGTGCTGTTCTTATGATTTTTGAAACTGAGTTTTGAGTGCTCGACGTCTGGCATTGTTGTTTTTTGGGTAACGGTGCAATAATCTCGATGTTTATTTAACAGCTCCTGAGTGTTACACCCTTTTAGACATCGATAACAAAAGAACATTTTTCCTTTATGTTTGTTGTATTGGCTGCCAGCAAGTCCGCCAAAATTTTTGATCCAACAATAGTGACCCTTGTAGAACAGGAGATTTATTGTTTTTGGTGATGCTGTTTCACTGATGAAACGTGGGTACAGTTCGTAGACTTTTGTCTTGAAATTCATCTCGATGCCAAATACATTGATGCTGATGTTATTTTGCCTTTCGAATTTTGGTATTTGGGAATCAGCAACAGGAAACTTAATTCCCTTGAAATTTAGTTTGTTCACGTGTTCAGTGTATTTTGACACCCGGTTTGGATTTCTGTCTGCGGGGAACAGTGCTGAAAGTACAGCCCACTGAAAACAACAATTGTCGTTGTTTTTAACGTTGACAACGCACTTGGTATTGCTGATCTGATATTGTAGTTCCACATACGACCCTCGTCGTAGTGGATTATATTTTGTTGTATGCAGGATAACGGCGTTGATACCCTCAAATTTCCAACCCGAGCCAGCCGACTCGTAGTCCTCGATTTTTTTTATTTATTTCTTGGTATAAATTTTCAAGTTTTCCATTCAGGTTAGATCCTGGTAGTATCATTGCCAGCTTGGTAGTGATATACGGATCTGATATTTCCTCATCACCATCGATTCCTTTTGTAAACAAGAACTTGTATTGGACCATGATTTTAAGTTCGCGAAATTTGGTTATCTGTGCGTTAACCACTGGGGCAATCAGCTGATAGAAGTCGTTGAACGCCAATCCGAATTTACCTGTGGTAGATTTTTGCAACGCAATTAGGTTATCAAAAATCCATGATGCTTCCGCTGCAGAAAATGATGATACAGATTTTCTCATTTTGAATACGGCTCGTTGTGCTAGAATCCGCAGTGGTGCTCTCAGGTTCATTATACTATGCTGCATATTGTTTCTTTAAATGAAAAATGACAGAAAAAATAGAATTAGAAACTTATGTGTTATATAAAAAATGAAACTTAGTGAACTTATTCCCGGGTACTATGATATGGAAGAATATCATTGTCACCACCTATACGATGGATACTCATGCAATATGTTGGGATAAATAATACACAATGATACTGGAGAACCGCCAGAAACTAGAACTACACCCGCGGGTTATAAAATGGTGATCGGTGACGAAGAAATATTTTTGAAGGACGTTATTTTCACATGTTTTTATGAATTTATTCCCGAGGGACGACAAGTATACCATGTCAATGGATCCTTTTTGGACTGCCATATTGACAATTTGGGATTGCAGGACGAATTTCAGCCGCATCCTCTCTAGAGCAAATACGAGGCGAATGACAAAGGAATCATCAGGCATGTAAAATCAAAAAATGTGGTTGGATTTATGTCAAATAGCGGATACCTGTTTCTTAGCGTTAATATTGGCTTTATAAAAAAATTATTGTCGCACCGATTTGTTCACGAGGTTTTTAATGGCCTAATTCCGAGTGGGTTTGTCATCGATCATTTGAAAAGCATTAAGGTAGACAATCTCCTTGAAAACCTCGACCTAGTGACACCAAAAGAAAATACAAAACGCGGCTTAGGAGGCTGAGTTAATTTTGGATCAGCTCGTCCGGTGATATCGACAGATACAGCAAACGGAATTCAATTACGCTTTTGGTCTATGTCTGATGCTGCGAGGTATTTTGATATACATCTGCAGTCTATAAAATCTGTTGCAGATGGTATCACAAGATCTGCTTTCTCAAAGAAACTCGAACGAAAAATAAAATTCGAGTACTGTTAATTTGTCTTTAGAATTCTAATAAGGTCTGCCACTTTGATGCAACTATGGCAATAATTCATTATTGTTTCTACATCCCAACTTACAATTATCTGTTCATTGTATGATTGCAGCTCCTCTTGTGTTAGCAGAACATTACTTTTTTCTGCTCCGATTTTGCTGGTTTCTTTTGCTAATTCCTATTGTGACATCTCCCTGAGTGATTCCAGGTGTTGCAAAACAATATCGTATTGCCTTTTCAAGATCCACCATATTTTGAATGTAACCCTTGGCGTGATATCTGATCACCATGATTATTATTTTATGCTACACAAAAATATACCACAAGTATGCCTAAAACTTGGGCTGATATTTTGCTTAAGCTTCGCAATGATGACCAAGAGATCTTATGACGCCAATTAGATTCGTTACCAACTGGACAACAGCGTCGACAGACCAGAGGCCTGTTGTGTGGGAACAATGAGGAAGGGCTTATTAAACTGAGTGACGATGATAGTGATACTTTACCCAATCAATCGCAGATCGGCCCAACAAACAAAAAATGTTATGGTCCATCAACAACAGGTGGGTACAATGTCAAGTATCATTTGACAAAAAAAAAAAAGAAGGAAATTTGACCTCAGTATAAGCGAGCAGACCGCGTTTAATAACTGTCTACGTATTTTTATGAACATCGGAATTCCTGGACGACAAAAAAATATAAAATTTGATTACATTTTTGCCAGGATTTTTTTGTCTCTTGTAGACACTGGCGTGTTGGACCGAGCCAGAGCTGACAAACTTATTCTTATGTGCAAGCCAGTCCGGTGCAAAAAAGTATCGTTGCAATACGAAAAAATATACAATGATATTATTCAGAGATCGATTTAGTCGGAACCCAACTGTTGAATTTGTCACTGTATCCGCGCCATTTTACAAACGATTGTTTTCCTTGCGTTTTTAGGACCTTTTCAATTACGAAGACGTTTTGCTGCGTCTGTACATCTGTGATCTTGTACATGACAGGAATTGTTGTCAGTATTCTGCTTATTATGAACACTTCTTCGGTCCAATTTTGAGTATAACCTTTTTCAAATTGTTTTTTTGCCAGCGAAATTCTGACTTTATCACCAACATTGAATTTGTGTCTGCGGTACAAATTTTCATTAGCAAGAAGCGGATTTGCAACAGCTTCGTTTGGCGTCATTTTGATGGAGAGATGTTTTGCGTTGTTGTAGTTAGAAACAATTTGCGGCAGCTGATCAACGTATCTGTTTGTGCTGTTTGTTGTCATCCACTTGTAAAGTCTCTCCTTTAATGTTCGATTGAATCGCTCGACTATCACGCTTTTTCCTTCGTTTCCTGTCGTGTATTTTTGGATGTTGTGTTTTTTTTAGCCAATCCTCAAACTGCTTGTTATAAAATTACACACCATGGTCGGTCAAAATTTTGTTTGGTTGACGACCACTACTCATAATAATTTTGTTGAACGCATACGTAATTGTGTTTCCCATCTTATTTTGTATTGGTTCACTAAATGCAAATCGACTCTGAACATCACGCGCGTTAAGCAAAAACCTTGTGTTGTCGTTGTCTGATGCGATCGATAACATATCAGTGAGATCGACAGACCAAATATCGTCAACTGCATTTGCGACAACACGCCTGCGGAGAAACTTTTTTTTTACAGGCTTAAAAAAGCTCATTGGCCAAATTAGTTGCAGCAGAGCCCGATCTTTCAAAGGAAGGTCCAAGACGAGATTTGGTTTTACCAAATCCGAGTTTATATTTTGTTCCGATGATTCCTTGGACCAATTTTCTGTCTATTCGCTCTCTCATGTTTGATGATTTTAGATCGCTAAGCTCGTTCAACATTTTTTTGTCGCATGTGTGTTTAGTATCGCCAGATGTATTAGCGTCTCTGTAACAAATATCATGCCTCATTGCAATTGCGTCAACGGAGTTGTAGGGCTCCTGCCCTGGCAGTGGATTACCATTTTCATCGAGTTGTTGATCAAGTGGATTCCATGGTCCGGTGTATTTATGGCCAGGCAATGTCCACCCACCTTTTGGTCTTGGCACCTTGCCAATTAATTTGTGAATGTCAATTGCGCCCCCTAGTACCTCTCGATGGCTGCATTTACTGCAATAACAAACTAATTTGTCTCCCTCGATACACAACACTTTACTTTTCTCACAAGGATACTGTTGATGGTGCATTTATAGTAGACTGCTTGACAAATCTGTTTTTCTTTTGGTGCAGATATCGCATACACGTTTGATCATGGTTCGATTATTTTTTGTTGTTTGGGTTACCTCATCGAGATTGCCAGTATTAGTTTTACACTTCAGGCAGTATGTTTGTGTCATTATTATATTTGGTATTCACACAAAATTCAAACTTAATTGGTCTGCGACCGACTGCAAAATTTGCCTGCGGCCAATTCAACACCTCAGTAGACCTGCCAGGATTGATCCAGCCATTCCCGCCAGCAGTGGGCCAATAAATCTCCATGCTTTCTGTTCTGGTGTTAGTATTATCACTGGAACTGCCTTCACTATTTTTTGTTGTTTTGGATGTGGATCTTGGTTTTGCTGTTCTGATTACCTTATAAATTTTATATTTTAGGTAGCATGTTTGTGCCATTATTATATTTGGTATTCACACAAAATTCAAATTTGTGAAACAAATTCAAGATTTAGTTTTTACCACGAACAAAATTCACCGCAATACTGTCGTTGTCCAAGCTTGGCCATGGTGTGAATTGAGAAATAAACTCGAGTATTGATTTGCCAGCAGCAAGTTGCCTAATTAACATGGTGCAATAGTATCCGCATGCTGATGTTCCTAATGATTGAATTTGATTTGACACGTAATTTATTGGCGTTGTCCTATAATTTGAAAATGACTGGACGTATCTTTTGATGGCATCGCTTGGCGGTAAGCCATAACTGTCAAAGTAATTGTTGTTGTAAGGTGCAACCCAGTGCGTCCCCGATCCATCATTAAAATCTAGAATGTTTACAACACAATGTGTTGTTGGTGATATTTTTTTTAACTTGTCTTTTGAGAACACGCCATTGAATCCGCGAATGCCTGAAAGTGCGTCATTGATTTCAAAATTACTTAACGCGTGATCTTTCTTTGAAAGATTCAACGCGTGATCTTTCTTTGAAAGATTTAACGCCTGGGGTTCGTTCCTGGGTATATCAAACCCCTGCCTATTCCCAGCATTGGCAAACAGATTTGGTATCATCGACCCTGCTATTCCAGCCAGCAGCGGGCCTATAAACCCCCCTTTTTTCATGTTGACTTTTTTGCTTTAGTAGTGGATTTAGGTTTTTGTCGAATCTGCGCTCGCCTGTGGCAGATCCGGATTTAGGTTTGGCTGCTCTGGTTGTGGCAGATTTTTTTTTCTTTTGTGGCATTATTATTTGTTCTTAGACAAAAATTAACCTGCGAATGTTGCTAGCAACATTTAAATTTGGACGTTGCTCGAGATGTTGCTTGCAACATCCACATCCATATCTTAAGCCTTGTATTTTAAAGCCAGTGTTGCCTGTTTGATACCAGCTCCATATATTTTATGAGGTTGACCTTTGGCTGAAATGTGGATGTTGCAAGCAACATCTCGAGCAACATCTCGAGCAACATTTGGTTGATCAGCGATCAGTTTATTTAAATCGTTGGATACTTCTTGCAACATCTGAGCGGATCGATCTACGACCAATCGAGAGCCAGCTATTCCCCGCCCACTAGTAGCTTTATTTGTTGCCCCTGATACTGCTCCTGATGCAGCTGCTAAACCCAGCCTTCCTAATGTTTCTAGTATCTTTGGCATCATCGTTTTTATGAGGGTTGCAGAAGCTGGTCCTAAAAATCCTCCCTTTGTTCGTCGATTTGATAATCGTGCTCTCTTTTTTTTGTGGTTTCGATTTTGTTGGCATAATATTTTAGATCCGCAGACAAAATGTCTATACTTGTACTATCATTCGTCCATTTACAGCATCAAGTGTGATGTATCGATCAGATGTGACCAGAGCGAATGTCTGGTATCCGGCACCAGGTGCAACACCGAGATTCCATGAGACTTCTATAACAGCCATTGATCCTGATAGACGTTCGCTGTGTTTGCTAACATCAAAGTGAAATATTGGATACAATGTTCTAAAATCCTCAGTTGAGATTTGACTTGCAGTATCGGTGTCCTAGTACTTTTGCATTGCTTCGATCAGCGACATGTATGCCCGAAAACATTTATTGTTGCAGCATTAAAATCGCAAACTAATTCTTTTTCTGGATATTGCTTGGAATTTATTCGTGCATATATTCGGTTTACATTAAGACTGTTAAACACGCGTTTGTTAAACGTTTGATCACCAGAATACCTTTCATCTGTTTGAAACACCACAAATATGTGGCGTGGTAGTTGTTCCGATGGGGCTGTTGTTATTCGCCACGTATAATTTGTTGTTTCTGGTATTACATTTTGTTTTGAGTAAAATGTATTTTTCTTGTAAACGCAGCTAGTGAATTTTCAAGTTCAAGTTGTTTTGAAATTGATGGCACAAGTTTTGGCATCCACATCGAAAGATGATTGATAACAAACTGCCCATCAGCAACAGCTGCATCTCTAAAAACAATATTGTTGTTGTTGTTTCTGTTTAGAACTACAGTATGCTTAATACTTCTAAAAACTTTGTTTACATCTTTGCAAAAAAGCCAAATATTGAGCTAAGTGGAAGAAACATTGTAATTTGTGCTCCGTCATCAGTAAACCTTTGTCGTTTATAATAACATTCATTAAATGCAGTATTTTTTGGATCACTTAATCCATTTTTAACAGCTCCGCCATCTCTTATAGCAGTACGAACAGCAGCAATGTCTGCATCATTCGCAACATAAGCGTACAAAGCAGCTCCTTGTTTAAATTCATTTCGGTCTGCAATTCCAGTACCAGTGTCCTTAAACCAAAACATATTTGTTGCAGTTGATTTCGAATAATCTTCGCTGAACGACAATACGTTTATGATAGTGCTTGCAATTGGAAGATGATCTTGTATGTCCTCGATGGTTTGATTGTTTAGCTGATATCGAGCACTTCTAAACAAACTAAATCCATTGTTTTGTAGTGTGATATTTGCGCCTGCCGCAGCTGCAACAGCTGCATTTGCTGCTGTCATTAAACGTCCGCGAATCTCAAGACATGCCTTATGAGGAAGCAAATAAATGTCTTTTGTCTCTGGTGCTGATTCTTCGCTCACCTGACGTGTTCATGTCATTGCTGAAAACATCAAGGTACTCAATGTATTCGAGTTCTGTTGCAGAGTCCTCCACGACATCTGCCGCGCTAATATCAAAATAAACTTTTGTTGTTGTCATTTATTAATCTTTGTTAGACAAAATTTAAAATGCTGCGACATCGGGCCTACTAATTCTGCTTATTTTGTTGTTAAGCTGTGATATTACTTGTTCTCCATCGTGCGACAACAATTTTTTTGCTGTTTTAATCATCGCGTTGGCTGTTTCCTTGGTTGGTGCAATCTCGCGGATACTTTCAGCAACAACTGCAGTATTTGGTTTTAAGATTAGGCTACCTATTTTTTGTCCAGTAGCGGTTCCAGCGGCAGACACTGCACCAGTGTCAAATGCCTTCGTTGCATCAAGTGCTACCGGGGCAAGTTTAGTCGCAAGCCCTGGTCCATGCTGAACAATTTTTGAAAAGATACTCCAGAAAATACTTCCGCCAATCACATGCTCTCGATAATATTTTCCTCTGTTGTACATTATTTGAATGGTCGTCACAAAATTGAATGTGGATGTTGCTCCGCAACATCTCGAGCAACATCTGACTTAGTTTTCTTTCAGATGCATGAAATATGTGACAAGTTCATTGTTGAGGTCTAGCTGGCGTCCAGCCTGATCGGTCAGCTGCATTATGATGGATGATATTTGCTGCTCAACATTGAGTGGATAATAAATAATTTGCCTCGGAGTGACCTGCACCAGTGCTCCCGGGGGAGAATCAGGATAAAAGCTATAAATCGTCTGCCCTCGTGCTCCCTTAGCTGAATACGATCCATTTGCAATGTTGCAATTAACTAAAATTGAATTAATACCAGTAATGGCTACAGGGAGCTCTCCATCAAACTGTGTTGTTGCACCACCACCTACATACTGTCGTGGCTCAAAGCCAAGCAGCGACGCAATACTTGCTGGGCCACCAAAGTCAACTGCGAAGTCGTTTTTAAGTGTGATTCGGGATCTCATCGTGTTATAATTGGGTTCCAAAAGAAAATCCTCAGACCCTATTTTTGATGTCAATATATCGCTGATGTCCACGAAGTTCTACACGCCTCGAGGAAAAGATATAGTCTCCCACGGAGATGCGGCCGCGGTCCTAAAAGTAAAGTTATTGTTAATACCTTCTTTAATGTTGGTAAAGCTGTTCCACATCGTAGCAGAAATAAGACCAATCAAGTACCTTTTTTTTGGATCAAGTGCGATCTTTACATAATAAACAGTAAAATTTGCGCTATTGTTTCCAGCCTGCGACGAATCCAAAAATAGTGTTGTTTCCATTGCTATACAATAATATTTTTACAAAACTAATCAATGGATGTTGCTAGCAACATCTACGATAAGATCGTTGTTCAGAATTTGGTACCCATGCAAATCCAAAAATCCATGTGATCTGAAGTAATCCAGTATTTCAGTGATTTCTGCACCAGTATTCCCTGCTTCCTTACACGAAATGATCAGCATTAATCTGTCAAAAATGTCTTTTGGTGATGAAAACACCTTTATTCCTGATCCTGATGATTATTTGCCTGCATCTCCTTCGCTGCCTGTGGTATAAGGATCTGAATATTCATCGATTGGAACGTAACTCGCATTAATATAATATTGTCGATAAACTCTTTGAATCGCTAAATCAACTCCATAATTTTTTGTGTTTTCAACATCAGCTGTAATTTCAGTAACCTTTTTACCTTTACCCTTAGTTTTATTATATGTCTTCAGGGTATCATTTAATGTTCTTAATTGCTCAGGATTCATTTTTAAAAGTTCTTCTGTTTTAAAAAGATGCTCAGAAATTGGTTGGTTGCCTTTTACCAAAGTTTCTATGCTTTTCATTTTGTTTGTAAAATCGCGGTCAGAAAACTCTTTAGCATGTTCTTGCACATTCGATAAATCAGGTATTTTACCACTCATTTTTATATTATTTTCCTCTAAAGCAAGCCTGCTTGCTATTTGTTTAATAACACCTTTTAATGCTCTTGTTTCTGATTTTTTTGTTTACTTCCGCTTGTTCTTTTCGTTGCTGTTCTTGTTTTTTTTAACTTTTTCAAGTTCGTCTTCAAGAATAGCTGCCCTATTTTTTATTTTTTTTCTGTTTCATATTCAGCTGCAGCACGAATCGCTTTTGACACTTGAAAAGCAGCTAGTTCATCTTGTTTGGATGTAATACTTTCAAGTTTTTGCTTTATTTCAGACGAACTTCCCGCAGTTGCAAGTGCAAGTTTAGATTCTTTACGGAATCTGTTTTGGTTGTTAGCGCTTTTTCAGCTTGGTCTGTAGCTTTTTCAACAGAGCTTGTTATGGGTTTAAACAACCTCGATAGATCTTCTTCAGTTTGCTGCTTACCAAATCGCGCTTCCTGAAATATTTCCCTGTTTCGCTTTTTGGATTCAGCAAGTTTTTCAAGCACACTTTTATCAACTGGCATCCTTATATCAAGAGCAACATAAAATTGAATGTTACAAGCCCAAACGAAACATTTTATCTGGATCTGATATCATTCGATCAAATACAAAGAAGTTGTGTTTGTCTGCTCGCGTTGCCTCATGATACAACTTCACAAATTCTTCTTTGCTAATTTCACCACAAAAGTCATGAGCAATCTTTTCAATGTCGGTGTTATCCAACCCTGAAAATAGTATAAACTAACCTGTGTTTCGCCTGATAAATTTATTGACATTAAAAATTCCCTGTGCAAGAAATATTGCATTACATCGTTTGTTTGGCGACTATGAAAAGTACGATTTAATTTTTTCAATTTCTTTGTGTTCGAGAGGAATATCATCAAATACAATGACCTTGTTTTCGGTGGAATCAACTTCAGTGATTGGTATGACGTCCTCGGGATCCCTAATAATAAAAGTGTCGTCGGTTAATCCAGTATTGGTTTTGAGGGCATCATTATATTCGCTCAATAAGTTGTATTTGTCCTGCTGCGGATTCACAGTATAGATGTAGGCTCTATCATAATTAAGTTTGTCATTGAGCAGCAAATCCATCAAAAGATTAGTTTTGCCTAATCCAGTTCGCCCAACAATCAAGTAATGGCAATTTGGCAGGTCACCATTATGTTTGTTCACGATCACGTTTTTTGTGTCAAAATTTAGAACCGGGATTCTTATAATTCTGTGAGACAAAATTTATTTTAGTGTGCTTGTTACCAATAATGTCTTATCAAACAATATTTGGGACTGCAATAGGAAACCTAGCATCAGGCAAAAATGGTGCAGATGCAGACCTAACAAATTATGTTAAAAAATCTGGAGACTCAATGAAAGGCAGCCTTGACATGGCAGGTAATCGTGTGTTAAATTTGGAAACAGCATACCCTCCAATCAGCGCAAATGACACGCAGGCAGCAAGTCTTGGGCAAATCGCCGCGGTTGATTCTTTAAAAGTCAACAAATCTGGTGATTCAATGGGGGGGGGGGGGGGACCTTAACATGGCAGGTAACCGCATACTAAATTTTATAAACAGCATACCCTCCAATCAACCCTGATAATACGCAGGCGGCAAGTCTGGGGCAAATCACCGGGATTGGTTCATCAAAGGTTAGTAAACCTGGCGACACCATGTCAGGAGTGCTTAACATGGAATAAAACAAAATAATCAACCTTGAGACTAAATATCCACCAGCTAATGCTGATAACACGCAGGCAGCAAGCTGGGTACAGTTAAAAGTTTTCCAAGCATCAAAGGTTAACAGAGCTGGCGACGCAATGTCTGGATCGCTATATATGGCAGGCAACCGTATAATTGGACTTGAGACGGGATATCTTCCATCAAACTAGGTTCCGAATCAGGCGGCAAGCTTGGGCCAACTCATAATAGTTGATTCTCAAAGTCAACAAATCCGGTGACACAATGACGGGTGTGCTTAACATGTCAAATAACAAAATTAGTGGGCTAACAACAACTTATCCTCCGACGGACAACGATTTGACTCAGGCGGCAAGTTTAGCTCAAATCAACACACTTGGTTCCCTAAAAGTAAACAAATCCGGTGACACAATGACGGGAGTGCTTAACATGTCAAATAACAAAATGAGTGGGTTAACAACAACTTATCCTCAAACGGATAATGACCAAACTCAGGCAACAAGTTTAGCTCAAATCAACACACTTGGTTCCTCAAAGGTCAACAAATCCGGTGACACTGACAGGCACGTTAACACTATCCAATAATGCTAAAGTGACCGGACTTCCAGTATCTTATCCACCAGGTGCAACTGATGCTGTTTCTTACTCGCAACTTAACACAAAAGATTCAGAGTATGTCCCACGCACTGGAACTACGATGCTTGGGTCCCTGAGCATGGGAGGATTTGTTTTAAACGGCATCAACACTGGTTTGGTGCCTGCAACGGATAGCGCTGTTAGTGTCCAATACTTGACTGATACTGTACTACTAAAAACTGGCGGAAAAATGACAGGAGCGCTAGACATGAACAACAAATCACTAACAAATTTGCCAGCGCCAGTAAACCCGGGAAATGCAGTTCCAAACTCGTCACTGACTAACTTGGCCAGCACGGAAGTCAAAAAAGTCGGTGACACAATGGCAGGTGACTTAACAATGACAGGCTGCAAAGTAAAAGCCGCAACGGCCCCAACAGTGGCAGACGACCTCACAAACAAGGCGTATGTTGATGCTAAGTTTTCTGGCGCAATTCGAGTCAAAAACAATGCTGGACATATTCCGCCGCTATCTGGAAATACTGGAAACCGTCCTGGGTTTGTTGTGTCGGCGCTGTCGACATATCCTGGCTACAATCCGTTCAATGCATTTGCTTATCATCTCCAATCCACGTTAAACACAAATGAGTGGGCAACCAACGGAGCGGCAGGTGCATTCTGGATCAGAATAGATTGTCCATCAGCTGTGGCGATTTGGAAGTTTCAACTTCGTGGCAGAGCAAGTGGCACAGAACGAATCTATGATTGGATATTTCAGGGTTCTAACGACGCTGTGACTTGGGTTAAGCTGTATCAAGCAACTAATACTTACATATGAAATACTGTGCAAAGTTTTTTGCTGGCAGCAGCATACACAGTAACCAAATATCTGTACTTTAGGTTGATGGTTAATCTTGCTGAGCCAACAAATCCAGGGCTCTCATTAATGCAAATTTTTACAGTAGATGATATTGTATAATCATAATAAATAATGAGCGACATAGTCAATGTTTGCCGCAATTTCTACAAGGAAATTTTTGAATTTGATAGATCACATACCACCAAACCAGAATTTGACCTGGATAAACACGCACATCATAAAGCAATTTACGAATTGGACAGCATAATACACGACCCGTCTCATGGTGAGACAGATAGTGTTCTAAATCTAAAATCTGTCACCGCAATGAGAAAAACTCAAATGAAGGAGCTTCTAGATCGGTACGACATATTTGCAGATCTACACTTGCTTGAGGAAACTAAAAAATTAGAAACACAAATCAGAAACTTGCTTCATGATACAATTTTGGAACTATCAAGAGACAATCTCCGCAGAATTCTAGGGTCAAAACTAATGCGAAGACGAAATTTTCGTACCAAAGTAAAATCTGACGATCATACAATAAGCTCTGGCCATATTGAAACCCTAGCTGCAAATAAACGGGCCAGCCTCAACAAAAACTTAAAATTACTTGATCATTTTAGTTAGCTTAGGTTCTTTAAGGAAATTGGACTGGATTATAACGACGTAGAAACAAATATTGCTGTCCATAACGAGCCAGATGATGCCCATATATTTGCCACCAGCTATTTGATTTTGTTATAATCAAAAACTGAAGGCTACAAAAACAAATACAGCGCAGGTGATATCGAAGAAACATTTGACGCTATCAAGGTAATTAACGCAAGATTAACAAACTTACCACCAGATGAAGTCGCTGCATTTTATAGAGAACTTAATGCACTTGATTGAAATACCCGAGAGTATCAAGTGGGAGCCAGATGATAATCGATTATCATACAGCAGAATAATAAAAGGTAACGATGATGTCATCCTGCTAAATAATCTAAAAAACCAAGACGTGTACTCAGCGCTACGCGACAAATTAAAAATCAAACTAAAAGTAAATGAGCTTTTGTCAGATGATAGTGTGTTAAACGACTTTGCAGCGGCGTACACAATTCTATACCAGCACCTTGTAACAAAACTGAAATTGCAAAATCAGCTAACGAAAAAGATCTTGATGTAAACAAAATAACACAAGTTCCAAATAAATTTGAGTTTCGATACAAAAAGGAGTATAAAGCTGAGGAAGAAGCTGAATTAAGCAAAATTAACTCTCCCGTATTTCAAAAATATAGGAACTTTATCAACGACGAAAAAAATGAAAATTTTATAAACCTAATTCAAGAGGCTGCACCAAAAATAAAATTTGAGGTTGCTGAACTGTACCGTAATTTAAATAAGTTTACTTCAGCATTATTTACGGTAATTCTGCTTAATAATATCTATCAAATTTATTTCCCTGCCAGGGATTCAAAACCATTTTATGAACATAGTTTTGCAGCGGCCAGCCAATATGTCATTGAAAATTATAAAAGACGATCTCGTATTAGCCAAATTTAAAAAATTTTCAGAAATAAAACTATTTATGATGTTAAAAAACAGCTTTATGATTATCGTGACGACCCTTTTGACATAAATAATCCTCCAGTATCTGATGGTGAACACATTCGAGTAATTTTTAATATGCAGCTCGATCCAAAACTATCCCAACTGATAAAAAGTATATATTCAGAAAGAAACCGACCAGAACATATTATTTTAAATTTTCTAAAACATCAAAATGTTAATGATGCTCCAGATGTTAATGATGCTCCAAATGTTAATGATTCTCCATCAGGTGCACCATCAAACACAAAAGAGAGATTTGCAACCGCATATGTGATTCTGCACAGGCACTTTACTTTTAAGCACGTCAACATAGACCTAATCAAAGGCGCGATCGAATTTGTTGACTCCCATGAGAACACAATCGGAGAAATAAATAACATAACAGAAGTTTCAAACACACTTGATCACAAGCCTGTGCTGTATTATGGCGACAATCTAGACCGCCAAATCAGAGATCCAAATGCGCCGCTGTTTCAAAAGTATAAAACTGTACTTGATGACTCGCAAAATATTGATTTTCGTGCGTTAGTTGTAAACGCAGCCACAAATTTAAAAATACTGCATTGAATTAGTCGCAGACTGATTAAGAATTTGTCAAAGACTAATTTATAATGAAACAAAAAAAAGTTGTCATCGACTTCAATCATATCTCAAAGGAAATACCTGAAGATGACAAAAAAGAGCTAATAGCATACTTTAATACGTACCACAAAAAGGCGTACTGCGCCAAAAAGGCATACTTGTACTATAGCAGAATTCTAAAACTAATATACTACGCCCCAATGCTTTTAACAACCAGCGGAATTATTTCTGCAGGTGGAACACTCAATCTATTTCTTCTGATATTGTCTGGCTCTGGAATATCCATCAGCACAGGGTTCAAACGCCTCGAACCAAAACTCGAGAACAAAAAATCGTCGTGCAAGTATGCCGAGTCTGTATACACAAAAATTCTTTCACAACTGCGAACGTCTTCGTGGTGAGCGATACGACCTGCTAGACCTAATACAAGAATTTCGAGTCAAAGACGACATGCTAAGCGACATCATTCCAAACAAGATATCCAAATACGAAACCAAATATGATCTCAAATTTATTCCATCAAATTAAATACGATGCATAACAATAATGGGAAATGCAATGTATACTGGATGTAATCTGGTGCTAAAAAGGATTGCATATCTAATCATAAATACTACAGCTAGCACAAGACCTAAATATAGGTTATCAACACATTTAAATAATCGAGTAAATGATCCAGTAATTATATCAGCAAAAAATTTTAAAAAAAACAGAAAATTGGATTCTTTCAATAACAGAGTGTGAATCGCTACAAATAGAAACAAAAGACCTAATTTTACAAAAATTTAATACTCCTAATAAGTACCAAAATTGTTTATTTATAATATCCAGAGCTTATACTTTCATAAGGTATGGTAATGAGCAATTAATAAACGGAAATATTATCACAATGGTTGCATATAACCAGATAGGCATACTGCAAAAAATGCTGTCCCTGATTATAATTCTATCTTAAAATCTGCTCAACAAATTTTCAATTAAACAAATATTATCCAAATATGATATGTGAACAGTAATACAACTTCTGCAGATGTGGCGCAGAATGAACTTAATCGTGCAAAAAGGATCGCAAAAAAGAAAGAAGATATAATTGATCTCATGATTAAGCTCACAACAAAAGCAAAAAGGACACTTAAAAAAATACTTGCTTCTAGAGATGAAGAAGAAAAACCAGATGACCTTATTATTTTAATTAGTCTTGCAGATAAAGCACAACATATGATAAACGCAGTAAAAAATCTTAACGGGCCGTTGTTTTACACAAGACACGCTACAGCTACTGCAGCAATTAATACAGATGTTATGGAAATATTAAGCAATCTTTTTGTTAATAAACACATATCACAAGACGAGTACAAGGATTTATCAAAGGGGTTTTGTCAGTATCGCAGTGATTCATTAATGGGCGCGCTTTTAACTGGCTGCACATCAATGGCACAAAACCTTATTCCTAAGCCAAAAACTCTGCCTGGTAATGAGACGCCTCCACCTTCACAATAACCCCCAATTCCCATTTTGACAGGTTCTCCAAGTGCGGATCCTAGCTCATCTCACTTTTTTGATCATTTTCGGCAAAAAAACCCTCCCTGGAAGGTATTTCAGATTAATCTGGGCCTTCTATAGGGTCCAAAAACCGAAAACGACAAAGTGTGCAAGAACCCGCACTATATCCATACTACTACATCTCCCTTACCCGTAATGACATAAAAGACATACATAGAATACCCTGAAATCATCAAAAGCCCAGCCCATCACTGTTAAATTCCGAAATATGGAAACTAAAAGGAAGCTTTATAAAGTGAAAAAGAAAATCATGGACAACACATGGGTTAAAATTCGAGATGATGTGACTGGTGATTATGTCGAGTTGATGAACAGACTATACTCTCACCAAGAGATTCAGTCACCTTGGTTCTACAGAGTAAGGAATCTAAGGTATGTATCAGATTCGAACTTTGTGATTCAAATGACGAGAAAGTGAAATAATTCCGAACCAGAAGACCTTACATGAAAAAAGATAAGTAAATAGACATAAAGTTATGTATTATTTCTAGGCCTTATTTAATTATAGTATTGAAATATTCGTGGAAGTTTTTGTGGAGTTTTCTTATTCCTCGTTGTCATATTCATCCTGGTATCCTTGTAACATAACGTATACTATACAATTCGTAATGCTGCTCATACAACACGGGATGTACGGTAATGAAGGCTTGATTTCGGGCACATGCAGACCATTTTGTATGTGTTGCACGTGTATATATTGCACGACCACATATATAATGTTGGGAATGCGTCTAGGTAAACAGATTTAGGCACATAAGTACACTGCTCGTAGCACGGACAAAAAGAAACTCATTATAGATCAGGCCAATTTATAAAAGACACACGTGCTCAAAAATCCAATATAGGTTTATTGTAAAGTCTGATACAAAATGGCAGAGGAGTTTTCAACGTTCCTTATTAATAGTAATATTCTATAATCAACTTAGGCTACTACTTGCTCGAGTGCGCACTACAAAAATATAGTCTCATTACGAATACAGATCTGACAGCATAATAGAGGATTCTAGCTCCACTTTTATAATTATGGTTTTATTTTTATTTATTTATTTTCAATTATTGGGCAAGCTCCATTAGAGATTTTTTGTTCTCCGAATATAAAGATAAATGCATAAAATATAGGGTCAAGAAGCTTGAGGTATCTACGAAATGCATCATCGTTTTTGTAAGGTTTACTATGAACTTGTGTATCTTGCTATCGGAAGAATATTGTCTTTGTATACTTTTTTCAGTGTCACTGTGCCAGTCCTGTTCCTACTTTATCTAACCTTTTCGTTATTCAATACTTGTTTCACTGACCATTTTATTGTTTAAAATTGTTTTTCATGTACTCTTTTTCCGAGGAGGGTATCGGTCCGATATGTATCAACATATCGATATGTAGTAGCCAGTTCAAGGATAATCTTTTGCTTTTTAATGTACTAAGCATGTCAAAAAGGTACATTTTAAAAACTATAACGGTGGATACTAAATTTAAAATAGAATCTGCAAACTGTCAGGGACTGGAATGCCCAATAACAGAAAAATGTCTTGAATTTTTTCAAAGGAAAAAAAGTATAGTAGTGTGTGTTTACAATGTAGAATGTCTGTATACAGCATGCACATATATAAATGTTATTTGATATTGAGAGAGGTCATCAAAAAGTATAAAAGCCTACATAAAACCTAATTCCGGACGAAATTTCAGATGAATAGTGGTGATGTTGGTGATGATGTCGACGACGATGATGATGATAATGCGATAGAAACTAGATACATTATACTAGTATTATAACGAGCTCAACAACCATAGTTATTGTTCCACAGACTTTCTCAATTCGTGGTGGTAGTAGTGTTGATTTCTCTTGGTGGTGCTGTTGTTTAGAGCAGTGATAGTGGTGGTGGTGATGACTGCATGAGTAATATTTATAGCAATGATGGTGGTGGTGATAGCGCCAGCGGCGACGGAGGCAGGCGTTGTAGCGATGATGACAACGACGACCAAGATGATGATGTAGACGTTGATGGGTGATAAATATTCTTGTGGACAGAGGCAGCGATTATAGTGTCAGTTATGGAGATGGAGGAGGACTTGGAAATGATGATGAAGGAATACTAGGACAAGGGAAAAGGGAAGGAGGAGAATACATGAATGAAAATACCTTACATGTTTGTGTTTTTAGTGCACCTGTAATGTTTACATAGACCTTTTGCACAGCGTCTCATTGTCTTACTTTCCCTCTAAACAGAGGCAGCGATTATGGTGGCAGTTATGGAGATAAGGGTAGACTTGGAAATGATGATGAAGGAGTACACGCAGAAGGGAAAAAGAGGAGAAGGAGAAAAAATGAATGAAGATACCTTACCTGTTTGTGTTTTTAGTGAGCCTTTGATGTTTACATAGACCTTTTGCACAGCGTCCCATTGTCTCACTTCCCATCTAAACGACACTCCCTTCGGCACGAGAGAGTCCAAATCGTTATTAGTAGTTTCCATCTCCAGCTGAACATTGTCATAGGCTAGCTTGTTGCTGACTCTACAGTTATAGATGCACCTTTCGAACAGAAGTAAAATGCATGTTAAATTTTAAATATTACCATCTCGTCTACGAGAAGATTTATAGCCCAGTTATAAAATTTAAATTGTTACCATTTAATATAGGGGTATGAGAACATTTCAACGCACAATATGCAATTAAATAAACAGACACATAGTTTTAATTCATCTAGTTGTTTAATACAGGAATGTTAATCTATCAAGAAAAGTAGAACGCATGAAACATAGTTCATTCCTCTGACGTCATAGAAATGGGTATAGTCCCCATTTCCCTTGTAAACACATTGGAAAAAGGCTGACACTGTCATCCCTTGTTTATCTGTAGCAAATATCGGTTTGTTACAGAAAAGGGGGAGCCAGCTTTCCTCCTGGCAAACAAGATTTAAAGGTGATTTTCAACTATTATGTTACAAACTAAAATTGACGTATTTTATTTTCAAGAGTAATTAAGTTCTTGAGAAATACTTACACGAACACCTGCTCCTAACAGACACATGTTTAGAGTAAACCCTTGCTCTTAACGGACACGTGTTTAGAATAAAAACACCTGTTTATAACAAAAACATGTTAAAGTGAACATCTGCTCTTAAAGGACTGTTGTTTAGAGTGAACACCTGACAATAAATAGATTATGAACATGAATGGCAATATGATTACTATAAATACAACTTATTCACTATTTTATCTGTTTTTATTGCACTTATAACAAACATTTTTTTCGCTCTGTGGATTCAACACTCATTTAAATTTATTAAATACATACTGAAATGTTTATATTTAAATAAATCAATAATCTAGACTCTTATAATAAATCAACAGTATCCAAAGCTAATCGGAAAAAAATGCCAGCCCACCTGTTAAAACTGAGCGGTGTGAATCAAAAAAGTTTAAACAAAATCATAAAGATTTAAAGATTTATTTCAAAGATATTTAAAAGAGTATAGATTTTACGGCGTTAAGAATCAAGATTTGTATGACTTTTTCAACGACATTGAACCGTACTTGAAGAAGATCATCATTCGGCAATTTCGTTCTGTAAAAGCATTGTTCCTCATAACGACAAACGTATGAAACGGCCTTCTAAAGAATTGGAAACAAAAATGAGAACACACATTTTTACCAAAGAACGAGACTTCTGAACACAATGCACAGACATAAAATGGATGATGTCATTTAATTCATTTTTGATATTTACATACCAAATTTTGACAGAAGATAAGCGAAAGTACAAAAGAGATTTATGACACGATTAAATATTTAACATTAGATGTAGATAGGTATCAACAGCTAACAGGAAACTCCTATATAGATTTGTCTGAATGGGTTAAGAACCAACAATGTTGTGCAAACGTTCAAAATATGCATACAAACTATGTTTGTATCTTTTGTCTATGTTATCGAGGCAATTTTAAAGATTCCCAAACGACATCCGCAGCGACTATCAATGCAATTTAGATAAATACATGTATTGGTTTAACAGATGTCCAGTAAAAATAGAGGCGATTGGAAATTTGAAGCTGAGTTCGATGTATCTGCAAATGTATATAAAATAATGGAAGGGTGTGGCTGTGGTTTGGAGAGAAACTGCATTAAACTGGTTAGAGTAACTGGGACACAGAAGGTCAGAGACGTTGATATACTAATCATATTCGCTTCAATGGATGATTCAAAATTTCAATGCGGTGGCCTAGTGTTGCACAGAAAGTGCACGTCTACAAATATGAAAGCTGCCATTACGCTGATGTACATAAACATCACAGACTGAAATATATTTGGTTTAAAAATTGTTTGATTTTTCATATACACCAGAACAATTATCAGAACACAAATTACTATGATACGGTGTAAAAAAATCGATAAATGTAACGCCTTACAAATTTATAAACTACCATCATCAATTAACAGTTACAAACTATTGCCGTACCGTACACGAAGTGTCCGTGCTGTTCACCAGAGACACAAATTGTGTTATTTCTATGCATCACTCATGCCATAAGCATTGTGTACTGGAGGTACAAGTCGATATTCTGGACCATGCAAACAGCTAAACACATTCCACCAGTTTTTTTTCCCCTGTACCTTAAGCCATAAGTTTACGAACTATCCATTTACAGAGGCACTGATTGTATTTAGGTTTTCAGAACTGCTTGGGTAGGAACGCAAAAATTGTGTACGGAGAATTAGGGCTCAAAAATGCAAAGCCTATTGCATTCGCAGAGGAAGATGAAAGACATTTGAACTCAACAAATACATGTCATATCTGTAAGACACAATATTTAAGGACAAAGTCACAGGTTCATCAAGACGCTTGTAAAAATTATATATGTGTTGATGTAAACGTCATACCTAATAGCAAAGATAAATCTATTTTATTTAGCAAGGATTTCCTTGATGATGGCTTCACGAAGGATGGTAAGGAGATAACAGTTCAAAGGGCAATTGTGTTAGTTATACTATTTTCATTTCAAGAGTCAATCAATGGGGGACCTCGCTAAACATTTGAATGATGAAAATAGTTACAGAAACACTAAATAATTGTAAAGACCTGACATACGAATGCATGGATAACTTTGAAAGGTTTAATTAAATAGATATTCTACCTAATGAAAACTTTTACTAATCACATTATGATTAAAAAGTGTCAACTGAGTCCGCTCTTTATCCGTCTGCCAGAGATCCTTGTAGACATCCCAAACATCGGTATCGACAATACGGGCCACTTCGTTCCCCTCAAGTTATACGCTGATCTGTTTGACGATGGCGTGGCCGTGGTTTTTCACGATTCTACGGCAGGCTTTAGTCAGAGCTGAGTCGCTGTTTAGCGCAATTGTAAATGCCGGCTTAGCAGTATCGGGCATAATGGGGGTTGGTGCTGACAGGCTAGGCGATGGGTGCCGTAACCCGCGGCTCCGGGGTCGAATCTCCATGGAGTACGAATTAAATTTCTCTAACCTGTATGACATTATTTATTCGTATTTAAAAATTATGTTAATGTTATCAAGCATTCTCCTGTAGAATCTAGGGATAGCACTTTCCGCTCTTTTTGGTGTATATTTGTAATTCTCTATAATAACATCTATATACCTTGATTTCTGTAGTAGGAATCCAGATGGACCGTGTACTTAGATGTGAATACATTACTGGGTCGGCATGCGGGTGTGTCTGCTGCGCACGAATGCCTATACCACCGACTTTGTAGCATCATTCTTTTTTCGTGATGTGTGCATGGTCGAGATGGCATAGGGGTTGGTGCTGACAGGCTAGACGACGGGTGCCATAACCCGCGGATCCAGGTTCGAATCTCCGTAGAATACGAATTAAAATTCTCAAACCTGTATGATAACATTATTTATTCGTATATATATATATATATATATATATATATATATATATATATATATATATATATATATATATATACGTAGATAGATAGATATAACGCTCTGTTACATCGAATTACCACATAATTACCAAAGATCATTCAATCTAGAAGGCGTTCTTACACCACATGGGTGAAGTAAAAACCAATATACATTTAATGATGTGTAAATATATAGATTTTGAATAGTACTGAAGAGTCCGTTCGGGAATGTGTTTACGTGTCAACCAAACAATACTTGTCGACATAAATGGACAATGCTGTTTTTTCTTCTTGATGTTATTCATTTCGTGATTGTGTAAGTAAATTCATCTCGTGACAGTTTTCTTGTGGTTAAAAAAATGTGTACATATGGAATTGTACCTTTGTTGTATCACACATTTGCGATTTCCTTACAAACTTTCTTTCCGTCCTTGTCCATCATAAAGTAATATAGTTACCTCTATAATATATGTCTCGTGGTTTTTTGGTATGATTGTTACCTCTCTAACTGGAAACACCCATGAACATTTTAAGGAGCACAAGTACTTTTCTTATTCATTTGTGGAATGTCATCCTTTGGATAGTCACTTGATGTAAAGATCATTTATGTTACTGTATGATTTCTTTTCTTTTTTTCTCTGCATCGGTACACAATGAATCAGTGCCAGTCATGAACGGTCTCATTATTTCACATAATAGTCATGTAGATATCCATGTGTGCTCGAGTTCAAATGCTCCATGACATCTGTAACGTTCTGGTAATCAACATTAGATATATTTGAATCGTTCAGTGATGAGTAAAAGTATTCGACGGATGTGATAGCTGTTTCATTTAACTTTTCAAAACTATTCGTGTATTCAGTGAGATAAATGTCTTTTTTCAGATATTTAGCTGTCATGCAAATGAAATGTTTCAGTGCTAACTATTATTTCTTTTCCTATTTCATCAGACTATGAACTATAAAATTCTAGCTAAACGAAATATATTTCTCGTGGTTTTTAGGTATGATTGTTACCACTTCATTTAGAACGGTCTCAGCAAGTGTCTTGAAGAACATACGACTGTCATAACCGGACAAGTTATGAGTGAACAATATTATGATTTGTTGATGTTTGAACTCAAATTGGATTCTTTTTGTGCTGGACCACTATATTTTCCTGTTACGTCTTCATAGTATCTAACATTACAATAACTTAAATCTTCCTATGTAAACATGATACGTCTCGAAATTTTCGGTCTAAATTCTTCGTACACATGTTTTTCAATATTACTTAAAATGCTCTAATACATTCTCTACCACTCTAAAACTATATGTGTGTATATCTTGTGGACTGATTTTAGGGACAAAGAAAACCCTAAATGAATATGCTTTGCTTTTTTGATTGTTTAAGATTGTACCATACACTCTGTTTGCACACAAGATACTACGTGTTCGGCACATTTCGCACCACCGATGGTATGACAATGGCTGTATCTAAATTGTATTTTGATGCACTGTCTATATGATCACTTGGCGTATTGTACACATATTCAAGAGTATAAAAAAACACCTACCATCTTTACTTTCTACTTTGAAACAAGCCTTTCATTGTTCACCCATTCAGGGAAATCTATCTTTGATCTTCCTCTGACCATTTGATACCAATCTATGTGCAACACAAAATATGCAATCCTGTCAAACATCCTTCTTGTACTTAGACTTATTTACTGTCCAAATTCAGTTCGTAAAATGTCGAATAAATGTGCAATTACATTAATAATTTTAAATATTAATATTTAATAGATTTAGATGCTTTATTCTGTGCTAAAATTTCTATATACAACTTTCTCTCCATCCTGGCGGTTTCTTCATAAGTCTAATCGTTAAGTTTAATTTACTTTCACTGAACTAACGTTTTTACTTTTTCTACGGATGGTCTTCGTTAAATATGGTTCAATGTGATCCAGCAATTCATAGAAATCATGACTGTTACCGCTGTAAAAATCTGAATTCGATTAAATTGCGATTAAATGAATCTCAAAGTCGCATAGTTTTTATTTTGTTACAGTATTTGCTTATTGATACATTTCAATTTTGTTCCAGTTGAGAAACGTATTACAATTGTCACTATTTTCATTTATTTAAATAAGAAAACTTTAAAATATATTCAATACTTTTATTTATTTAAGTAAGAAAAAAATTAAATATATATTTCATTATTTTGATTTATTAAAGTAAGTGAGAAACATTTTAATATATATGTCACTATTTTGATTTATTTAAGTAAGACAACATTCAATACAAGCTTCACTATTTGTATTGATATCAGCAAGAAAAATTTTTTAAATGTATGTTTCATTAATATACATGTAATTAAAACCTTAATCTTTGAGATTTATCTGAAATTGTGGCAAAGGCCAATCTACGCTATCTGGTATGTCAATTTCTGGGAGCAGCCATCTCTGGTATTTGGGGTGCACACGACCGCTCCAGAGACAGGATTCATTGCTCCTTCTTACGGTGAATTGAGAGAGTTGTTGCCTCATTATTCTTATGTCAAATCAGACGGCATGTCACTGTATCAATTCAACTGCATCCTATATGAAACTGCATTTTCTAATAACATGTAATCCTAAGCAATGTCATCTCAAATCCCTTGGCTTCAATTTGACGTCATATTGTTTTTGATTCAGGACCAATGAACCCAATCCATTCTCATACTTGAAAGAATAAATCGCCTATAGATTAAAGATAATAATTTCCTTATATATTGTTCCTGTTACCTTTAATTTTTCAACAGCATTTGGTTTATTTAAATACGTTTTTTAAGTAATTTTTCTTTAAAAGCACGCAGACTAAATTGAGATTCATTAATATAAACCTAGATGCAGTTGACTACTGTATTTTATGTTTTTAAATTTTCTCATTCGTTTTTAGATGTTTGAAAAGAAATTCTAGGAATAGGGTTAGCCGTGTTCGAACTGCAATGTATATACTACTTAATGTATTGTGTATACATTCGCCTTAGCGATACTAGTCATTGTTTAAAACCAAAACTTCAATTTAATATTTCACACCTATTACCGCAACATCGTGTCTTTTTTATTATTTGTTTATTTATGTACCTTGAAAATCTAAAATAGACAGGAATCTATAGCATTACATAGCCCTGCTCATAACAGACATAAGCTAATAATCGACCAATTACAAGTGGCATTCATAAAATTCTTCGCTTGCTCTCTAAACTAGTAGCCAGAACATACAAACATTATGCTATATGACTGTAAGATTCTAGAAACGGTAGAGCATTTAGTAATTTAATGATTTCTAATGTTCCGAATCCAAGGTACTGTAAAGAAACACGTAATATATATATATATATATATATATATATATATATATATATATATATATATATATATATATATATATATATATATATATATATACTAAAACTCTCTTACCTGTATGATAATATTATTTATTCGTATTTAAAAATTCTGTTAAATTTTATCAAGCATTCTCCTGTAGAATCCAGGGATTGCACTTTCCGCTCTGGTTGGTGTATATTTGTACTTCCCTCTCTCTCTCTCTCTCTCTCTCTCTCTCTATATATCTATATATATATATATATATATATATATATATATATATATATATATATATATATTGTTACGGCATTATGTATTATCTTTATAATAGTTTTCATTTGGGTTTATAATCATTGTATTATAATTCCTTAGTTTAATAGCATACGCTATTAGTAAAGTACAAATCAGCATGTTTACATGAGTCATGCTAAGTCCAGGGAAAATCAATAATTATGTCGGTCAGCTTAGCTCACAATGGTGAAACTCGTGGTAGCGCGCGCATATTTATGACCTTGAATCCTATATCAACATCTTGTTGATTCGAAATAAGGTAATGTAATTGCAGTGCAAAGGCACTTTTATCAGTATCATGCGCGACCTAGCTTCTGATTGGTAAGAATAACTTGTTTACTCGACAATGTTAGAACGTAGTTTCAGAGTTAAGAGTTTTTTCTCTTTTGCGCAGAAAGAGACTATATAATGCCAATTTAACCACTGAATGGGCATTCTTTGGCACTTTATCATAATAATAAGGTTATAGAGGAAGATTATTGTTGTTTGAAAATCAGCTGGTGAAATTCTATTATCTAAATAGTACATTTTGGATTTAAGTACTATTCTTCAAGGAACTTAACAATATTCTACATTCACAGGCGTTTACCTGGGATTAATAACATTTGGATTTAAAACTGTGTTTCTTGTGGCATATCAAGACATTAGTGACTTCATTCGGAACATTCATTCATTCGGAATACTTTGGATTCACTTCCGGATTATCAAAATTCAATAGGACATTTAGGATTATTTAGGAATTTCTAAACTGTAAGTTATTTTTAATTCTTTCACTTTGTTTGAAATATTTAATATTTTAGGAAATTAAATTTATATTTTAGAAATTGTGAAAGCTTGTTTGAGTCGTTCTTTCTTTTGTTACTATTTCTAACCCCTAGACGTAACTATATATATATATATATATATATATATATATATATATATATATATATATATATATATATATATATATATATATATAATTGGCTGTGCATTGCATGTCAATATGAAATACAGCATCAATGTATAATATGGTCTAGAGACTTGGATCTATATTTGGTTTTCCCCGACTTGGGGGTATTTTTGTTTTCAAAACAAGAGTGGTCCTGCGTGATAATATCAAAGACGGCACGAATGTATACTATAATCTGGTGACTTGGGGTAATTTTTTTTTTAAAATATGAGTTATCAAAAAATAGAAATACGAGATGGTAATACACAAAAATTACTGTCTGACTTCAACTTGATTTAACCGGTTTCAACTGATGAAGTGTTCCAGAATTAGCACGTCTATACTACTAAAATATTACGGAAATTATATAAAAAAAACATTGATAAAAACTCCAAGTAAAGTCAGCAAATATTTTTCATAACGTCAGCCTTTTGCTTTAATTATCGCAACATTCTGAGAATGGCTGGTGAATGAGCCATAGCACGTGTCTAAGTTATGGAAACTCCTTTCCAACGCCAAAGGAATGTTCTTGCGGAGCCCATTCGGTTCCAGGAATAGTTGGAAAGGTTGTTGCTTCCTCTATTTGACCTCTTGGAGTATCGGAGAATGTTCCACCACCTAATTCACATAACTTTTTCTACAAACTCTGTGTTTTCCTCCTTTAAAAAAGCACGGTGATTGAAGGAGGACTTTGAAGTACTTGGTGAACATATCATAAATATTGGAAGACATATGTTGAAATTATAATGATTTAAAATTGTATGTGGTATATAGTAACAGTCTCATAGGCGTTCCAGTGCGATTAGAGGTAGCGCTCTCACCAAAGGTGTATGTTCCTACCGAACATCAGTAAAACAGAAAGACGGTTTTGTTCATGTGTACGTACGGTTTGGGTAAATGCACAGATGGCGACCTCATGTCTGCCATAATTGATAGTACATCAATTATTGCCTAACATGGCAGTTCCCGTTCCGGGCATTCTCTTCTTAAAACTACGACTAACGGAATGGGATGAGGACATTCCGAGCAGGAGGCCCCCTGTGTCCGCCAAATGTCGGTTCTGTTGCACATAGTATAAACATCAGTTAAGACTTTGATCGGACCAATGACATCAGACCGCGACAAAGTTTCCAAAACGGCCAATCAATGATTAAAGTGACTTGTGTTCCTAGTATGAGCACCGTCAAAACACAGCCGATGTAAACATAAACATTTAGGTGGATGATTTAGTTTCTTCAACGGGCCTTTGGTTAATGACATCCTCTCCGTTCGGTCGAGGGGTCAGTTTCACCGCCTTCTCGTGAAAGAGTCGCCATGTATAATCTTTGCGAAAAAGGAGATTTTAGCCTTGAATCTGTCAAGCTCTTTCAGCAGTGATATAAATATTTATCACAGTGCCGTAGTTCTTGGGAATTACTTCATATAATTAAACTACATTGTCCGAACTATGCAGCACCTGTGTCCCAATACATTTTTACAGGTTAAAAATTGCAACAATTGTGAAACAAGGAAATAAATGCACACATACTTACTTCGCCTGTTGGAACATCTCTCTCTCTCTCTCTCTCTCTCTCTCTCTCTCTCTCTCTCTCTCTCTCTGTATCAAGCTACACTTGAAATAAGGCTAGTATAAACTACTTTGCAACAGGGGTCTATAGTGGTCAATCTGTTGCCTGTGTCTATGTTCTTGTATATATATATATATATATATATATATATATATATATATATATATATATATATATATATATATATATATATATATATAGAGAGAGAGAGAGAGAGAGAGAGAGAGAGAGAGAGAGAGATCTTACTTGATAATTAATGGAACTATATCTCCGGGTACGGCCTTCACGGCTTGTACAGCTATAGAAACACGGTTTCTCGTAATGTTAAACACACTGTTTCTCGTAATTTTAAACACAAACAGTGTCCAAACATTTTCACGAAGGTCCGTATTCGTAAATGTCATAAGCCTGCTACCGGCACTCTGTCCTGTGATTGAGCAATTTTGTTTCACGCCGGGAAAGTCAGTTTCATTCAGGTTCAGATCCTCGGCATCGTTAGAGATTAGCATGGAACTTCCTGAAATTTTTGTCAGGTACGCTAGAATTTCTACATCAGTCGCTTGATCAAGAAAGTAACAACGCCAACTGGATTTCAGTGAAATATTGTTGATTATTATTAGTTTTGTGGCAGGATCATGCGATGAACTGGCATTGATAGTGAACGTTTTCTCAGTAGTGTATGGAATCGTCAACATCGAACCACCGTCAATCCTGGCCACAAGGTTTGGGAGCCTAAAATCGACATATATATGGTCTATTAACCAGGCGATAGAATAGCTTATATTGAGGACAACCTTGTAGGGTTGTGTATGTGGAGCTTCGGTTTCAGATGGAAAAGTGAGGACTGATTTGGTTGGGAGGGCAAATGGAAGATTGTACTCAGCTGTCTCTGCAGTGTCCATGTATATTTTCCATTTGTACACAGGAGTTTCATTTCTACACAGATCTGTTGTTACAACTAGAGACGGCACCTACATGAAGAAAATGTAAGCATTTAAATTTCATAACGAAGTAGTGGTAATTCTTCATTTTTTACTTATTTTTTGTTGTTGTTGTTGTTGTCATTTTTGCATATTATCAATTATCAAATATTTGTGTATCAAAACTTATCGGTGATAAAACTTGTTCAATACAGTCATGTCATACAATCTATCAATATTGATAACTACGCCTCAGTCTTTAAGTACTTTTAATAACCCTACACTCGTATTGCTCATATTGGAATGTTATTTGAAATTTATGTTCTAAATTTACAAGTAAACTTGCATCAACATTTCTCTTATTAAAGACAAGACCGTAGAGAGAGAGAGACACTGAACAGTCAATATAGATTGCAAATTGCGCCACAGCTCCATGGGCAGCTTAGCGAAGAAAGTAATGTCACTTACGGTTACAGTATTCTGGATTGTTATAAGTATAATAATAATTCGTGTTCGTTCTGAAGTTGCAGTAACAGTATGTAAAGGTAGCCATGTACTCTGCAAGCATGCATGTCTTCTAATATTTCCTATAAAAATTCATTAAGTGTCTTATGTTACCTATATAAAAGAATTAGCTTATTTGTAATGCAGATTGAAAATCTAGTCAGTAAAACCACTGAAGACATCACACTTTACCTCCAATAAATTCGTTACGTATGTCCAAAGTGGCGTATTGATGTTCTTGAAAGGTTTGTCGAAGAAATATGGAATGGCAAAACAATCCATATATACTTCGACTGTCAGATTCAAGTCCATAGATGACAAATGGTTAAAGCAGGTGACATATATTTTGAAAATGCCATCAGCTGAAAATTGATACTCAGCGGTGATGTTAGATGCTGCGTCAACGTTCCCCACCATCGATGTGTTAGTCTCTCCACCAAAGTTGAAGACGCATGTAATATTCGCCAATGGAAGGTCATTTTCAGAATCTAAAACAACGCTAATGACGGCTGATCCTGTTGAAAAGGGAATGTAATCCGATTCGTTCAGAAGATGGATGTTTTTCACAGGATTTTCAACTACAACGGGCAGTTCAACTTCGATGTAATATTTATCGAGATTGCCTATAGATGACGGACAATTCACCAGGGATGGATCAATAGTACAATTCGCAATTGACTTATAAAATCCGGCTAATCCATATGTAAACGACTTTTGAATCGAGGGCAAAGATGGTGAATTTCCGTCGATGGCAACAGCTGAGAGATTGGTAACATCCAGATTAAACCAAGTTATTGCAAAGTTCGCGTTTCCGAAATTAACACTGCACGAGATCGAACCCATTGGTAGTAAAGCAGACGCATCTACTGCTAGTGTGTACCTCATGGTCTCGTTGTAGAAATGAATCGGGTTTGCAATCGTGTAGGTTATGTTATTCACAGCACGGACCGCTCTTATTTGTACAAATTGTTTGATTGGGTTGAACAGATTTATGTAGTTTGAAGTCTGAATCTCAAGGTAGTAGATCCCAGTTTCCTGCAATGCGTAGGAAATACATGAAGACCGAACTTGACCGCTGCAATGCTGTACAACTATCTTTTGCGTGATGTTTAAAGCGTTCATTTCATTGAGAAGGAAAGTGACATCTGATCCGAGACCAAGTATAAATGTCAGCGTGAAATTAAGTTTGGCCTCAACGTATTTGCATCTGTCATAGCTCAGAAGGTCTAAATTTTCTATCGTCTCCTGGATGGCAAGGACCACAAAATCCGATATGTTGTTGAGGGGGTTTGACACGGTGATGTTTATCAAGTAGAGACCTAAATCTGGTAGAAGATTTGAATCAAACGATACAAAATTTGGTCCGTTCTTGCCGTCGAAAGTATTCATGTACGTAACATTGAATGTCAAGTTGGATCCTTTCTCGACGTAGAGATTAAGTGTAACATTTGTGGAGGGGTAAATAATGCCGATGACGTGTATATCGGTGCCATTTGTGACGTCAAAACCCTCTATTGCATCACCGAAGTACAACGTTTTATTATCTGTTGCCAATATTTGTTCAGTGTGGCAAGTAATGTATACGTCATAGAAATTTGGCACCGTGTATTGGTACGTGTATCTCCATGGTGAGCTTGTATTGGGGAGATTGGTCAAAGCTGCAATACCGTCTCCATGGTCGTTGATGCATAACGATGTGCCGGTCATGCTTGCAAAATCGACGATCACACTTAGTCCATTATTCACGCCAGTAGCTTCAAAAATTGTGGAATTAAAAACAGCAGTTGTATCTGTCAAAAAGTAAAATTATATGAAAGAACTTCTAGAATTTGTACATTTATGTAAACAAAATAAATTGACAACGAATCTTCTAAAAGAAAACAAACATTTGTACGCAAAAGTGTGGCTTTTACATTTTTGAGAGTATCTACGTTAGATTATTGACCGTATGAAAACTCATTACCAGTTTTGAAGGAATATAATTTGCCATGATTTTATGTTCTAGTAAATAAAAATAATTGAAATAGTTTCTTGTTTATCTGAGATATTTTTTCACATCATACATAGAACAAAATTGTTTTGACAATACAAAAGCAAAGAAAATGGAGCAGGGAAATCTATAGATAACGTTCACGTCTGTAACTTTTGTAGGAATGGAATCATGGATGAAAACTGCATAAATGTATGTCCGGCAGCGCCAAATTCAGCCACTGTGTAATGTCCATATATATTGCTAATATGCATACATCAATCAGCATGACCCATCCGTTTGACCCTTCATTAGAATAGTTATAACGGCCTTCCATCCCAGAAATAAATAGAGTGGTGTACGGTAATGAGATAATTTCGCTCCACCATGCACTCAAAACGCATGGAATTCAATACCTATTTTTCAAATGGTTTCGTCATTAATGAATTTTCCTTTGAAAGTCATACGGACAGATCATGGTCTACGTATAATAATGATGTATTTTTGCTCGCTATTGCTGTACATCATATGTTTTTATATGAGTGATCTAGTATGACTAAGACATATCTTACTCTATCACACCTTTGACAAATTTCTGCGATCGTGATCGGCCAAGAGCGATCACTTGTTATCCATGTATATTATTTGCTTGTGTTTCCAGTGTCGCGTATCTAGTTGATGCAAAAGAGTTACGTCGTCTGAAAGAGCTATACCATTGTCAGTGAAGTCGAAAATAAGCCTTGTTGTATGCAAACCAATAATCGTACAGGTCAGTGAGAAAAAGACTCGTGTTAACTTGGAGAAAGTTTGAAAACTATGTTTGAGGCAGAAAAATTAAGAAAGAGTAACGCCTTGCCGAATATAAACCATACTGACTCCAGATCACTCCCGTGTCTTGGCGTAGCAAACTAGATTAAAAATAGCATTCTACATCGGTATTGGTTGACGCATGTGAACATATCTCGACGACGAAAGTTACGTTCTTGGAGGCGTATATTTTTTCGAAACACATGTACATTTCCTGCGATACTATTTTATTGTTGTCCAAATTTCATATATCAGATAATAAAGAGACTCAAACCAGTAATTTAAAAGAAAAGATACTCATCATTTGGACAGCTAAGATGTTCTTATATTTGAATGCGTTTACTTATTGTATAGAGGTTGTCACGGAATTATGTGTATTTAATGATGTCAATGCATTATATATGAATGAAAATGTACTCGGGTGTCGTTGCCGCGTACAGCGTTACCCGGGGGTGTTTTAATTTTTTACTTTAATTATTTCAAAATACTGAGTTCGGTTCATCCAGTGCTGCACGAGCAAAGTGCCCGCAGTGAGAAACCCCATTACCTCGAGATCATCTGGCTGTGCATTTTCACTACAACCAGGGTACTTATAGAGTAGATTCTCGTTGTCTTATCACAACACAACGAATTTTGTCATGAAGCTGTCAACCTTACGGACGGCTTCCTGATAAGGCTTATCTGAAGGTCTCCCAGAATTCTTAATATCTGGGTCCATCTCAGTAAGTAAGGTGGACTCGGGTGTTGGGGATTTGGGGAAAATTAAAAACTTCCGAATTTACATCGGGCTCTGCCCAACCAAAACAAGATGTTTACTGTGTATCTGAAAAGATGCACACCGATAACCGCTTTACGGGAACAATCTTCTGCTGTAGAGGTATGTGAACTATAAATTGTACTCTTTCCGTTTAGGTGATAGAATTGATTTATAGATTTAATGTTTGGAAATTTATTCTAAATTATAACTGAACAGACAAATTGAATTCAATTATACGTTGCGTGAATTAAAGGATGAGTACTGTCCGAGTTCTTATAATTCAGTGAGATTATTCTTGTCGGACACAGATTCATGTACGAACGGGGATATTATAATAATAATCTCGTAGCGTAGATCCGATGAAATGATTTAATGTGTAACAAAGCCAATTCATGTGCGCGCATGGGTAATGTATATTATTGTATTCGTACTTAACTGGGTCTCACGTACTACACGGCTCAGTCATGATATTTTTAGCTGTTTTTGTGACGAGGAGTCTTAGAACTATGCGGTGTTTCGTGCAAACCCGTATGCTGGGGTCGATGGTGACGTTGGCTCCGAGGACGGTATTGGTTTACTCCCAGTGAGGGACCAAAGTTTCGGGACCAGAGGGGCTGTATGGAATAAGGGGGTTATTGTGGGATCCATCGGCAGACTGGGAGGGGCGAAACATGCGTGGTGGCTCCTTAGCCATTCTACGAGAGCTGTGAAACCAGAAATACATCTTGATCGTGAACTGGACGCCACGAGGTACACATGTTCCATTTTTACTCAATATTAGTCAATAACACTATGAGTGAAATCATTAATTCAATATCGCTCTACATATTACAATCAATAATACATACATCCTATTTGTGGATGAAGCATACATTGTTCATATTTGTGTATAAATTCTATACATTGATCATCAATAGTGATAGATGCATATAACAATCATACTTGTTTTTAAATTCCATGCGTTGATTCTTGTTTGATTACTCGTTGAAGTTACATGATCGGATTAATTCCATTTAAGAACGATATCATTTCCTTATATCAGTTGTTGAACTCGGTGCGCATCATTCTGTTAAATCCATTGTTGGACTTTATGCGTACTAGTATGTGTAAGATTCATTCATCATTCAATTACATTATAAATAATATTTAATTCACAATATTGTGTACATTGTCTTCGTTAAATACAATCCCAAACCGACTTCATCCTGTTACGGAGGTGTACGGTTTTTCTATGTTTTTAGAAATTTTGAAAAAAATTCAACTCTTCACAAGGAAGTTAAACATTTGCAAGTCGGTATATATTTAAAACAAACACAATTTTTTTTAATACAAAATTAAAAAAAACAAAGAAAAAACTCAAGCTCTATTCAGTTTTCTCTGCCGACTAGAGAACAGTTTAAAACATTTAAACGACCTCAGTAAACACAGGTCACATATTTACATTATCCCAATCTTATATGGACAAGCACATATGTCATCCACATATCGATAAACATATATGCACATATGTATACATACTAGAATAGCATTTTGAGATACTTATTTAAGATTTTAGGGATTTTAACAACATCAATTTAAAAGGTAACTACTATTAAGCATGCTAGCGTTACTTTTTCTTAAGCAGTGTATACCACTTTAACGAAAAAAGTTCACCGACCTGCATTTTCAACATTAGGTCACTTGTCCATTTTGTTATATGCGCACTTTCACGGTTATATTGAGATTGATTAATTTTGTTCGTCCATCCGTGTTAGCATGAGTAATCGCTAATCTTCCTTGTAACCTGTCTCCGCCTATGCCGAGCGATGGAAGGTGTTCATATTTGATATGTTTCACGAGGATGTAAAAAGTTGCAAATTCTGAATGCAGCCCCATTAATGGGTAATTGGGGTGGGCTTAGAGATGAGGATGGGGACGGCGAAAATAAAATGTGAGTCTATTTGAGATGACTTTCAAGTCTTGTTTTTTTTCTCTTGTTCTCTACCTCGTAAAATACATCATGGGTCTCGTTAATGGACAAAGTTTGATCACAAGATATAACAAGACTTCATTTATTATATTTATTACAAACTTGTTACATACTTACTAGCGATTCTTGTACTACTTTTCAAATCAAACCGTACTAATATCGCGTAAACTTTACCAAACAAAAATCATTTAACTGAATAAATTACCATCAGCAGCACAGCTTGCGTCACCACGAAGATCTTTTAGCTGGAGGAAACAGAGCACCAGAAGAAAAAGAAGATATTTCATCCCAAAATAGTATTAGAAATGAATGAATAAGTAAATAAATAAATGATAAGATATATAGGGAATTTTTAAATGTACTGTGTCGTCGATATTTTCTTTAAAAATTATCATACAGTCCCACAGAAGTATATTAGTATATGGAAATATAAGGCGCCCACGATCTTATAAAGTAAAATACACATTGTTGCACACACCGTCAATATCGATCAAATATCAGATAAGATGAGATGAGGAAATGTCACAGAGAAAACAAAATCCTGATCAACTACTGGTAGGTATGTGCTGACAGTCTAGTGATGTACAAATTAAAATAAACGTAAACAACCAACGATGTGTTTTTCCAAAATATTTCAGTAAATTTTCTCGTCTCAGAGAAGGAAAAACCACTACCCCTTTTTCAAGAATTTAAGATCTAAAAATCAAATAGCAAAGGATTCTCTACACACACTGGAAACACTTTCTGAATTTATCTATTTGTACTGATTTATATATCTATCTATGAATCTATATATCGGTCTTTCTTTCTTCCGTTGTACTTTTTATTCTTTCTTTATCGATGAAACCTATTTCAGAAGAAAAGATTGAAACCAGTTTATTAGTACCGTCTGTACTCGCGTATAAGTTGACTCCAAATGCAAACAACATAGACCCTGATCTGCCGTCGCATAATGCGCCGGCAGATCAGGATCTATGTTGTTTGTTCTACTAATTAGTCCTTACAAACTGCATAGACCCCGATCTGCCGGCGTATTATGCGACGGCAGATCTGGGTCTATGCAGTTTGCAGTTGGTATTAACTTATACGCGAGTATATACGGTGATTGTAATGTACAGTATTCATGCGGAGATTATCAATCGGATGTACTGAGCACAAGCGCAAAGAGCATGTCGGTTAATCATGAAGTAGTATTGAAGCATTATCATCTGAAAGGTACGATTTATCACATGTCTTCATATTTATAATATGGTTTAGTCTATCATGTCACGGTATGATGCTTCCCCGGCGGGTCTTTTTGCCTCTAGAGCTAGAAGCATTCCTGTGGAGAAGCGTTTGAACTTTGATGATTATTTTTCATTTTTAGCTGTACAGGGTTGTAAGAATGATAACACAAATAAGAATGAATGGAGTTTTGGCATTTGACCAGTTTGTGAATGTATCTGAAGTATACCTTAAATTATACCACTAAGATAACTTCCAAAAATGTTACCTATACATTCAAGCAAAGTTAGCATGTGGTTATATCTTGACATTCTCCAAAATAAATTCAGTGATCTATCCATTATATCAGGTGCCAGGTCAAAGGCCATGATGAAGAATTTTGTACTGCACTTACATGTATCTTGTGAACATGTTAACTCGAACATAAGAGAATCTTTTTATGACCAAATTTGCTTTGTTGGAGTTGTTCAAGAATATTAGCGATGGTTTCAATACTTGGCAGTGAAAACATTGGATCTTATCTTCGATTCCTGCAAATTCTTTTTGACCCGTGCAGCATCGGAATAAGTGGTTCCACTGTCTGTCTATCATAGTTCGATTTATCCAAAGTCATCGACCTTGTTTATATTGAACCATGATTATGTTTCCAGTGTATTCTGGTATACATTCCGTGTTTCAATTTACATTGTGCATTGTTCATTCTACATATGACATGCTATGATAATATTGAAAAATCGGGTGTTATGCACAAGTGTATGTTAAAAACTATCATAGAAATGTGAAGGATCTAGTCACAGTTTTTCAGTCGAGTACACAATTTATCATGCTCTGTCTGACATATGCTGAATAATACAATTGTTTTCTTTGCAATGCAGATGAAGTCGACATAAATATAATCTTCACTACATCAGCCTTACAAGGAGTGTTCATGAACTTACAATTGTTCATAGTGTTATATTTGAACTGTTCTAGACACATTTCATGAAACAGATGGTAATTATAGCAGTTTATGAATTTTGATATGATGGAGATGAGCATTGTATAGAACACGCCAAACATGGACCTATCCTGAATCAGTATCTGCATAATATTTCATGTATCCTGAATCAGTATCTGCATAATATTTCATGTATCCTGAATCAGTATCTGCATAATACTCCATGTATCCTGACTCTAAGTTCAATTTATTCAACCTGGAGAGCCAGGGTAAATTTGGAAATATTTTCCTTTCAACTTTTGCCCAGAGGATACCAGAACTTTACACAAATGAATATAATTTCTCAATATCAGGACAATAACTTTCTCTCTCACTCATAACCGTAAAACTTGTTGTAGCGCACTTATTTCTTTTGTATATCATAAACTGGTCCTACCTCTAGCACCAAATATTTCAGTAACATGCTGACCACTGGATTGTTTCTTCTATTCAATTGTTATAGGTTAGAAGAAGTGCAACTCGTGAATTTCTCAAAGCATTTGTACACAAAGGAAATATACAATATAGGACTTTAAATTGAAGAAATACATTCAACACCAACCCACCACCACCATCAATGTAGTCTTTTGCAGTCATCATCATATCAATTAGAATTTACGAAAGATGATTCATTAACCTAGTTGTCACTACTCGTATGTCGCAAAAACAAAACAACAAAACATTGGGCAATACTATGATATGGTTCATCTGTCTCTCTTTGCACAAATCAATATCACCCAACTGCTTTGGATGACATTTACATTATTTCTCTATGAAGAAAACATGAGCAAGTGTGGTATCATTTAGAACCCCACTCCTCCGTGCTAAACAAGGTGGAGACTACAAAGGTCGAATGTACTAAATATATACTACAGTGACATTTTTCATAAGTTTTACAGACCAAACCTACAATAAAAAAGTCAGCATCAACAATATCTGCTTATTGCGAAGTGAATTATAATACCAACTGAAACACAATAATAGAATTATAAGACAGAGACAGAAATAACAAGTTACGGATACAACAAAGTACATTGGGGTGTGCTGAGGAGATCATTTTCAACATGTGTAGACACTCATAGCAGGGCACGTAATTAATGTAAAACATCTTAGGTTACACCTCCTCGGCCATGGTCCTGATGGCGATGGCAAGAGGGGAGGGGGAAATAAGGAAAGGGCTTCGAATTATAAAGCATAAGATGGCAATGTTCAGTATTAGTCACCGTGTGAACAGCATGAAGATATTAATGGCAAATCAATGAAGCTGACTTACTACTATAATTCATCTATTTTGAGGTTCCATTGTTTCATGTTATGATAAAGGCACCGATATGCCACAAGAGGAATATGAGGTCCTCTTGTGGCTCATGTTTTCTCCATGAGTTGTAGCCTTGACACTAGCGACCTAAGTCAAGAGGTAAGCCACATACCAAGTCATATAATGTAGGCATACTGTAAGTACTCTGAACATGAAATCCTATACTGAATATTCTTTCCTGATTGATAACTGCACATTTGCACAGAAATGTCAGCGATACACTCAACTGTTTCAAGGTATCATTCATTTGGATGTCACTTGTTTACAATAACATTGTAATATTTAGAAAGCGGCTACTTTCCCCGTCATTGCCATATATATAATATGTCAAACCTAAACACACCGGGACATAAAACAGGTCTTATAATGTTATGTCCAAAAAGGGGACATAATACTTAAGGACTGCCTCCAAGTCACGGCAACCCCATCAATATGACTTCCTTTGCTAGTTTAAAAGCACTTTTGAACGGCAGGTACAATTTTCGTTTACAAACTAAAAATGCAGAAAAATAATTATACTGAACAATCTGGACGGATTTCGAAAATGTGGTCACTCATATTGGTAGGTACGTACTAAAAAAATATGGTCATCATTTCAGCTTAATATTTGGTTACGGAACAGACGAACCTTTAAATTGTCTAGCGTGAACAGAATCATTGCGTTTAACCGAAGAAACTAAATTATAAAACAACCGATGCCATCTTGATATGTGCTTCGGAATCTCCAAAATTTTGTTGCATCCCATTTTTATATCCCAGTTTCGTTCAACCTATGAAATATAATTTAAACACCGGACACGCAAGGCAGATATTCATATCTAGGAATTAATTTCATAAGTAGTAATAGAAAAGTGATCCCATTTTCAGATTTTCAAACTTAATTCGCAAAAAATATGTCCGTTTTCACCGGAAATCCCACTGTTTTGTCGGATTTCTTAATTGAGAGCGATTGGTAGCCGTGATATATGAAAGTTGAACATTTGGCTTGTATATTACAATTATGAAACAAACTGAAGTCAGGTTGACCCAGTTTCAATGGTTACTATATTATGTCCACATTCGAAGTTTTTGGTCCAATGTGTATTCAATGAGCAACGCACACACAAATACAGACATACACAAACACAGACATAGACACACACAAAGAATGCAGGATGAACGTTTTTCTTGTAGATCTTCTTAGAGTAATAGCGATAATTTAACTAACTGCTACGAATATGAACAAAGCACCACATGACATGATTGTCAGGCCATAATGCAGGAATGTTTAGAAGAACAGATGACCTCTGAAGGAAGAAGAATGAGGACGACGACGACGACGATGATGATCATGACGGATACTAATAGACCATTTAACTACAAAAGAAAGAAGTTGAAAGAATATCACTTTTCCAAAGAAAGATCATTTCAAACGGAACAGCACATGTGTTAAGAAATACGGGTCTCATGGTACGTATGGGTATTATGTTCATGATTCGAAACGCATAGTCGATAAAGGAAGGCGTATTTACATTTATTGAGAATGTAGGAAATAATGGAACAAAGTCTGTATCAATGAGTGTAGCATACAGATCAAGATGAGGTAAAAGAATAAAACATGACAGACTCTGCAGAAGATAAACTTGATGATTTCCAGTGAAAACGAAAGTTGACACAGACATTCAACATTTTTTTAGTTAAGCACACAATGTAAATAGGAATTCAAAAGTAACATTTAGCAAACACTTCCGAACGTGGTAGGAAAAAATAATAATAAAAAAGAATTCGCACAAAAAATCAAAGGGACAGAAAAAATCAAATAAAAATAAAGAAAAAAAGAACGAAAAATATATCCGAAATTGTGAGGGGACTGTGAGTGGTTAAGGATGGGGGTACGGTGTGTATAAAACGCAGGCAGAGGACGTTCATTTGTAGTGGAGGAGTAAGCGTAATATTTTATGACATAAACTCGTGTGGTTTAATTCCTAACTATATATAGGTTTTTCATTTGAAGAATCAAATAGTCTTCTGTAGCGATCGACATTTCGACACGACTGTTTAATCTGCAAACGTGTTGGATTTCAATATGTTATATATCACAATTTGAATTTATTGAATACAAATTCCATTATGTTCTTTTTTATTATCCCCGTAATAGGTTGACCACGTGGTCGGGAAACACAATCCCAAGGCCACCTTACAGTCAAACATTTCTGCTTATCAGATAATCTAGGGCCAATAAATCTGATGTACATAAATTGAAAAGGAAAAAAAAAATGCATATAACACGCAATCTCTTTAGATACACAATTTCGATACACAAACACGAGTATACAGTGTCTAGGTGATATGCACTTTTGTGATATTACAGTATTTTGTTTTCGTCAAATCAGACCCAAATAAAGATAACAATTGCAAGAAAAAAAGGATTCTTACTCAAGTTACATATGCATGGTTGAGGTGCATTCTTGCACAGATCGGTCCTCTCTTTATTTCATTTAGCAGTGTATTTTTCAATGTTCTTATCCATTTCAACAGTGTATTTTTCAATGTTCTTATGCATTTCAACAGTGTATTTTTCAATGTTCTTATGCATTTCAACAGTGTATTTTTCAATGTTCTTATCCATTTCAACAGTGTATTTTTCAATGTTCTTATCCATTTCAACAGTGTATTTTTCAATGTTCTTATGCATTTCAACTATTTGCTAAAAATCATAAATGGTATGATTTTGCATATTGAATCTGTAAGTGTAAATATAATATTTAGCCAAAGCAAGCAAGAAATTACACAAAATGTCTAATTGTTCTCTTCCTAAAAATATTTATTTTTTTGACAAATATATAATATTTGGAAAACAAGGTGCAGAATGTTTAATACAGTGGTACCAAAACTGTCAAGCAATATAGCAATCACAGAACAGATGTTCAATACTTTCGTTCTCACTCTTACAGAAAGTACATTTGTCGTATAATATGGTAATTCTTTCAAAAACTTAATAGTAATCGTTATTTTATGAATTAATTTAAAATTAAAAGAGATCAAGTTGGTATCCATAGAACAAATATTCGCCCGACTATAAATCTCAGACCACTCCTCACTACTTATATTTTTATTTAATGCTTGCTTCCAAGTTTCTTGATTAGCAGTATGTTGCCTTTTACTTTTTTTTTACAAAATCTTTGTAAACAAATTTCAGTGAATTTTGTTTTTGCAAGTTCATTATATTATCGTCCTGCTTATCGAAATTATTGTGTACAAAATGGTTTTTTAAAGCATCTTTCTGTGATTTTGGGATTTTCGATATTAAGGATAAGTATTTGAAGAAATTATTGCATCTAGTTTTTCGTTGTATCATTCCATATGGTATTAAATTACTGTGCTCATCTACTAAATCATTAAGAATTTCAATGCCGGCTTCTGTCCGGATTTGTATTGATAGAACATTCTAAGGGGAACAAAGCTTAAAATACTCTGGGATAAATAATGATTTGCGGTTCCTCTTTCCAATAAGATACTGATAAAACGACATCCCTCCAAAACCTATATTTAATGAGCTTACGAAATTCTTCAAATTTCCTTCTCCCTAAATTAAAAATATACTGTTTTTGTATATACAGTTGTATTGACTAAATTCTGCCACGCTCCATCTTCATTTTGCAGCAGTCTTTTAACCCATCTTTTTTCAATGTACCTAATGAATCAATAAATGTGAGCCATATTTAGTCCTCCCTCATTCTCAGAAGATACAAGGATATCACGTTTAATTCTTTCTACTTTACCACCTCCTACAACTTGAAATAAGGTACGATTAAGTTCTGTTTCAACTTTTACTGTTGGATTTGGAAGTGCTGAAGAAAAGATGTATGAATATGGGCAGAACAAGAATTTTTACAAAATTACCTTACCAACTACTGAAAGATGTCTTTGACTCCAGCTTGTCAGCATTCTTTTTACAGTCCTTAATTTCTTCCTATAACTGATTTTACCAAGTGTTGTAAATCTAGAGAAAAGTCTATGCCAAGAAGTCTAAAGTTTAAAGAAGACCAATTTAGGTCCATATCGGGACATATTCTTACATTGGAAAGTTTCTTGTTTCCATTCCAAATAGCTTTTGCTGTTCTTATGTTTTATTTAAGTCCAGATAATAGAAAATAAAATAGCAATATATCCATAGTTGCTTTTAGAGAAAGTTGAGATTCATCAGGAAGAGTAAATGCGTCATCGACATACTGACCCAATTTGTACTCACTGACATCAAATATTAGTCCCCATACATTTAAATGTTGCTTTATATTTATCGCTAAAATATCAGCACCAATGAAAAACAAATATGGCGCAAATGGATCTCCTTGACGACATCCTCTTTCAAGTCTAGAAAATGATGACATATTTCCTTTATGTATAACACAACTTGTAGAGTTATTACAAACTGTTTAAACCACTTACAAACAGAATAACCAAATTTAAAGATTGTAAAGCTTTTTCCACAAAGCTCCTGTAATTGAGACAAGGGCTTTTTCAAAGTCTATTAGCCTGATATTTTCTCTAATGAATCTATTCTTCATAAATCCTTTTTGAGTATCACTGATTATTGATGGAAGAATTTTTTTACTCCTAGCTGCAATAGCTCCCTAAGCAATGTTATAGTCAGTATTTACAAGAGATATAGGTCTCCAATATTGAATGTATCTTCTGTATTTTTCTTCCTTTGGTAAAGATATGATGACTCCTTGAACCTGACAATCTGAATGTTTTCCTACAGTATATCCATAATGTATTGATCCCCCAAGATCCTTTAAATTTTTTTTTATATAACTCTGGATTGAATCAATCTGAGACTGGACCTGTTCCATTTTCCATCTTTTTTGCAGACTTACCGTATTCATCCGGTGAAGTAGACCCTCGCATGATTCTCTTTCCTAAGTTTAATATTTGTGACTAAAACATTTATTTTGAGCTTCTTGAGTAGATTCAACATAAAGTTGAGCTATTCTGCTTTTGTACAATTCCATATAAAACTGTTTGTGAGCTTTAAAAATATCATTTTGGTTCCATATATTTGTCCCATCATTTAAAATCATTTCCTTTATTGTCTTATTGACGTCTGTTTTTTTTTTTTTTCTTCTTCAAGATCTAAAAAGTACTTTGTACTTATTTGCTCAAAACTCGCACCATCTACACTTCGATCTTAATATAACACCTTCTATGTATTATATCCTATATTCCTCTAATTCTGCTTTCTTTTCTTTCTAAATTTTCCAGGGCTTCCCCATCTCTGTTATCTGACAATCCTCTATGAATTTCTAATATTTCCTGTTCAATTTCCTTTACTTTTTCCCGTTTCTCTTTGTTTTCCTAATATAATAAACAATAGTTTCAGATCTTATTCTCATTTTCAAATTTTCAAAGAAAATTTGATCATTACAGGAAAGAGAAACATTTAGAGAGTCCAACACATTTTAACCAAATCAGTATATTCAATGTCCCTCAACAGTTTCCAATATCCTCTTCCCCTTGAACACTTTGAAAAAGCCACACGCAAAACAATAGCTGCATGATCAGTCTTACAACCTGGTAAGATACACACATCAGTGTATTCATGTGAATAGCATCGATACAAGAAAATAATCGAATCTGCTTTGTTTCAATGAAGATTTTTTTCTCCAGGTATACATCTTTAAGTCTTGATTGTAATTTCTCTAGGTGTCAATTAATTCCAATTCGTTTTTTCCGGTCTTGAATTGCAGCACTAGACTGTTGGTGTTTGTAATTCCAACCTACCGTATGTACGCGCGTATAATTTAAGTCCAGATGCAAACAACATAGACCCTGATCTGCCGTGGCATAATGCGCCGGAAGATAAGGGTCTATGTTCTTTGTTCTACTGATTAGTCCTTACAAATTGCATAGACCCAGATCTGCCGGCGCATTCTGCGCCGGCAGATTCGAGTCCATACAGTTTGCAGTTGGTACCGTATTGTACGCGAGTACAGATGGTAAGTCTTGAATGATATTCCAATCTCCAAACATTATAATAGATGAGTCCTCGAAAGCTAATATTTCTTCCCTCAGCCTTCTAAACAGGTTAGGATTATCATCAGTATAGCCATACAAATTCACAACAGTTATTTTATTGACATTTTAATGAAGATATGTAATATAATAAATCTCTCTTGACTGTTACATCTTTCTCTGTGAATCTCAAATTCAAAAGTATTTCTAATGAATATTGAGACCCCATTACTATTACTGGAGCAGTGGCTAAATATACATTTGTATCCCCGTTCAGCAGTCCAATAATCTTCATCGTTCTTTGTACTGAGTTTTTTGTAAGCATACTGCAGATACCTTCTTTTGTTTTACCCAGTGGAGATTATCCCTTCGTTCAAAGACCGAACCTTGCAAGCTCCTAACATTCATAGATAAAACATTTATGTCATTATCCATGAAAACAGCATTAATTTCATATATACGTGTTCTTGTACAGGAATAAATGAAATAATTATCACCTCAAATTTATCATACGCATGACATTCACACTCACACAAAATACAAACATCCGTCATAAAGCCATCCATAGTGTGACAGTACGTGCTGTAGATTTGGCTGCTGTTAACATTGATACAGTGGAAAATAAATTACAAGAAAGTGAAAAGAGTCTATCTGAGATAACTCTTATGAACCTCCTCCGACAATCCTTTTCAGAGCTTAACAAAATCAGTTGAGTGAACCAATAGGCACAGAAAATAACAGCTTAAATGAATGAATGAATGAATGAATGAATGAATGAATGAATGAATGAATGAATGAATGAATGAATGAAAGAAAAAAGGAAGAAAAAGAAGTATTAGTGGAAATATACATGGATTTGATGAATGAGTGAATGAATGAGCGAGGAAGAAAATTGATTGTGGATGAGTAATGATGAAAATGACGAGTGAATGAATGAGTACATATTTGTGTGTATAAGTGAAAGAGAATTTATGAATTAGCGAATGAATTGATGAAGGAAAGATATAACTAAATGGATGAGCGAATAATGAATCGTTTAATTAATGAAAGAGCTGATGAGAAAATGAATGAAGTACCAAAAAGAAAAAAGGAATTAAATAACCGACAACAGAATAAAAGGAAACCAAGAGAGATTATTCAACAAATTAAACAAAAAACAAATAAATAAATAAACCACAATGCAATAAGAGAATGAACTTTGAACGAATGAATGATCAATATATTAATGAATAAGTTGACAAGGTGAATATCTGAATGAGATATGAAGTTTGTCAGTTTCTCTTATGTGGAATACTACTAAATGAGCAAATAAGAAATGAAGAATCCTATTTACCGAGAATAAATGGATTTAACATGACTGATTCTGCTGAACATCAAACTAGACACAGGTACTGTATCAATCCGACATATATTTAATTGAAAGGAGGCTTGTATTATATATATATATATATATATATATATATATATATATATATATATATATATATATATCTATATATATATATATTAGAACCTGGTTATGAAATATAGTTATGAATAGGTATGAAAACTAAGAATGGAAAACTGATTTACTGATAGCTTGGAAAATGAGCCACTAAAAACAATAACAAAAAGAAATAGAACCAGATAAATCAGATTTTGGTAAATGAATTCATTCCTATTCTTGAATTTTGGTTCTTAAAGATCAGTCTGTAAGGAATCTATTTTAATTGTGTTGCTCAAATCAGATATAATTTGAGAGGAAATATATATTTACAATATTCATTGGGAAATACTAAAGTGCGCACTCATTGTTTGGATTAATACATTTTTTCGGGATTTATGTGAACTCATTAAGATACATTCTGGATTACATCATTGTGGTACATCAGGACACTCAAGACTTGTTGTAGATCAGGACATTCAAGGCTATTAGAATTCATTCAGAACATTAAATATTTTTCGACTTGTGATTAGGACACTTAAGATTATTTGGACCTTAATTCACGTTATTGTAAGTGTCTTTGGAATTTTCACTTTAATTGTCTAGAAATAAATTGTTTGTTGAATTTACTTGATTTTGATGGTTTCACTTCTTTCTGTTACATATATTTAGGCCATATAGTCGTAACACCTGGATCAATCAAACTTGTGTCAGATGCCTCTATTGGGGAACAATTCTGTTATCTGGTTTTCTTTTGTTGCTTGCCTTGGTCTTTCTTTCCACTAATGCTTGTAGATAATTTTGTTAGGACTAATTTTTTACTCACTACCACTCATTTGTCACACTGACAGTTATTACCCACTAATTGGCAAACAATTCTTAATAATGATGGTAACTGATGAACATTATTAGAGACATGTAATTATAATGAACTCAGTCAAATAAACTAGATAGGGAATGTTCTAAAAACTGCACCACTAAACTTTAAAAAAAAATTGTATATGATCAACCAGTAATTGTATCTACCCTACATTCCTTGAATACTCACATATCCTCCAAACAAATTTGAACCATTTCACCGCAAAAAAACCCTACTTCTAACTTCAAGAATCAAAGCCACCTCAGTAGCTTCCACTTATAGCCACCATTACTATCACTCCAATGCCATGTTATGCGTAAAAATTGATCAAAGTTGATCGAGGAGAGCCTTTGTGAAGTTTCAAGGAATAGTAATTTGCAGACTGATGCCGAAAGACCTGTGAAGGACGAAGCACGGTGAACGACGCGAAAGAGCTACATCACCGGTTGACCTTCTGGCGAGGCGGACCCATTCTAGATGTAATAGATAAATATAATTTGTTTAAAATGTGCTTAAGGAAACTGAGTCAGAGTAAATGGAGAATTATTCTGACACCGCCACCACCAACAACAAAAAACATCCGTGTAATGTCAATCAAATTTAATGTTTTGCATTGTTTCTTTATTTATTTAGAAAAAAAAAACAATATATAAAACCACTAAATAATGTTTCAAAATTTAGTATTATTACAGTACTTGCTACATATGCACTTATTAAATATTTGACAAATTATTTTTAATCATCTGATTCTCATTTATATGCTAACATCCAGAAAAACTCTTTTTTCACAAAACTTAAAATTTTATTTTATAGCCTTTGTACATAGTGAGATTTTATATAATATACATATATTTGACAAATTTATGACAAGCAATAACCTTTGCAATACATCGGATCTTTGTAGATACACCCTGCTATGAGCAAATTTTATAAGCGATACAGACAGTAACAGCTACGGTACTACAATTTCAAAGCTCTTTGATTTAATATTGACTTTAATATAATATCGACTTTGGATAATGAGTTTTGACTTAGAAATGAAAGTAAACTAAAATTGTGTTATAAGAAACAGGCTGTTCATTTCGAGGATCAATTAAGCCTTGTATTTTATTTATGAATCTTCTCTCACTTTAGTGTCAATTTGTTTCGTCTGATTTCCTTTGAGGGAAACATTTTACACATCGACTACTAAGTTAATTAGATTTAAATTGAATGAGCTAAGTTAATGATATTTAATTTTTAACTGAGTGCTTTTAAAATCTAGTCCGTAGACTAACGAATTGTTAGTGATTTTGTATCGATTTTATATTATAAACTTTTTGTGGTGCCGCGTGTTGTGTTTCTCTCAGTTTTTATGTGTTGATTCTCTACGATTCTTGTAATTTGTTTCTCACTTGAATGTATAGGAAAATTATTATTCTCTGAATACAGATTGCCTTTTACTTACACACAAATGACCTTTTTTTTCTCAAGAAGTCTGTAAGTGTTCTAAAAGGACTTAATATTTTTCGATTTTAGCCGCTCATGCATCTTAGAGTAGTTCGTAAATTTCAGGATTTAGTTTCCTATATAAAATGCAACCACAACGAAAGTCGCATATAACTAACTCGAAACTAGCGTTTTCATATATTCATAGTATTGAGAATTTTTATGTGAAAGTGTTGAAAACAACTGTACTTGGTATAATCAAAAGTGTATCAGAAAAGTGAAAGGATGACGCATGTCATGTCGTTGCGTTTTAACGGCCGTTATTCCCCCTACCACCCCCACCATCTCTTCTCATAGAAATTCACCCATCCAGCAACCTCTGTAACGAACTGAGGGTTTCTTTTATTTTCTAGTAGCGAGTATCGAGTTAACAAAAGCTAGTATCGAGTAGAGAAAAGCGAGTATCTAGTTGAAAAAAGCGAGTACAGAGTTGAAAAAAGCGAGTATCGAGTGGAGAAAAGCGAGAATCGAGTTGAAAAAAGCGAGTATTGAGTAGACAAAAGCGAGTATCGAGCTGAAAAAAGCGAGAAAGGCAAGAATCGAGTAGAGAAAAGCGAGTATCGAGTAGAGAAAGGCGAGTATCGAGCTGACAAAAGCGAGTATTGAGTAGAGAAAAGCAAGTATCGAGTAGACAAAAGCAAGTATCGAGTAGACAAAAGGGAGTATCGAGTAGAGAAAAGCAAGTATCGAGTAAAGAAAAGCGAGTGTCGAGTTGAAAAAGCGAGTATTGAGTTCATAAAGCGAGTATCGAGTAGAACAAAGCGAGTATAGAGTAGAGAAAATGTATTAAAGAAGCAGAAGAAACACTGATCTTCTCAGCTGTAATGTAGGTCACTGGCTCAAATTACATAATATATGTAACATTTTCAAATAATAAGCATGTGAGTGAGATAGAATATATATATATATATATATATATATATATATATATATATATATATATATATATATATATATATATATATATATATACCACACACACACAAATAACAAAGTATATCATTATGACATAAGCTTCACCGGTTTGATACCCGCCCAGGCCAGCCAGGGTCGGCTGCCTCGACGTGTCCTTGGGAAAGGCGCTTTTAATTACTAGCTCTTGTCATATGAAATCAACCTTTTATACAATGCAGTATATTTTGTATAAAGCAGCTTCCCCTGTTACAATTTTCTATTGACCAGCCTGTCTATCCGTAGACTGTCAATTTGGGTATGTTCTCTTCTCTTTATTTTTAAATCTTGTTATTCAAGCCAAACTGCCGGGCCAGCCATACTGCCCAGGCCAAAGTAACTGTTTCAAGTGTTGCTTCAATATCATGAAAGACCTACAGTGTAGTAGTAAAGTAGTAAACGGCCTCGGTCCCATCGTAGGAATCTTGTTCTTGACCTAATGGTCATTATTTATGTGCTTTTAAGTTTTGACTATTGTGAATACAGCATGTTCCGAAATCCATCAATACATTTTAAATGATATTCTTGGCAATTTTCTGCACTAAAGATACTTTCTCCAAATGTTTTTTGATTGATATAGACCATTTTAAATCGAGAAGGCGGGGGTAGGGTGAAGTGGGCAAATGGTCTTAATTTTGCTACTCTAAGTGGTCGGTGCCATAGTTTTGAGGGTTTTTTTTCACCCGATTAAAAAAATGATTGGTCCATTTTTTTTTTTTAATTCTTCAAAACTGCACAATTTAATCCATCTTTATAATAATAAAAACTTTCGCCTTTACATATTGATACTATGACGGAGAACTTTTCATTAATACTGCCATTCGCAAGCATACATGTACACGTAGATTTTAGATGCATCTCTGCCACTATTTTGAAAGTTATTGATATAACTTAAAATTAAAGAAAAAACATTACTACTGTATGTGCGAGAGAAAGAGATTTAAGAACTTCATCTCCTTCATGTCGATTCATCCTGCTTTGACTCAAATTCCATCCTTATAGGTGCAGAAGCTTTACTTTTGCTTCTCATGTGTATGCAGCGCCCCAGGGTATGAAATTTAGCAGTCCTCTACGTCATCTCACAACTTCGACAAGTATGACGCTACCGCGCGCTTACCTTGATGCTATCAAAAATGTCTGGGGAGATCACTGAAGACAAATTACTTAAATAGTTATTAACAAGAAATAAGCTGGGAGGCTGGAACCTGAGTACCTCTTCAAGTGAAAAGAATTTAACAACATGGCGGGAGTTTTAATATTACAAGGTCCTTGACCCTTTGCGGGTGAGTTGAATGCAGAGTGTACACGTTAATATGGAAGAAAATGGTCTGACATTGTTAAAGCTCGTGTAAAAGGAACTCTCTTTGTCCGTTAGTGAAGCAATTTGCATTAATATATTTCTAGATGCAGCACCAGGTACCATTCGCAAAGCCAATTTGAAGCCAACGGTCGGTATAATTATAACTTAGTAAGCGAACAATCTGATCACGGATCGGATTGGACACTCACTTTTTTGGTCCCTTCCGTCCCCTTAAATATAAACATCCAATTAAACGCAATACAAAATACAATATAAAATGTATATCATCAAATGACAGATTACTCTTACATGCGATAGAGCAATGACAGATTACTCATACATGCGATAGAGCAAGTTCAAATAAGTTTTCAATTCAGTGCGAACATGTGTTTCTACTCTGTTTAAAAGATGAATTGTTTATTATCGAACGCTTCTGCAAACAGAAGCCAAGAACACTCCACAGCTCGGTTTAAGACTCAGTCTATCCACCTGATTAGGCGATTAGCTTCTTGGCATATGCATTATGATTCTTGTCTTGTTTTATCCACTTTCTTCTTCAACATATGTGTACTTTTAAAGTCTTTTTCTTTTTAGGATCTACTTGTGTACTTTCGTTTCTCAAATTCGATTTTGCAGGAACAGGAGGAGAATTTGAAATCTTTAAAGTGTATTTATGCTTCTCTATCCAGAGGTAAAAGAGTTTAATGACCACTTACACAGTTATATATCACCATATGTTACAATCTAGTTTAATGATTCGAGTATTGTGAATATCATAAACTAGACTCAACTGTCTCAAAAGAAGCAACAACAAAAAAAAAGCTTTTATCTGACACTTACGACTTTATACATGACATGCGGAGATTACAGCTCGATTAAGGTGACATAACTGAAATCGACATTTTAAACTTTTCTCTGACAGGAGGATCAATGCATTGTACCCTAATTATATGAAGTGATTGATTCCAGAAACTGGGTTTGAGAATGCTGGACTTGTTTAATTCAACAATTTTAGGATTATTCACCTGACACAGTTGTGTACCAGCAGACTTGATTGACACGATATTGATTCAGTGGGTTTGTCCAAAAATCGGTGAAGTGTGAGCTTCAACAATCTGCAGTAATTAGTGTATACCTAGTGTTTATTCATTGAGATTAAGCATTCATTCATTGGTTTTCTGCCCTAAGGCAGGTTCGCGGCATCCATCTTCTCGACTCTTCCCTTAGCATCGCTCTACCTTTCATGTTTGCATATGAGTTATTCTCATTGAGAACGTCCAGTAGCATGATTATAGGCCTTCATCTTCGTCGCTTTCCTTCCATTCTGCCTTCCATGACTTCTCTTAACAGGCTTTCACATCTTAAAACGTGTCCGATCCATTTCTTCTTCCTCTTGAGTATAACATTTAATAAAGTTCTTAATAAAGTTCTCTTTTCATCAACCAATCTTAGCACCTCTTCATTTGTCTTTATGTCAATCCAACTAACTTTCTCCATGCGACTCTATATCCACATCTGAAATGCTTCAAGCCTTTTTTTATTTTCTTCCTTTCTCAGCGTCCACGTTTCTGAGCCATAGAGTGCTACACTCCATACGATGGTTTGACAATCTTTTTATTCAGGTCTTTGCTCATTTGTTGTGTTAGTAATTCTTTCCTCTTGTTGAATGCATCTTTGAGAGTAAGCATGCATGGATAAAATGAGACGTGCTTTGACTATGATTTAATTTTTTTTACAACAGTTTAGCTTGAATGAAGAATCTATTTGAATAAGTATTAAATCTAATTTTCATATACTGATATAATTTATTATTCTTTCTTTCATTTTCAATAATACTAGTGTTAGAATACCTTATGCTTTTTCTCGTTTTTCTCGTTTCTCTCTATCTTTACTAATGTCACAAGATATCGATTTAAAGTAATGAGTGGAAATTACAGCTACAGGATACCGTATAGATAGTGTGCATTGAAACAATATAAAATGCAATATAATTCGTTTTTAAAAGGGTTAAAATAAGCAAATACATGTAAAAGCTAATATTCTGTTACCAGATTACAGAAATGACGTTGACTTATCAAATAGCTTTGTTGATCTCTAGGAATGAAACACAGTGAGAAAACGGGGGGGGGGGGGGGGTCTATTTATGACCGAAATCCACGAAAATTGGTTCCATACGAAAACTAGTGATACTATAGTATTCTAAGAGACACATGTCGGCAACGTAATAATTTCTTCGTCTATTCCATCCTCTTATATAAATGCAAATGTAATTTACATGAAGAATATAAACAGAGAACATATGCATTTACTCTGATTAATAAGATAACTTGATTACCATTAAACGTGACTGGGAAGGAAGATTGGTTATATAAGAATGTAGATTAACTTGATGAGACAAACCACCATAGTCTCTTTCAGTTTCATACCTACCAATCGCTCAGATCCGCAATTTATATATATATATATATATATATATATATATATATATATATATATATATATATATATATATATATATATATATAATTCACCACAAGCGCACTCGCTAAAATCAGATTATTACTTGTCACGGCCATCTGATACAGACAATAAAGAGCATCAACAGGTGTTAAAACTGGTCAGTTTGCCTTACAATAATCTGCTTCAATTTACCTGGTGAGGCTTTGTCTACAAAGGGATGCTTTTCTCTAGGACGCGTAAAAAATAAAAGATGACACGCACACACTCTGAAGATTGGGAGTCCAGGACTGAAAATTGGGGTCCAAGTCAGGATCACTGCATTACTGCAACCCCCCCCCCCCCTCCCCGTCCCTGGTTACTAATTACGTGCTACTGTCTGTATCATAATATGTAATAATATTTTTTCTGTAAATAATAACTTATAAGATCCTTCAACAGGAAACAAAACTTGTTATAAAACTAAAGAAAATGTTAAAGACAAATTACTGTTACATAGTTCTTGACTAGAAATCAACTGGGAATTTGGAGCCTGTGCACCATTGAACGGAAAACCATTTCACAACATGGGGGCAGTTTTAACAGTACAATGGCCTAGATCTTTTGTGCGTGAGGTGAATGTGTATTGTTCTTATCAAATAGAAAAGAACAGTATGAAATTATTAAAGCTTGTGTAAAAGGAACTCACTTTGTCTATTAGTGAAGCAATTTACATTAATACATTCTAGATGCAGCACCATGTACCATGAACAATGCCGTTTGAAACTAAATATAGTGTCAGATTACAACAGCAAGGTCATCAATTAACAGCTTGTTTTGTACACATGTTAGCCTTCATAATTTTGATTACTCATTCACACATCATTGCACCTGTGTAAGATATCCGGTCTCCAGTAGACTGGTTCCCACTGGTTGCTGCAAAGTGGGGATAGAACGCACACATATATGAGTTTTTGGTCTTAAATAATAATAATAATAATAATAATAATAATAATAATAATCTTTTATTTGTCAAAGGCGGTAGGGTATATTTCAACTATAAAACGGTATGTGCGGTAGAGGGCCTTTAAAACAGTATTTTGTTCCTACCTCCGGTAGAATCACATGTATGTTGATGGTATCTAAAACAGACGCCGATATTTTATTAAAAGTGAATCCAATCAAGTCATAACTGATTCCCTCTTCCTCTAACTATCACAAACGTCAAAGATAATCTCAAAACAATCTAACCTTGATTTAGTTAAGCCCACCTAAGCCTGACATCAGTGATCTAGATTGGGTGGCGAAGAGAAAGAACTATCAAGACCAGCTCTGTTGATTAAATTTGTTACTCTACTGACAGCAAATTTAGAACAACACATTAGATCATCACGTCTTACAATAAAGTAATCAACTACACAAGGACCTGTAATATATATTTGAGTAAAATCACTTAGCAGGTAATTATAATTATTAGGCATACATGAATTTGAAGAAATTAAATTAAACAAATAAACAAATTATTACAGATATTACCACATTTCCTTCAGGCACTTCTTGACTCATATCAATACCATCACTCTAGTCCCCGCATCTGCTGTTAATATCACCACATTTGGAACATTTTCCACAATTCTGATATCAATATATTGGAGACAACAGTGTATCAAGAACTTACTTGTATCGACATGCCGTGACGAATGTAAAAGATTCAAGTAAGAAACGCAATCATTCAGTATATAATCTGCATATATGTGACTTAAGTGTAACCAAAATATACCTTCGAATCTATGATTTAAAACATTATTATAAAAGTAGTTTATATTTTAAAAAAACAAACACCTTCCGTACCAGTTCCAGCACTGACATGTAAGATCGTTCTATTCTACCCTAATATTTAAAGCTAACTTTTCAGTGTTTCTAAAATGAGTCTCACTGAAATGTAAAAGTTCCAAACATCCGCCTCTTAGTAATGTTCTAAATCACTGCTGTTAACTAACATCTACTCTCTACTACTCTCCAGCTATTAGATCCACCACTCTGCCTTTTATATATGTCACTTTCCATGTCATCTCTACCCGAATTAGCCCCTGTAATCGCTTCTACCATTATTACTTTGCCTATTATAGACTTTATTCTCAGGAGTTACACTTTATAGTCTATTCATGTCCATTCTCTCAATCAAATATTTTATAGTTTTAGGCCATTTTGACAAGGGGTGATCCTGTTGACTATTGCGTATGTCTATATTTCTCACTAGCACCTGATTTTCATCATAGCTTCCTTTACGACGCAGACGGCTACATATTCTTTACTGACGGATTCGTTCTCATCAGCCAGTTAAAAGCTGCCAATGGCTTGTGTTAAGTCTGCACACGGTTATGTATCACTAGTGGAGAGTATTTTTCACCAAGTAATATTTGTCATGAGTCACAATTGTGAAATATTATCCATGTCCAAGCACGTTAATACCAATGAAACCTAGTTCGGGATAATGAACCATTGTTGCTTTAAGTTTTTGTTTTTGTTGTTGTTGTTGTCTTTGTTGTTTCAAAATGAATCGCTGCCATTTATATGGTTCTTGTCAGTATTATTAAGATGTAAGTAAAATTACTATTCCAGTGGAGATCTTGTTTAGTTGATTGAAAGAAATATTGGCATTATTATCATCATTGCCAATATCGTCTCATCATTTTCATCTGTATCAATTATTGAAGTGTCATTATCATCGTTATCATCATCATCATCATTATTATCATCCTTAAGTTACATCAACAAAAGTAAGAATACAACATTAGCTGTAGTAATACTTGCATTTGAAAAGAAACGAGGTCAAGAACGGTTTTACATCTTAGATAAAGCATTGGTGATATGAACGACGACGTGATGATAAATATGATTACGATAAAGACAGCAATGACCATGACGAGGATGACCAGGATGTTAGTGATTGTCGTGATGATAATGTCCTAATAACAACGACAGTCATAACGATAATATCGGCGATGTTGACGATGAGCATGATCAAGATCATGATGTTGGTGATGGTAATGATGTAGTCAATTTAGGTTACGGACGTGAACAAAAGTGTACATGTTCTTAAAAAGCCGATTTCTTCCTTCCAAGGTACATTACCTTACATTAATTACAGCGTGGAAGTGAAAGAAACTAGTCATTTACGGTAATTATCCATGTTACCACTTTTTCAACCACACACACACATACACACACACACACACACACACACACACACACTATCAGCCATTCAGGCTTGTAAAACATTATATTATCATCATCGCAAAATAAAACAAACAAATACGATACACTAATTTAGTGTTCTTATAGCATGGAACGCGTAACATTGTATGATTTGAATGAAACTTAATATGTCACTATAGGAAATCGTTTAAAATATACATGAAATGATATATGCAAAACTTGCCTCCTTGTCAACGTTTCGTACGCCGAATACACCTCTGATTTTTTAATAATTATATCGGTTATCCGGACAACTAATTATCCAGACAAAGTCCGTGTCGTCCAATGGGCCCGGATAATCGACGTTTTGGACTTTGAAGCTAAAGTCCAATGTTGCATGCAGGCATCCATTACCGAAATCAATTAATTACCACAGTTTCTTCACAATACATTTCTTGTCTCACGTATTTTAAATGTTGACATTGATGAATGCTGAGTACTTGTATATGTGTAGAGTGAGGGGTGATGGGGCATAACTGATATCTATTATTTCTATACAGACGGCGCTATTTAATTATGTCACCATGGAGTGAGTTCAAAGAAAATAGGATACACTAAATAATACCAAATGTGAGAGACACATTTATATCCGTGCAATCTCACGGACACAATCTTTCTTCGATTTTTAGGTGTACAAGATTTATTTTAATCAGCCTTCTTGATGCCTAATATATATATATATATATATATATATATATATATATATATATATATATATATATATATATATATATATATCTGTTGCACAGTATGAAATTCAATCACAAGCGACTTTTATTTATATTATGATATAAACATTCACGCTTAATTACCGCTCTATCTCTCATATTTTCGAATATCTTGCTGGCTAACGATTTAAAGTGAAATAAATAAACGTTAAATCTGTTTTATTATTATTATTATTATTATTATTATTATTATTACTTCGGACACCACTGATGAGAGTGAAAACGCCAAAAACATGTGCCTCAAAATCCCCTTACAGTTTTTGGCGAGGAATAACAACAATTAAGTAGACCGTCTATTTAAGTAGCTTCACTTATATTTTCAAGCTTTTTTTAGCAATTGAATGACATACCTATAAATTATTACCTTTCCCATATCGGTATCAAGGACATTTCACCATCTTTTCCCCCAAATGATGCCTTTGATAAGGGTGATACAGTTTGAAAAGAGATTGCTAAATGGATTAGGGAGGTAAACTATCGTTTTCTCCGAATGATGACTTCAATAAGGGTGATCAAGTATGAAAAGATATTACCACGTGGATTAATAAGGTAAAAGGTCAAGATCGCTTGATCTCCGTTACATTAAATCCCTTTCGTCAAAGGTCTTTTTAATGGCATTCTAATTGCAAAATATACTCTCAGAATGAAAATACATATTCCTGTTTTATTTGAATATTTGGTTCAATTGTTATTAGAATACTGGTTATTCGAATATTTGGTTCAATTGTTATCAGAATACTGCTTATTCAAATACTTCGTTCAACTGTTATCGGAATACTGGTTGTTAAAACATTTGGTTCAATTGTTCTCACAATACTGGTTATATGAAGATTTGGTTCAATTCTTATCAGAATACTGGCTATTCGAATATTTGGTTCAACTGTTATTGGAATACTCGTAACATTTTGATACATTTTGAAATTGAAAATCGAATTAGAACATTATCTAAGTGACTCTTTACAAATAAGAACCATTCTAAATATATCAACGTTCAAAAGATTCTAATGTTGCGACAAAGCATCACAATAAAAATTTTCGTTCATTATTTTCGTGGAATTCTAACTCATATTTGAATGGTTAATCAAAGGAAAATGTACACATTTGGTATGACGAGAATTCCTGCTGTAAATCTAACATTTCATGATATTGTTACAGTTCCATGTGATAATCAATATTTTACGTTTAAGACTTTGGAGTTAATATGTATCTGATTTAGACAATCCAACTGAACTTGAAAAATGAATTCAAACTTACTCCTGGAGTACATGTAGATGCCTAAAACTATTTGCTTAATAATTATTATTACCCATTATAGTAGGTCATACTCAGAGAAAATGTTCATGATTAGTCAAATCTAGTACATTTTTGACCAATGCCGTAGATCATTCTTGAGTCGTAGAATATTCACAACATTTGACCAAACTAACATTTAAGTGAAAGATCTTGAAAGGAGATCAATCGATAAAGATTAATTTTGAATGGTTCTCGCGATATTACTGTATTCATGTTTCGTACTACTTTATAAAATTAACACCATAATTCACACCAATCTGTTACCTTTGTGAATATATTGAGCAAGCCAATTGGTGAGAACCTTGACAATATATCTGCTTGGAAAAAGTCCTGGAATTTGTTCGTGAGCAAATTCACACATCGTCTATAAACTATAGGAATCACGTAGACACTCAGAAATTTAAAAAAAAAAATTATATCAAAGAAAACAAGAGTAAATGTATCGCCGGTTAAGGGGCTGTTAAAACTCAAGCGGGCGCTATCTATATAGATTGGGGTGTGTGGATGGATGGGAAGGGATAGAGAGTATTTAGGGAGTCGACATATTTTCCGTTTACATTTAAGAATGCGACGTTTCGGAACTCCTATCACCTAACTATGAGGAAAGTAAACAACTACACTGGCCAAACAATTCGATTTAGCATTGGCTCCTGTCCATAAAATAGCATCCCTTACATCCTGACAAAAACATTCAACATAACCCGAGAAATGCACCGAATTTTATATTGAAGGTTTCGATGAAGAATGTCAAGGGGTCAAAACATACACAACATAGAAACAAATTATCCAATGTAGCCGTACACGGAGGACAGACATATAAACAAGACAATGGCATTTTAACGAATGCATTCTTTTTTTCTCTGTAGTCATAGCGTATCTAACGGTAGTACTGGATCTGTTGTTGCTAGAAGTGTAAACAATAAGGGAAATAAATCTACCTCAACAAGTTTAGATGGTCTGTAGAAAGATAAGTGAATCCAGTATGTTCCTAAGTCAGTGAATCATTAAAAACTGAAAGATATATAGACAGATAGATGGACGAATTGATAATGGATCTGTGGATGGATGGAGAAACAGACGGACAAACGGAGAAATGGATAGATAGGTAGGTAGGTAACGATAGATCAGCAAAACTTAAAACTAATACACAAAATGAAAACAAATAACGAGGACAATATAATTCCTTTGTGTAAAAATAAAATTATTTCTCTGGAGGATTTCACTGCTGCTTTGATAAATATTAAACATTTTTTGTTTGGATAAGGTCCGCGGTCCTATTTCGAAACCTTGGGGTGATTTAGGGGGCGATAACACCAAAACAATGTATTAATCTCTATTTACTTCATACAATGCTTTGTATAGGAAAAGAGATCGGTTTAGATTGAACTTAGCGACAACCACAGCTGCTTTTGTTCGACGTGAAATTTAAGTTTCGTCGTGCATCTATTAAATTAATCGCGTTTAAAAGAGGTAGGACTCTCGAAGCTTACAACTGATCACAACAAATGAAGCTTGTTTGTTTGTTGTTGTTTTTATTTTATTTTTATTTTTTTTAAATAGCTGAAGAGTCTATATATAGATTGACCGATCATGCTCAACAACCTCAACGTGGGAACATACTGTAAGTTTCATAGCACTATTTATCTAGAATGAGCGGAAACAGTCCATAGGTTGACCCTGCTAGTGGAGGCGATCCTCAATTCAGTTTACATTTATTTCCTTTCTGCAGTGTATTTGACCACTGTCGAAGGTGTAAGAAGGTGGCTTGTGCTTCTGAGTAACAAAGACAAAGGCTACGGTCAATCCGAAAAAAAGAATGTTTTATCACCGAATATTGGCATACATCACGGACCGCATGCTTCTGAGGTCCTTTCTTTGCATTTCTCAGGACTGTGATTCAATCTCTGATGTCAAAGTTTCGTGGTTACTAATGTATGATTGTTAGGTTTAACTGATAACTCTGACTCACCCATGTCTAATACTTGTTTATGCCACCGCTATGTATATCTTTCTGAGTATTTGATACAAGTTTTCAAGCTAGCTTTAATATCAGTCTCAATGGATGGTATGTGTTATGTACCATGCAGAATCTGTTATGGGAGAAAGAGAAATTTGGATCACTGTAGTCAAATGTAAAGAAATAATGTACATATTTCGTGATATTTTCACTGCAAATTTTTTTATTTTAAACAACTACTCTGTAGGATCTTACTTGGATCATTCGATGAATTGATAGCACACACATTATTCCGTCTTCGCGTGAGTTTGGTTTCTAGACTGTAATTTGTAAAATTATTATTCCTTGATACGAGTAGGGAAAACACAGTTTAAATAGTTCCCATTGTGCCTCTACGCAACCACGCTGGCTGCCATAGTAACTGTTTGAAAATGTTATCTCGACCTGTTCTTAATGGGGCTAGACTGCCAATGGACGTAATTATGCATTAAAAATTTAATAGGAAAGTGAGCAGAGCAAATATTGCTATTATGAACTTGATAGTAAAGTATCGTTAGAAAACTTTTCTTGACTTTGTCAGCGACTAAAATAAAAATGTCGTCCTATGCTATTTGTATTCAGCAGATTATTAGATTATCTCAATCATTGATGCAACAAACGACAAAATAATCAAAAGACGATCTTAGACGACGTTTATAGAGTTCTAGAGTAGCGAAACATCAAAATGTGACATTTGGGATATTCTTTCTCTCTCTCTCTCTTCTCTCTCTCTCTCTCCAACACACACACACTCACACACACGCCAAAATGATATACATAATTGACAATAATGAAAGCGTTATATTTTTCATGAATCCTGGTTAAATAGTAAAAGTGAAAGGTTTTAAAAGGCCCACTAGAACAGAAGTAAAATGTCAAGTCAAGATAAATCAGAAAACATACAATGGCATTTAGTCATCGATAGTGCGTAGACGATCAGCTTCAACACGCTGATATTGTTCTAAAGTTTTAAAGATCTTTGCGTGGATGATGTTTGACAATCTAAAGAAAAAAAAGATAAAAATCGTATACATAACAGACAAAAATGACATCATAATTTTGGTCATAATTAACGCCAATTAGGCGCTCTTTCTAGGATCTAACCTCATGTTTGTCATAAATACTAATAGTGTTTCATCTGCAAGAAAATACTTGTTAAGCCCTTGCCTACTCGATATCGATTGAAAGTATGATTTCAGGAAAAGTAGATAACACATATCCTATAGTATATCAAGGGAGTGAATTATGCAGATTAAAAACGTCTCTAGCACATTAATAATTTCTAGTGGAGTATGATATGAACTGATACAGTAATGTTTTTCAGATCGATGAATTACTTCTAATTTCAAATATTTGTAGAACGATTACATTTTAAGAAGAATTCACATTAGATGCTGCATCAAAAGAAGGACACAATTCTGAGATATTTTAAGTTATATTCACTTGTACGATGCATATATTTTTTTATTTATATTTTTCTGATTTTGCACATTGATACAATCTTAGTAGAAATATGGGGGACTTGAGAGCCATACTGGAAATTAACATTACGCCGTAGGTTTACATTAGGGCGGGCGGGGGGGGGGGGGGCGATATAGATATGTAGTGTTAAAATGTCACTCTTCTAGGTTACAAAAGTTATGGAGCCGTATGGGAATTTAACATGGGAATGTAGTGACCAATACTTAGTTGTCTACACCCACGTTTTGAATATCTATATTGAGGACAACTGCACATCCCGGGCCATGCTCGGCAACAAGGGCACATCGCGTCTAAATATTCGGTGGATCTGCGGAAGGATATATTGAGCCTACAATCAGGCTCATTCGCCTCCTTATCCCAGTCCTCGTCTTTTGACTGTTGTTTTTGTTTATGTTGTTGCTTCTGCTGCTTCTGTTCTGCTTCCCGCTGCTTCAATCGCTCCTGCGCCCTCATGCACCTTGCACTGAGGTACAGGAAGTCCTTCTCCCTTCACTCTCGCTCCTTTACCCTTCACTCTCGCTCCTTTTCTCCTCCCACCTTATTGATCTTCTGCACTTTTACGTTCCATTATTGAGCGAATGAAAACGCATTATTAATTGTGAAGCAATATAATTTGCCATGATTTTATGTTCTAGTAAATGAAAATAACTTAAACAGTTGCCTCTTCTTTGCTTATCGGAGATATTTCTTAAACTCATACGTGGAACAAAATTGTTTTGACAAATAAAAAGCAAAGAAAATGGAATAGAGGAATCTATGGATAACATTCACGTCTGTAACTTTTATTGGAATGGAATCGTGTACGTTGGGCAGGGCCAAATTCAACCACTATATAATATGCATATCTGAATCAGCATGACTTATCAGTTTGACCCTTCATTAGAATAGTTATAACGGCCTTCCATCCCAGAAATAAGTAGAGCGGTCTACGATAATGAGTAATTTCGCTCCACCATGAACTCAAGACGCATGGAGTTCAATACCTATTTTTTAAATGGATTAGTCCCTAATCAGCATTCCTTCAAAAGGTCATACGGACTGATCATGGTCGACATATAATATTGGCCTATTTGCACGCTATTGCTGTACATCATATGTTTTTATATGGGCGATCCAGTATGTCGAAGGCATATCTTACTCTATCACACCTTAGACAAATTTGTATGATCGTGATCGGCCAAGAGCGATCACTTGTTATCCATGTATATTATTTGCTTATGTGACCAGTGTCTTGTATCTAGTTGGTACAAAAGAATTACGTCGTCTGAAGAGCTGTACTATTGTCAATGAAGTCGCAAATAAGATTTGTTGTATGCAAACGAATGATCGTACAGGTCGGTGAAAAAAAAAAACTCGTGTTAACTTGGAGAAAGTTTGAAAGCTATATTTAGGAAGAAAAATCCAGAAAGAGATAGCGCGATGCCGAATATAATCATACAGACTGATCATATCATTCCCGTATCTTGGCATAGCAAACTAGATTAAAAATAGCATTCTATACCGGTATTGGTTGACGCATGTGAAAATATTGAGACGACGAAGTTACGTTCTTGGCGTCATGTATGTTTTCAAAACACGTGTAAATTTCCTGCGTTAATAATTTATTGTTGTCCAATTTCCATTTGTCAGATAATAAAGAAACTCAAACCAGCAAATTAAAAGAAAAGATACTCATCATTTGAAAAGAAAAGATGTTGTTATATTTGAGTGTGTTTACTTATTGTCTAGTGTGTACGGTTTTTCTATGTTTTAAGAAATGTTAAACAAAAGTCAGTCCTTTCCTTGTTAGTTAAATTTTATTGTAAGTCGGTATATATTGAACATAAAAAACCCAAACAAAGAAAACAAAGAAAAACACAAGCCCTATTGAGCTTTTCTGCCGACTAGAGAACAGCTTAAAACATAACAATGACCTTACTTAACACAGATCACATATTTACATTATCTCAGTCTTATACGGACAAACAAATACGTCATCCACATATCGATAAACATGCATGAATAATTTGTACCTGCATATATGTATACATACTAAACTAGCATATTGCGACACTTATTTAAGATTTTAGGGATTTTAACAACATCAATTTGAAAGTTATGTAGTATTACGTTCGTTAGCGTTACTTATTCTTAAGCAGTGTATACCACTTGAACGACATGCTTTCAACAAAAACATTTCGCCGACCTGCATTTTCAACATTCGGTCACTTGTCTATTTTCATTATATGCGCACTTTCGCCTTTATATTGTGATTGGTCAGTTTTGTCCGTCCATGCGTGATTCGTGCTACGTGTAACCTGACTACACCGCTTGATAAAAGGTTTGCATATTTAATATGATGTTTCATGATGATGAGTATATGAGAAAAAAGGTTGCAAACTCATGTGTAGTCCCAATGATGGGTAATAGGGTTGGGCCTAAAGATGAGGGTGGGGACTGTAAAACTAAAAAGTGCGGATATTTGCGATGACTTTCATATCTAGTTTATTTTGTCTTCTTCTGTACGTCGTAAAATACGCCGAGGGTCTCGTTAATGGAGAAAGCTTGAACGCAGATATAACAACACTTCAGCTAGTATATTTATAACGAAATTATTAAATATTAACTAGCGATTTCTTGCACTATTACTAGCGATTCTCGCACTACTTTTCAAATCAAACCGTACTAATCTCTCGTGAACTTTGCCAAACAAAAATCATTTAACTGAATAAATTATCTTCAGCAGCACAGCTTGTGTCACGATGAGGACTTTTACGTGGAGGAAACCGATAACCAGAATAAAAATAAGATATTGTTTGCCAAAATAGTATTCATAAATAAATGAATAAGTAAATAAATAAATGGTAAGATATACATGGAATTTTCTAATGTACTATGTCGTCGATATTTCCTTGAAAAATTATCACACAATCACACAGTAATATATTGGTATAAAAGGCGTCGACAATGTTATAAACAAAAATTCACTGTGTTGTACACACCGTCAATATCGATCAAATTTTCAGATAAGCTGAGATGAGGAAATGTCAGAGACAACAAAATCCTGACTAACTACTGGCAGGTATTTGCTGACAGTCTTGTGATGTACAAAAATACATTGTCAATGATGTGTGTTTCGACAATCTCCCAAGAAGGAAAAACCCCTTCTCAAGAATTTATGATTTTAAAAAAAAGTAGAAAAAGATCATCTACGCCCGCTGGAGGCTTTTCTTGAATTTATCTATTTGTTTTGATCTTTATATATATATATATATATATATATATATATATATATATATATATATATATATATATATATATATATATATATATTGGTCTTTCTATCTTCCGTTGCATCTTGTATTCTTTGTTTATCGATGAGACCTATTTCAAAGAACAGATTGAAACCTGTTTATTAATCATTGTAATCAACAATATTTAGGCGGAGATAATCGAATGTACTGTGCACTAGCGCAAGGAGCATGTCGGTTGATCATAGAGTAAGATGAAAGCATTTTTCTCTAAGGAGGGAAAACGTACGATTTATCATATGTCTTCATATTTATAATATGGTTTTGTCTATTGTGTCACGGTATGATGCTTCCCCGGCGGGTCTTTATGTCTCAGAGCTAGAGAAATTCCTGTGGAGATGAGTTTGAGATTTAATTATTATTTTTTGCCAATCTCTTTTTTGAGTTAGGTGTAAATGTTATTCCAGTGGTTTTAATTCGTCATTGATTTTTACCAAAGACACAGAGAATTTATGGACACATTTTCAAAATCATCGGGTGTATATTGTTTTATGTAATAAGCATGTATTCACATGGACTGCATTGTATAGGCAAACAAATCTAAAGATATCAATCATGGTTATTATTGTATACATCTTCTTGATGATAGTCGCGACATTGTTAGCATGGGACATCTATGTGAATCCCGGTTCTCCAAATGTAAGGTTATTAATATAATAGAACGTCATTTATTATTTTGACCTTATCTTTGTGAGAACAACCTTCCTGAAAATCTAAGACTTGTCCCATCCTTTAGTGAATTTAGACGACTTATCACATGTGAAACATCTGAAGCACCGATATATTTATTATACATATAGTGAGAGGAAATATAATATCGTGCATGAAAGAATTAGAAATAATTGTAGTGCTATAAATATTTACTAATTCATTAAGCATGTAATTCAATCATCAGTATGTAACTGTGCAGAGGCACCTAAAACTGCATCTCATTATTTTAGAGTGCAACTATTTTGGACATCAACGCAGGGTCTTATTTATAAATCTCAATTACCTACATTTGCCTGCGACTGTTAACCTGCTACTTCAAGGTTCATCATAACTATCTAATGATCTAAGTTGTAAAGTCTCTAAAACTGTTCAAGATTTTATTTAGGAAACCACACCATTTTCCTGATTTTTTAACATTTTCTTCGTATGTTTGTTAATGATAACTGACAATACCTATGCAAATAGTATTATCTTTATCACGCGTATTCATATGTTTCATTTATGGTGTTCTCTGTGCCCTCCTCCATTTCTCTCTCTCTGTATCTACCTCCTTGTCTCTCCGAACAGGATAATACACCTGATCTAAATGCTAATAAATAGCTGATTCAAAAGATGGAGACAAAGTTTCACGAAAAGGTTTACAAACCTTAGGAAGACTTCGCTCGGATGTACGATTTATTGCCTAACAAGTTTGAAAATGTTCTTAAACCTTTGAAAGTGGAGGTTAATATTTTTTATTAAGGATTTTAAATAATGAGTGAGAAAAGAGGTATGATACCTTGACAAAATACTGAGTATAAACAGGAGGTAGAGAAAACAAAGAATGATCGTGAAAACAAAATTATATTTATGGAGAAAAAATAACACTACAGAAAATGTCATTACTGTTGTGTCGTATTCCAGAAGAAGAAGAGGAGAATTTACTTCAGAACTTGTGCAGTTGTATTGTAAAGATATTGCAAAATGTATATAAATACATTTGAGACATTCAGTTTGCAAACATTGATAGACTGCCTTCACTCTCGCAGGGTTCAAGACTCACCATTGCTAGGATCCTTCATTCCTCTCCGGGGGAATTGGTATTAGACAAACTACAAACGAGAATCAGAGACAAGGGTTTCACTATTTGACTTGAACCGAGGGAGCAGAAAGAGTACCATGGAGGAAAATTCCAGTTTGAAAATTTAAGCTGAAACAAACTATTGATACTACCGACTAAATTTTTTATAGAACACTATATTGTCATGCAATTTCATAACTTATTCTGAATAAATGATTTACTCATGTAGTAATTTTAAATAGCCTCTCTCTTAGTCAGTAATATATGTAGTTCCTACTCACCAATGTTATTGTTGGCGGACGGAAGTTGTTCCTTGGAAACATATAAAAAAATACTTCGATTGATACAAATGGATCTTGAGAGTGATAAATAATTTATCAATTATGCTTGGGCTGGAAAGTGAGAATAAGAAAGGGAGATGACATACACGCGGTTCTCAAGGAAATCTTTAAAGAGAAAAAGACTGAAACAATACAGTCTGATGAAGAAAAAGAGTTACAGATGTGTTGGAAAAGGAAAACACGGAATACACTCTAACTTACTCAGACACAAAAAGCATTTTTTATTTGTGGTAAGATTTGACAGGACTCTAAATAGAACGTGAAAGTATTTTGCTCCGAATGAAACGAGAGAATGGGTTCACGTTTTACTCAATCGAATTGATGAACATAATAACACTCATCACTGATCAATAGGCATGGCTCAAGCAATGAGGAAAACAGATCAGATATATTAGGTTATTTGACAACTTATACATTTGAAACGTGTAAATTTAATATTTGTGAAACAGAATAACAAAATACAGAACAATATTTTAAAGGTTACCTTCTAAGCTTGACCAAAGAAATACTTAAAATCAGGCAATTAATTTTAGGCGATCCTGTAGTTTACAAACTGGATGGCGCGAAGAGAGATACTATAGAGGCATGTTTAACTAAGAATAGCCATCTCTGGCTGAGAAACAAAATGACATATATAAAGTTGAACAGATTTTGATGACTAAAGGAAAATAATGAACGGCAAAATAAACTCGTTAAAATAGAAATAATGTAAGGAACCTTTTAACAGTTGGAAACTGCCGAAAAAACATTTACCAATGTAACATAAGGGACACACTTGAACGCAAGATATAACAAGACTTAGGTTAGTATATTTATAATGAAATTGTTTGATATTTATTAGCGATTCTCGCCAAATTACTAGCGATTCTCACAGTACTTTTAAATCAAACCGTAATAATCTCACGTAAATTATACCAAAAACACAAATCATCTGGCTCAATAAATTACCATCAGCAGCACAGATTGTGCCACCATAAGGATATTTAGGTGGAGGAAAACGAGAACCAGAAGAAAAATAAGATATTTGTTGCCAAAATAGTATTTATAAATGAATGAATAAGTAAATAAGTAAATAGTAAGATATATAGGGAATTTTCTAATGTACTATGTCGTCGATATTTCCTTGAAATATTATCACACAATCACACAGTAGTATATTGGTATATGTCGATAAAAGGCGTCGACGATCTTATAAACAAAATTACATGGTTGCACACACCGTCAATATCGATCAAATTTTCAGATAAGCTGAGATAAGGAAATGCCACAGAGAAAACAAAATCCTGATTAACTGCTGACAGGTATTTGCTGACAGTCTAGTGATGTACAAATAGAGAAATAATTATTAGCGTCTATGCCCTAGAAAAATGTTGATATTTTTCATGGAGACTTTGTTTCATGGAAACGTAATGAATATTAGAAAGAATTAGTAGGGGTACAATTACCATGTTTAATAGCAGCGTCAGAGATGTAACATACGTTTTCCATGTAAGGTACATAACGTAGTACAGTATGATCGTTTATGTCATCAATCCATTGAAAATACATATTAGCCAGTATTGCCCTTTTGTTCTCTATTATATATCTTACCAACTGCAATACACGAATAAGTGCTCAATGTTCCATCCATCTTGATCTACATATTTAGACACGAATGACCCGTTGTTTATTATCAATGCCAATTACATCAATTAGCAATTGTTTAATTCTCAAATAAAAAATAAAAATATATACTATATTTGAGTGTTCAATTTGAACCATATAGCCATTATCTGAACTGTCTAATTTTCATGAATGACACCCTCACCACCCGTGTCTTTTTTTCTTTGTTTTGTTTCCTTCTACGTAAAATGAAGCTGTTGCACTCAAGTTGTAAAGGACGAATTTACTCTAAGTTTCATCGTTTCATAATAAATTCTCATTCTTAAAATCATGAAATGAACACTCTTAAATTCAAACTAATGTTCATTCGAGCGTTATTGTTATTTTATTTATTAGTATGTTCAAATTATGTTCTATTAAAGTATGTTTTAACCCGAGCAGTATATTTCTACCGCATTAGAAATTAGTTCTAACGCTTTCGAAATATGTTTTAGATCGGTACATATACTTGTCTATTCTGATCGGTTAGATGTAGTTTTTGACGTTTTGGCAGCAAATCTTAAGCTTTATTTTCTCACTTTTTTACATGAACCGCCTAGAGTTATCTAACGATTTGTTTTTAACATGGAAAACCATATGTTATTGTTACTCGTGTGTAATAAACCAGTATGTTAAAAATCACTTAAGAAGTACAAATAAAAATATTCTTTTCACCAACGCTGCTACCTAAAGTTCCCACCGCAAAACAGACGCCCTTATATGCGGCCACAGATGAAGGTACGAATTAGCAAAGCTCTTAACAAGCATCTGTAAAGCACCAAGCTTTGCAAAGTCTGTACCTTCCATATCCCTACAGAAATAGCTAGATCATTCTAAGATAACGAAATATTTTGTTTTCATTCATTCGTGAACAAAATTTGAATGGGCGCCAGAAGTTCTAAAACAATGTCTGAATGAATATATAAATTCGGCTTTGGTGTCTTTATGTTTTTGATTTGCAATTATATACACCCAAAGCATTTATAGCTTTTTAATTTCCATCGAATATACGGACCATCAACATCGCAAATGTATAATCTACACATGAAAACAAAGATTCTAAACAATTCACGCTGGCAAGTTAATTGATTGCATCAACCAGACCCAGTTGTACCAGCTAAGGTGTATCGTGAATTCATTGAAACCTAAAATATGTGAGAAACAACACACATCATACATACATTTTCTCCAAAATAAAAGTAAGTAATAGAAAATGACATTCATATCATAGCAAGATCATTTGTGACATGTGATTGAGGCTTTCAGAAGCAATAGCCTCTGTTATGCTTCAAACACAATTTGGATAAACCATAAAGCAAGTAGAATCTTTTCCGTAAGGTCAAATACCAGTCAGCTATATGCCTTTGTGGCCATAAGTTTACCTCTTCAGAGGCCAAGCTGGCAGATTATTCTATGTATGTGAGCCACAATCTGTCATTTGTTTGAACAATTCAAACTGAGACAACAGTCGCACGCAATAGTCTTACACGCTATTAGAAAGCATGTTTTCTTTTCTTTCTATTGATGTATGGTTAATGATCTCTACATGAGATTCAAAATATTTTACTCAAACTATTATAAACCTTACAAAATCATAATTAAAATATATATGTTTCCCTCCAATATTGCTGACAATCAGATTATCTGTAAAGGGTATGATTTGGTCTTTTGATGTAAAAACATTTATATGCAACCCATATTCTTAGAAAATTGATCCAAATTACTGCAATGTAAAATCACCTTGAAAAATTAATATCTATCACGGCACATATGGCTTTGGTTTGAGTGCGTTCTCTACTATTAGTACCTACCTGTATATGCCAAAAGGAAGATGACAAATAACATTTCCAAAGTCAACAACGTTGCACGCAGCATCTTTCAAAGCCGTTCTTTTATGACTCTTATAGAAGGTTGAATATCACCACTCTAAATACAAAAGATATCACTAACTGTTACAGATTTATGACATTGTAAATTTCCTTTACGTGGAACCATAGTAGAGTCAAAACTGATTTAAAGCACCGATCAACATGGCAAAATTCGAATGCCATATATATTTAATGCGATGTTGGAGCAATTAGGAATACCAAATGCCTGTGGCTATATTGGTCTGTTTGAAAAGTAGCTTACTGCATTGGTAGACCCAATTGCCTGGGGTCCAAAGCATGGCATTTATTATGCACGGGTGCTTCGGTCGAGAAAGAAAATTTATTCAGGTTGAAATTGCTTACTAACGGTTCTTTCTGGTGCTATAAGCTCATATTGGCTCACCTCAAGATTTACATGCTTACCATGGCACCCAACCATCCACTTGATTAGCAATCGATCTCCCTGCCTACATACACATATCTACCTATCTAGCTACCTACACATACCCATCTACCTACCTGTACATATATCTGCATATTCATCCACACATATGAGCATACGTTCGACCACACATACGTAGGTGAGGGAAACTGAATAATGCACGATACGGGCTCTTTACCTGTTGGTGTTGACAAAATTCATTGCTTTGAAAATAATCCTTTCTTTTCTTTCTCTCTTGTCAAAGTGAATGAAACATAGTCACAAACAAAGCTTAACATATTTATAGACTCCCGTGATTATTTCAAGTATTTTCAAGTTTTTGTTTTATATATTTTTTTTAAATTTTATTTTCCTCGACGTAGCCTAATTTTTTTTTTACAAATTATTCAGAACAAGAAAAATAAAATTTACCAAAGTCACTCAATGGTTTCTCTGAATGAGTAGTGTCGTAAGATCTCTGTACAACTGACCATCAAAAAGCCAAAGTTAAAGAAAAATATGTTGAAACGATATGGTTATTTCTAAACCTTGTATTGAGAGGACAATATATGTTTGCATATAAGTATCATATAGATCATTTTAAATGTATCTGACATTTTACTAAGTTTAAGTTTAGGACTTGCAAATATCACCTCTTTCTCTGATGAAGGGCCTGTCTTTCCCGAACTGTTGGTAACCCTACCCTGTAAGTTTCCATGCCTATACCAATGCTTGCATATATAAATTTGGTTATTATAGAGTGTCTTACTTTTTAAGAAATGTACGCAAAGTTAGACTTTTGGCTTTTCTGGAGTCAGTGTCCTTTCACACTTCCCTTGTCATAAATATTTCATGGCAGCCAAACGAACTTGAGAACTTTCAAATTTTTGCATAGTAGATGTTACTATCCGTATTACATATATCTATCTATCTATCTATCTCTGTGCTCTGTGTCTCACACACACACACACACACGATATTTTCATGTTTTACTTCCTTTCCTTTAGGCGATTCATGTGTATTCAAGACTGGCAGAAATAATTTGTTCCAATTGTCAACCACATCAGTAACATTACCAAACCCATTTATCTGAGACGCAGCAACCTCATCGAGAATCATGCAGCATATATTAGGATCAAACTTCTTAGAACATTTGTTCCTAGGAGAATATTTTGAGTTAGAATTGGGTAGGTACGTTTTCTAAGAATTCCCACAAGATAGTTGTCACTAAGATCTTTACATGGTACTTCAACGTATATGAACTTATCTGGATGTGTAGTCCATTTGCTGGTCTGCATATGTAGAGCTTTCTGTCACTCTAGTATGTGTCTTAATCAAGTGTTTGTGTCCAAAACGATTTAGGAAGTGTTTTCGAGATATTAATAGTTGTGTTATTTTACAAATTCAGACATCTAAAACGACATCATGCAATTCTTTAGAAATTGTGGCGAGTAATAAATTACATTTAATGCTGATACTATAGAGATAAGCATTAGCAATCCTGATAACAAGACTGTTAAAATAGTACGGTATCAAGAAGAAATAAATTAAATATTTAACGCTAGTAAATATACAAATTTGTACTCACCTAAATTTACATTACAATTCGAAGGTCTCTTAGACATTGCAGGGTCAATTTACAAGAACTGCAGAATTATAATTCATATAAAAGAAAGTTCGATTAAAAACAACAGATCGTGACTCACAATAAGAAGTAGCTGTTTTTGAATTAACCATTATAAATCTGGCATCATTCCTACGTTTGAAAGGATTGAAGAAACGTTGCAAATTGCTGAAAATAAGTTACAGTGATTGATGAACGCCCGGTAGGCTCGTTGATAACGACTGAAGACAATTTGTGAAGCGTAACTTATGTTTTTTTTTTTTTGTTTTGTTTTTTTTTTTTTTTTGGGGGGGGGGGTAAATACTGTTTTAAATGGCTGAAAAAATAACTGTTTTCAAGAAATCTTTACTATGATCCTGGCGGTACAGTAGCCCATACAAATATTAGTCAATTGTGGGAGCAAATTAAACTGGACACAAACAGAAAATAAATCCGCTAAATTGAAAGAAAGGTTGACTGAAAATCTACCTGCACGTTATACAAGGAAGCTAGAAAAATAGTTCCATGGAGAACGGTTTGTGTATGTCATGTTGATGACTAATTGCAGCCAGGCATTGTTGACATGCAAGGATATGAAAATACAACGATTGATACAAATGCATTGTAACAGTGATATAAGACTTCTCAAAATGTGCTTGAGTTACAAAAATCAAAAGCGAAAAAGAGAAATGACATAAAACGACGCTTTAAGAGAAATCTTCAAAGAAAGAAAGCCTGAAAAGATATAGTGTCTTGCGTTTTAAAACCAAAAATGAAGGATTTTTTGGAAATGAAAACATGACTTACTTTTCAACTTACAAAGACAGAACAACATCTGAATTGGAAAGGCTTAACATAATTCCGAAGACAATGTTGAGAAAGTATTTCACTTAAATGAAAGCAGAAAATGGGTTAAAGTTTTACCACGGCTAATTATCCATAATGTATGGATACAATAACACTCATCACAGGTCAATAGACATGACTGCGGTTGAAGCGATAAAAGAAGAAAATAAATCAACTATTTGGATCAATCTATTTGTTTATTTAACAAATGATACATTTGGAACTCTTAAATTCACAATTAGTGAAACGGTTAGAATTTAAAAGTATAAAACAATATTTGCAAATGGATTCCTTCCCAGCTTTGCCAAGGAAATATTAAAAATCAGGCGAGTAATATTAGGTGATCCGGTTGACTGCAAACTGGAAGACTTGACGAGAGAACATACTGAGGTGATGTTTAAAGGACAAGTGTTATCTTTATAAAACAAACATGACTACATATACAAAGATCAATAAGAATACAAGGTAAAACGTATGTACTTGTGAATCGGAAAGGCATGATGAATCGCTTAACAGTTGAGAACTAACAGAAAACATTGATCCTTCAAAATAAATTAATGAAGCACAGTAGATAGATATATACATAGATAGCACAATCATGGTAATAAATAACATAAGAGAAGTAATAAAAAGAGATAGCATTACAAAATATGAAGTTGATACAGTATACAAACTGCGTGTTTATTTTCAAATGCGAAATATTGTATCTGAATGTTAAGCACCTTTGCACGATATGATGCATCCAAATAAAAAGCAGCGGCAAATCAAATAGCAGTTGTGTATCTCTCATCTCAGTAAATTATATTCGACTCGAACCAAATAGCTGGTATTTAAACTGTATAATTTTCATTAATGATACAGCCACACTCGTTCCGCGCATTTTTGCTTTCACCTAAGTTAAATGAAGCTATTGCACTCCCTGGGTAATAAAATGAATTTGCTGTAAGGTATTGTAAGTTTTCACTTTTTGCTTCTTTTTTGGATTTATTTTCATCAATTTACAAGACAAGACAAACATTAATAAAATAATAATAATAATAATAACAAATTATTATTATTATTATTATAAATTTGTTTTCCACAGCCAGTCATAATAAATTCTCTCTCTTAAATTCATAGTTTTAGTTTTGTTCTCCATTTATTTATTATTTATTTACTTATTTATTTATTATTACTGTGCTGTTGTTGTTATATTGAAACATGTTTAACCGGAAACAATATATTGCTAACTTTTTAGAAATTATATTTCCAGCGCGTTTAAAGAATGTTTTGTAGCGTAATATGTACCTTAAAAGTCTGATGCGTTAGAAGCAGTTTTCGAAGTGGTAACTGGGATATTTTTTGCGTTATTTTTCTACGTTTTTGACATGAACGGTTTAAACTTGTTAACCGATTTTCTTTTAACATGGAGGACCCCAAATGATTGTTAATTATTTCGATCAATCAGACCCAGTTATGTCAGTTAAGTTGTCCGGAGCTGATTCGGTGAGGTCTTAACTATTGTGAGAAACCCCCCCCCCCCCATAAATTATACATATATTTTCTCATTGAAACGGAAATAAAAGTTAATGAGTCTTTCAGAAACAGTAGCCTCTGTTATATTTATCCAAACAAGAAAATCTACAGCAATCAGTGGCAGTTGCTGTGACCCACTGACAGCAATGGAACAAAATTGTAATAAAATATATAGCTAGGAGAATCTTGTCAATAAGGTTAATTACCAGACGATTTTAAACCTTAGGGGCCATACATTTAACTGTGAAGAGACAAAACTGACAAATTATTCTATAGAGGTCATCCACAATATGCCATTTTCTACAATTCGTACTTATGCAATATTAGCACTCAATATTCTTAGATCGACGCTGTTAGAAAGTTAGTTTTATGTTCTTTCTATTGATGTATGCTGGATGTTATTTTTCATAAGAGTCAAACAAAATTACTGCAATTGTTATGCATAAACATAAGCAAAATCTACCAGTTGCACTCCAATATGGCCGACAAAAGTATGGTCTGTAAATGATCCGATTGTGTCTTTTCATGATGAAATAATTTTATAATAACCCATTCTAGTATAAAACTGGCTTAGATTATTGTAATATAAACCCCTACACACTTGCACTTATATAACTACCTACCCACCTACCTATTAGTACATATATCTGCATTTACATCCATACATGCATATGTACTTGCATTTGACCACCTACCTAACGTTGGCTGGTACTTACAAAACTGTGTGATAGGATCGTTATGCCAATCGGAAGTGATGAATTTAATTGTTAGAAATTAATCATTTATTTTGTTCCTCTTCGTTGTCCATATGAATAAAGTGTATTTACAAACAAATCTTAAAAAATTTACAGAGGCTGTCGTGGAGACATTTCTGATATCTAAAGCATTGTATTTTAAAGCTGCTTTTCTTTGATGTATATAAATTGGGCACGTTTTTCAACAAAAATATAAAATTCCAAGCTTCCTCTGCTGAGTAGTGTCACGTTTGGAGAAGCTTGTAGCTGACTGTCTTATGTATATAGAACAAGATAGGCTGTAAAGTTATTACGGACAGAATTATTAGTTCTGTCAAATGTGGAATCAGGACGCGGACACTAGAGAGATATGCACAGGGGCCATCTTGCTCATGATATCTGGAATTCAATTCACCACATTGGTGGCAACCATAACAGATGCTCGGTCGTTTGTAAATCCAGAATATACTACTCAGTCAATCAGCCAAGTTCTACATCATCAACAACAAGAACTGCTACAGATGCTATTACATGTTTTAATAACCTCTTGCATGATTAGGCTCTCATATGGAGAGATGGACCATCAAATGATGCACAGGAAGAATATAGCAATGGTAGGTTTTCCTTGCCTTGTCTTCTTTGTCTGTTTTTCTGTCAGTGCATTCATTCCATGTTGATATATTTGATCACATGATTGATTTACAATATGGGTTGTTTGCATATTATTGGAGGCATTCCATTCATTTTTCTATTGTGATCTGACTGAAGATAAGCCTTCCTTCCAGTTGATATAAAAGATTGAAACTAATGTTAGTAATTGATACAGAGGATACATTAGGTTAAAAGACTACGGAAATTCTCAAAATAATTTCGTACAAACACTGCAATGGCTAATCATAGAAGGCTTTCGGTACTCTTCTTCAAACTTACATGCCTTATAATGGCCAAACTATATATACAGTTGCCACAGGATTGTATGGATATATCTGCCACTGCTCATCAAACCAGGAAAACAGGCATGACACTGAAGGCAACTGATGTTACATCATCAGGTATGGTTTAATTTCTTACCTCGCCTGATGTATTAGCTCTCGTCATGTAACAAAATGGATATATTGTGCAATCTTATATAATGTCTTGCTATAGCAAGACAAATAAACTGGCGAAAATATAATAGGTGAAATGCCCCACCCGGCGCCCCAAAAACCTCACAACAGTATTCTCATAAATGTAGCAATGCAGATATATCCATATATATATATATATATATATATATATATATATATATAGATATATATATATATATATATATATATATATATATATATATGGCACATGCAGCAAACATGTACCTGGGTCAATTTTACAGCATGGCGTGTACACTTTGATACATGGTTATTACCCAGAAATATGTGGCACATAATATAGAAGGCAAGACACCATGCATGGCAAAAAGCTTTCTATTGGCTGTGCACTTGATATCAGGCATTGGAAATGTTTATTTTTGCTCTGTTGTGTACTGTTTTCTTAGTTAATAATAATTTGCATTTATTGTCTTTTTATCCATACATTCCTGCCTGTCTGTTATTTTCATATCTCCATCCATACGTATATGTAGAATTATGTGCACACACAAACAGATGCACACACAAGTCTGCAAAAAATTGGCCATCAACAAAATACATGTAAAATTCAGCAGCAAAACAACTTTAATATCCTCAAACCTAAGCTCCGCCTCTGGGAGATGTATTAAAAATCAAACATGCTTGATCATATTTACGAACCATCCTTAATTACAATCTAGAGATTGATGTCTCTATCTTCAGTGGTATACAAGGAGTTGCATTCTATGCTATGGATATGTACCTTGAAGTGATGATAAGTAAGTTGAAAGTGAGAATTTCAGTAATAGTTTCACCTCATTCAATCTATAGGTGCAACCTCATGTATATCAATCTAGATAAACTATTCCTTGAAGATGTTTCTGTCCTATTAGATCGTGTTACATTTAAAAGCGAGAGATTTATTGAAAATGCCACTAACAACTTAGCAGAGGCATGGGTGCATGTACGCAGTAGACTGGATGGTAGGAAAGTGTTCACTGTCTGCAACAGAGGATCTAGAAATGCTCGTTGCCATGTGGCCGCAGTGAGATAGAATCTAGGACTGTAGCGGGCACCTCAGGTCCAGGAGGAAAAAACCTGACATTGAAGTATGGGGAACAAAAGGAAAGAAACGATTAAAAGCGTACATTTAATTATCTGGGAGTTGCTATATTCCAAGTTCATTGAAAACAGGTACAATCTAAAAGGACTGCAACAAGAGAGGATACGCACTGAAGAATATGTGCTAAAAAAGACAGTGGAGGACATCAATGTAACCGTTGGAAATGTGGGAATCGTTGTTTATAAACACGAAAAGTACATTTGCTGCGAGTCCAGATGCAAAGGGGACAGAAAAAATTCGACAGTCTGACCTAACTGAGGTAAAGAAATTGCTTAATAACAAACGTATTACTCTAACAGAGGCAGCCAAAGGTGTAAAACTCGTCTGCTTAGAATGTGATAATGGACTGAATAGGAATCTCCGTTACTATTACACTGGTCTACAATTTTTTAGAAGTCGTCTGCTTCAGAGATAAAATGTGCTATTTATTAGGGATTTTGATGTGCGAAATTCAAATATGACAATTAAAACAACTGATTGGATACTGTTTCCAAGATATTTAAGTTTTTACATTTTACGTCTATGTATATTGTGCATATAGTAGACTTTTAATCATAAATTGTAAACTTAAGTCTTTTCATGTGTTTATGGTTGCTTTACATGATAATATTTCACTTGTCCTGTTTATGTAACACTTAAAAAAAAAAACAGAAAAAGGGTTATATAAATAAAAAATATATTGAAACAAAAATAAAAAAAACTATTATATATATATAAGTACATAGTTTAATCCTTATTCAGTGTCTACTCAGCGCTTCTTGGCTTGTCTCTTGTATTCATTAAATGGAGCATCTCTTGTCACTGTCCAGCAATAGTCTGCAAGCAATGATGGGCTCCATTTGCCCTGATAGCGTTTCTCCATTGTTGCAATGTCATGGTGAAATCGCTCGCCGTGCTCGTCGCTCACTGCTCCGCAGTTCGGTGGAAAAAAATCTAGATGAGAGTGTGTGGCGGGTACTACTACTACTAACCTCGTTACAAGGTGTCCACTTTATTTGGTTGGTTATCGTTATCTAGAGGATGATCGACCTCGGTGTTATTGTCCGGATCGAGTAAATAATAATATAAATTATGAAATTTATCGATGGAATAAATAGAGATCTGAGCAGATATATAGAACAGAATAACACGAGCCCCCGTACATGAAATATAACAATTTAATCAATTACATAAACAAACTGGGAGAATACATTACATTAGGAAGATACACTTCTTTTTGAAATAAATCATTCACTGAATTTCAAACACAAAAATACTTATGCAAATAGCCGATCTGTTTTAAACGATAGAATTAGTTCATCACAGAATCGAGTGTACAATCGAAGTCATTGCCTTGTACAACTTCATAACCTGCGATAGACTGGTCTCTCCAACTTCAACGTTGCGGTTCTCTTTGTTCCTTCGCTTTTCCCTTCCTCGTTCTCTGTATCTCGCCTATGTCGGCCCTCAACTTTGTATGGGTAGGTGGATACGTGGATACGTAGGTACGTGGATACGTAGGTAGGTGGATAGGTTGGTAGGTGGATACTTTAGTGGAGCTATTTCCCCTTTCAAAATAAATAGAGAAGCAACCTAATAGATATCCTACTGGGAATAGAACATTACTCCACTCTCGTTATATCAGATATCGTCCTATCGGAATTCAAACAGATACCAAAGGCTATATGGTCAAGCGAAACATGGCAGACCATAAACAAACCTAGTTTCATAAGATTAATGTACTTCCTAACGGCTATTTCATCACTGACTCACATTAACATCACACGAGACATAACAGTTTCAGTTTCGGTCTCAATTATACAAATGAATGAATGAAATTCACTTCATGGCTTAACTACATTACTTTCAGTCAATACGCACTCAAGTCAACTAAAGTAATGCATGAAATTCTTAGAATACATGATTTCTTACAATACATGATTCCTATAACAATCAAGATAACAAATTCAAACAATTTGTCAAACTCATATAAAGAAGATCATTGTGCGAATTCAGACAAATGAACTCCAACAAATAGTTATACTCATATCAAGAAAATTGATCTACGAATTTAAACAAATAAATTCATGCAAATATAAACAAATAAATTCAAGCAAATAATTATATTGGTATCAACGAATTACATGAGATTGATGCAAATACCTTATGTTTTCAAGCCTTGCTTGCTTTTTCCGCCAGAATTGTGTCCGTCAACTTTCCAGACATCCGGTCCCTTGGATAATTGTTTTACGAGAGAATTTCTTCTAAATTCAATCTCGGAGTCAACCTCCATATTTTCCTCTTGCAGAAAAAACGTAGACTGACTAAATTTTGCGATGGGGCATATTAAAAACCATGAAATTTCTTCTGGGAAGCACGCCCCTTATTCAGCGTAGCCAATCAGATTAAACGGATCTACCGCCTTTGATAAATATGCGACAATTCGGTCAGCGTAACCTTCTAGATTTCGCGCTATTTATGTAACTGATTCTGGACAATCTCAAAAAGATAATACTACGTCCACTAGCTTACAAATGGTTTCTGTACCCTCTCAACTCTGACATTTTTTGATACCAAGATCCAAGTCGACCTTTTCCTTCCAATCTGTCTGACCGTTGAATAAACGAATGCTTAATTAAGAATCCATCTCGCCCACAACACGAACATTAAAACCATTGCAGGCTAGCGATTTAATATGGTACCTGTCCTCATAAATCTAATTAATGGTTCTCTGTCAAACTAAACTGTGCTCTACAGAAATCGACAGAAATTTGCACCCTTACAGAGTGCAAAAAATGTATCTTGAGTGACATGTTGCAAACCAAGGCTTTTGTATGCCTTGAGGAGGTTTTCCACCAACTCCATGTAGTTGTTTGCCTTGTTGTTTCCGAGAAAATTTGTTTTCCTTGCCACGCAGTACACGGTGAAATGCATCATCTCGAAGAAGTTCACGAATCTGAGGACCAACAAAGACACCTTCCTTTATCTTAGCTTCACTTAACCTTGGAAATTTTTCACGGATATACTTGAAAGCTGCTTGTGTTTTGTCCATGGCCTTGACAAAGTTCTTCATCAGACCCAGCTTGATGTGCAAGGGTAGTAACAAAATCTTCCTTGATTCAACAAGTGGTAGATGCTGAACACGTTTCATCCCAGGCTTCAATAACTATCGGAGTGGCCAATCTCTCTTGATGTAGTGGCAATCTCTCGCTCGACTATCCCATTCGCAGAGAAAACAGCAGTACTTTGTGTATCCAGTCTGCAGACCAAGCAAGAGAGCAAGAACCTTGAAATCGCCACAAAGCTGCCACTGATGTTGGTCATAGTTTATGCACCTCAAAAGTTGTTTAATGTTTTCATAGGTTTCCTTCATATATGACTGCATGACCAACTGGAATTGATGGTAAGACACTGCCATTATGCAGCAAAACAGCTTTAAGACTCGTCTTCGATGAATCAATGAAGAGTCTCCACTCATCTGGATCATGAACGATGTTGAGGGCTGCCATCACACCATCGATGTTGTTGCAGGCTACAAGATCACCTTCCATGAAGAAGAATGGGACAAGATCCTTTTGACGGTCACGGAACATGGAAACCCTAACATCACCTGCCAGGAGATTCCACTGCTATAGTCTGGAGCCCAACAGCTCTGCCTTACTCTTGGCTAGTTCCAAATTCCTGACAAGGTCATTCAGTTCACCTTGTGTTATGAGGTGTGGTTCAGAGGAGGAGGATGGGAGAAAATATGGATCATGTGACATTGATGGTTCAGGAGTAAAAGTGTCATCCTCTTCCTCTTCCTCGTCTGACTCAAGTGAGAATGATTCTGGTGCATCAGGAACCGGCAGTCCTTCTCCATGGGGTACTGGGCGTATTAGCTGATGGAATGTTTGGATAATGCACAGTCCACTTTTTCTTCTTTGACACACCTTTCCCAACTGGAGGCACCATGCAGAAGTAACAGTTGCTGATATGATCATTGGCACTGCAAAAGGCATATATTTCCTTTTCCTGTTCAACCACTGGCGAAGATTTGTTGCACAAGTGATGCAGCATATGTGTGGGGCCCACATATTGTCCTGATCTCCAATTTTGCAGCCAAAATAAAGCTGATGGGCTTTCTCAACCATAGTGGTTATACTGCGCTTTTGTGATGCAAAAGTCACTTCACCACAAACATAGCAGAAGTTATCTGCATTGTTCACACAAGTACGAGTCATCTCTGCTCACTTTGGCTAAACAGAAATGTGTCCCTTTGCAAAATCAAACACTGACAAATAAGAGAGCATGACACTGTATGATTTGTAAAGCTGATATATGGCAATTTCTTTAGCAGATGATGTAAGCTTAGTTATGATTGCATCATCCATGACTTCTAGGAACAACATGATGCAATTCATATCATGTATGACGCAATACCAGCTTCAGATTGCATCATTCATTGTTTTGCCTAAAAAGCAAGTACTGTCCAAACCCAGTCATAGATTTATTCATAGATCCAGTCAAAGATGTATTTTAGTCATTTCTGGTTTAAATTGAGATCCCTTCCCTTTATAACTCACTTATTGTCCGCCATTCCTAAGTCAAGGGTCGTATATACTGACCCAGTATCATATCTTTAAAACTAGAGCCAATCAACAATTTTAAGCATCATTTTCGTTCTCAGTGACCCAGAATTAGTAAAGTTTGACAGCATTTATTGCGGAAGCATTTTGGCTGTAGACCAGTGAATTATCAGTGTCAGGGTCGGATGAATATAACTGGTTTACCCTGATTGAATTTTGAAGTCTGTACTGCCTGAAATTTTCGCTCCTAGATCTGGAAAGTATCCTAGCATAAGGGAACCAAGAAAATTGGTTTGACATTTGTGTATTTATTTTACAGCAAGCAAGTGAGATGTGAGACCCTTTCAAGTGGAATATTAATAGCGTAGGGACGTTTTAGGGGGGTTCACAGCAATCATGACCAAAAAAGTCCATAATCATCACCTCAAAGCAGCTCTGAACACGTACAAATAAGACACACTCAAACACCTTCTCCAGCTAGGTAAAATGCGTATAATTCAAAATGATGTTAAAAGTCTCTATTATAAAATAAATCTCCCTGCATTCATGTCATATTGTTTGTAAGGAGTTATACGTTTTTATATACCCGCCATAATATAGTATAATGTACCATTCAGGGTACTCTTCTTGTATATACTAATAGTAGTGCACAGAAACATTCCTTTATTTTCATAAGCCTTCAAAGCTATACTTTTGGGTATTTTGGGAAATATTTTTGTTGGATAAATGATATTCAACCAAGGATGGTAGCACGTTTTATAACTCTGTCGATTGCTGCACTGTGATATTGCCCACACCGGGATCAATCTGATACAATTTTTATATTACAGTCTGTCAAATGTCAAAGTATCAAATTGATATTTACTTTATGCTATTGACAATATTTGAAATATCATTCATTGGGTTTATACTTTTTCGATGCTTAAGTTTGTGTTAGTTAACACCATGGCAGATTTTGTTATTGCACCAAGACAAAACAGGGTGTATATTTGTATTCTGGTATTTTAAACTTAAATAATTTCATTTGTATAATCAGTGGATAAGGAGACAATAGAGTCCTATCCCAATTAAAGCAGAAATGTATGTTCCTCACATATTGGGCGGACTGCAACTGGACCAGCAAGCGATGCTAACATGATGAATAGGTACAATCTAAGGATATCATTCTTCGACACTGCTGTATATTTTTCTCTTTTTTATTGACAGTTCTACTGGTCAAAGAGGAAAAGAGCTTATGCGATGTCCTTTAGTCCATCTTTCTTCAGCACAAGTTTCTTATCGCTACTCCTTTCCTTAACTGGGAGGATTACCACTTTATACACTCATTGATCCTTAGGTCTAGCAAACATTTTGAAAAGTTTGTTATTGCTACTTCTTCTAAACTGATGATCATATCGACATGGGGTTTTCACTAAAAGACTTCTGATGATATCTAGTTGGTCTTAAATGCAAATGGTGCCAGTCTGACATCCAATATGGCCGTAACATTGGCGATCTTGAAAATATTGTTATTACTTATCTTCCTGAATGGAAGGTCATATCTACATGAAATATTCACTAAAAGACTTATGACGTCTACATGGTACCAAAATGAACATGATGCCAATCAGACCTCCAAGATGGCTTCCAATTTTTATTATTACTACTACTAAACTGAAGGTCGTATAGACAGGGGATTTCGGTAAAAGACTTTTTATGATGTCTAGTTGGTCCTAAATGAGTGATGCCAATGCGATCTCCAACAATTTGACAAATGTTGTAAAAAGTTACTTCTTCAGAATTGATGATTATCCCATTTTATTTTTCCAAATTACTTCTTTCTTGCAAAATATTGGTGTTACTTTATTAATTATGCTGATACAACCTACAATATGGCTGTTTTGATGATCATCCTGAATATATTTTTATGGGCACATATTTAAATTGGGTTGTCGCTAAAGCTATAAAAATATATAGCTGTTTTATAATGAAAATGATGCTCATATGAGCCACGGGTCATTGCATTGTTGGTACTTCATTGACCTCATGAATGCAGCGACTCTTACATATACAAGTGATGTTTGACCAGAGTTATTTGGACCACATTTTTTTTCATTTGAATAAAGAAGTTGATAATCAGTACTCTGACATTGATTTTAAAGTCGACGTTCTTGGTTTCATTGTTTATCTCTGATGGGTTGTAAGCATGATAGCACAAAATAACTGTGATTGAAATTTTATGTCATTTAACCAGTTTGTGATGTATCTGAAGAATACATTGAATAATACTACTAAAATAACTTTTTGTTCCAAAACAATGTTACCTATACATTGAAGCAGACGTAGTATGTGGTTATATATTGACATTATCTTAGACAAGTTCATTGATCTATCCATGATACCAGGTTCAAGGTCAAAAGCCATGATACAGAATTTTGCACAGCACGTACATGTATCGTGTGAACATGTGAACTCTAACACAAAAGCGTGTTATGACCAAATTTGCTTTGTTGGAGATTTTCAAGAATATCAGATATGGTTTCAATACTTTGCAGTTAAAAAGAAGAAAGAGTCTTACCTTCGATTCCTGCAAATTTGTTTTGGCCCGTTGAACATCAGTCCTTTGGAGTAACTCTTGTTTAAATATGCGGCAGCTTTTGGAATATCAGATACGTTTCTACTTTAAGAGCAAAGTGATTCCACTATCTACCTATCAGAATGTGATTTATCCAACATATGCGACCTTGTTTCCAGTGTATTCTTGTATACATTCCCTGTTTTCATGGTACATTTTGTTTTCGTTGCACATATGACATGCTATGATAATATTATTGAAAAATGGGATGTCCTGCACACGAAAATTTATGGTTAAATATATCATAGAAATGTGAAGGACCTAGTTTTAGTTTATCAGTCGAATAAACAGTTTATTAGTCTCCTACTTATGCGGAATAATACAAGTGATTTTCTTTCCAATGTAGATGAAGTCGACAGAACAATAATATTCATATCATCAGCCTTACAAGGAGTGTTGATGAACTTGCAATTATTCATTTGAACTGTTCTAGACACACTACATGAAACAGATGGTAAGTATAGCAGTTTATGAATTTTGACATGATGGAGATGAGCATTGTATAGAACACGCCAGACATGTAGCCTGAATCATTATCTGCATAATATTTCATGTATCCGGAATCGTTATCTGCATAATATTCCATGTATCCTGAATCATTATCTTCGTAATATTTCATATGTCCTGAATCATTATCTTCACAATATTTCATGTATCCTGAATCCTGATCTGCATAATATTCCATGTATCCTGACTATGAATTCCACTTCCACAACCTCTGGAGAGCAAAGGTAAATTTGGAAATCTTTTCCTTTTCAACTTTTGCCCAGAGGATGCCAGAACTTTACACAAGTGAATACAATCTCTCTGTATCCAGACACTCACTTTCTCTCTTACTCATAACCGTAAAATATTGTTGTAGCACACTTATTGTTTCTCCATATCACAAACTGGTCCTACCTATAGCACAAAATATCTCAGTGGCATCCTGTCCACAAGGTTTGTTCTTCAATTCAACTGTTATAGGTTTGAAGTAGTGCGACTCATGAGGTTTTCAAAGCATTTGTACACAAAAGAAATATGCAATATACGACTTTAAAATATAGAAATACTTACAAAATTGCCCCCAGCCAATGTGTCTTTTGCCGTCACCATCGTTTGAATTATGACTTACAAAAGATGATTCACTAACCTAGTGGTCACAACTCTCATGTTGCAAACAAAACAACAAAAACATTGGGTGATACTATGATGTGGTCTATCTGTCTCTCTCAACATAACTCAATATCACCCAACTGCCTTGGATACCACTGACATTATTTCTCTATGTAGAACACATGTGCAAGGGTGGTATTATTTAGAAATCCCTTCGCGAGCTCAATAAGGTGGAGGCTTTAAAGGTCTAATATACTAAATATATAGTACAGTGACATTTTTCATAACATTTACAGACCAAACGTTCTACAATAAACATTTTCTGCTTATTGCGAAGTGAATTATAATACCAAATGAAGCACAATAAAAGAATAATAAGACAGAGACAGAAATAACAAGTTACGGATACAACAAAGTACATTGGGGTGTCCTGAAGAGATAATTTTCAACATGTTTTAACGTGTAGGCACTCATAGCAGGACAAATAGTTATTATAGAACATTTAAAGTTGCACCTCCTCGGCCATGGTTCTGATATAGGTGATCGTTTATTATATATTTCATTATGAGATATTGAAATTTATCAGTGGTAGATAAATTATATCGCCACAGTGGCGATATCACTTTTGGAACTACTTTCTTTTCCCATTTAGGAAATATATCTGCCCGTATGTATGTTATTTAGATCTGTATTTCCATATTTAGGTCTATTTCATTTTTCTCATTCTTCTGCTCCTTCTCTATCTCTCTCAGGAGGAACAGATCTTAAAATGTGTCGAGACTGCAGCATCTCTAGTATACATTAATTTAATCAATAAGGAGGCGCCATAAAAAAAAATGCTTCAAAACGAACTCCAAATAACAAAAAGTAGGCTTCAAGTATTAACCTTTTTATTTAGTTTTCCACGTGAATCATGCAAATCTTTAGTGACTGAACTTACATGATCTCTTGCTTTTCGATGTTCTGTCGCCCAAACAGTATCGTATGCCTTTAACACTCTGCGACAAACGGACACATTTTTAGGAAAAAAGCTTGGTTTAATATAGTAATAATCAAATTGTTTAGGTAGCTATTTTAACTCTCAACACAATCATAATCCTGTCTAAAAAGGATGGAGAAATCGGGCATTGATGAGTGTTGACGGCAATCCGAAATTAAGTGACAATCGAAATTTGGGTGCTGCTTCTGTTACCGAAATAGACTTCAAGCTTCCCGGGGCCTACAATTCACGTTTGAATGCAGAAATGAACAAACAAAAGAACCAAAACCCATACAAGAAAACTCACAATCGTTAAAATCTTTTGTTTAAAGATTTTACGCTCTGAAATCTGTCGGATGTGACCGCTCAGTGATGTTTCCAGAGTACCCCCACCACAACAATGTTAACTGTATCAATTCGAGCGAGAAATGTATTAACAAAAATAAAAACGTTTTCATTTTTGTTTGAAAACAATCATTAATCTGAAAGAATACACAAAATGAAGCATTATTTGTAAATACTAGATTTGTGAAAGGTCGCTGTCCTAAAATTATTGTAAATTTCGGAAATTCTTTTTATCGACGTAGTAATGCAGCCCTTAATCGGATAACACATAATGGAGAAAAAAAATCTATGCAAATCGATGGTTTGTGCCTTAAAAAGTATATAATAAAAGAGGATCTACGTTGTTGTTTTTTTGTTTTGTTTTTTGAGTAGATATAAGGAAATTGTTCACTCCGGAAGTGCAAACATTTTGTATTGTTACTCGTGACTTCGCCACTAGTGATAAAGCAGTGTTTCCCACTTCGTAGATAACTCAATTACTAGTAATCGTATTCGGTCATATTGTGTATACTCTAAACACACCGGTACATAAACCAGGTCTTATAATGTTATGCCCAAAAAGGGCGCATAATACTTAAGGACTTCCTCCAAGTTACGGGAACCCTATCAATATGGCTTCATTTGCTAGTTTAAAAGCACTTATCAACAGCAGGTACAATTTTTGTTCACTAACTGAAAATGAAGAAAAATCATTCTGCTGAACAATCTGGACGGATTTTGAAGTGGGGTCACTCATATTGACAGGAACGAACTAAAAAGAATGTGGTCATCATTTCAGCTTAATAGTTGTTTACCGAATAGACGAACCTTTAAATTGTTTAGCGTGAACCGAGTAATTTCAGAGTCATGCGTTTAACCGATGAAACAATAATCTAAAAGACCGGAATCTCCGACATTTTGTTACATCCTATCTTCATTATAAAGTTATATATATGTATATATATATATATATATATATATATATATAAATATATATATATATATATATATATATATATATATATATATATATATATGTGTGTGTGTGTGTGTGTGTGTGTGTGTGTGTGTGTGTGTGTGTGTGTGTGTGTAGGAATTTCGTTCAACCTATGGAATATATTCTAAACTGGACACACCAGGCAACTATTTATATCTAAGAATTATTTTCTTAAGTAGTAATAGAAAAGTGATTCCATTCTCAGATTTTCAAACTTAATTCGCACAAAAAGATATGTCCCTTTTCACCAAAAATCCCACTGTTTTGTCAGATTTCGTGATTGAGTGAGACTGGTATCGTAGAGACATGAGAGTTGAACATTTGGCTTGTATATTGCAATTATAAAACAAGCTGAAGTGTCTGGGTGACCCAATTTCAATGGTTATTTTATTGTCCTCATTCGAAATTTTTGATCAAATGCGTATTTAATGAGCAACGCACACACAAATAAAGATACACACACACGCACGCACGCACACAAACACAAAGGATGCAGGGTGCACGTTGTTCCCATGGACTCTTCTTAGAGCAATAGAGATAACTGAACCAACTGTTACGAATATCAAAAAGCACCACATGACATAATTGTCTAGCCATACTGCAGGAATGATGAGAAGAACATATACGAGTACTATGACCTCCGAAGAAAGGAGAAGGAGGAGGACGACGACAGTGATCAGGGTGGGTACTAGTAGGTCATATAACTAGAAAAAAGAAGTTGATAGAATATCACTTTTCCAAAGGAAGATCATTTCGAACGAAAACATTACAAAACATGACATGTTCTAAGAAATACGGGTCTCATGGTACGTATGGGTATTATGTGCATGATTCGAAACGCATAGTCGATAAAGGAAGGCGTATTTCATTTATTGAGAATGTAGGAGATAGTGGATCAAAGTCCGTACCATAAATCACCGGTTCATACTGCATCACTGAGTGTAGCATACTGATCAAGATGAGGTAAAAGAATAAGCATGACAGACTCTATAGAAGATTACATTGATGATTTCAAGGGAAAAGAAAGTTGACTCAGACATTCAACATTTTCTTACCTAAGCAAAAAATGTAAATAAGAATTGAAAAGTAACATTTATCGAACACTTCCGAACATGGTAGGAACAAAAAATAATAATAAAGAGGAACTCTTTCAAAGGATCAAAGGAGTGACAAAATAAAGAAAAAAAGAACGAAAAGTATATCTGAAATGGTCAGGAAACTTTAGGGATGTCTATAAAAAGCAAGCAGAGACAGTATCATCCGTGGTTGGGGAGTAAGCGTAATATTTTATGACACATACACCCATGTGGTTTAATTCCATTTGAAGAATTAAATAGTCTTCTGTTTAAACTGTAAAGGTGTTGGATTCCAATATGTGATATGTCAAAATTTGAATTTACTGAACGCAAATCCCATTATGTTCAGCATTAAAAATTGATCAGAGTTGATCGAGGACGGTCTTTGTGAAGTTTAAAGGAATAGTAATTTGCAGACGAATGACGAAAGACGCGTGAATGACGAATCACGGTGAACGACGCTAAAGGGCTGAATCACCGGTTGGCCTTGCGGCCGGCGGACCCATTCTAGATTTAATAGATAATATCATTTTTTTAAAATGTGCTTAAGGAAATTGAGGCAGAGTAAATGGGTAATTATTCTGACACCACCAGCACCAAATAACATTCATGTAATGTCAATCAAATTTAATGTTTTGCATTGTTTCTTTATTTATTTAGATACAAACAATACACAAAACCACTAGATGATGTTTCAAAATTTAGTATTATTACAGTACTTGCAACATTTGGACTTATTACATATTTAAAAATTATTTGTAATCATCCGATTCTCATTTATATGCTAACATCCAGAAAAACTCTTTTTCGCAACACTTTAAATTGTATTATCTGGCCATTGTATATAGTGAGATTTTATATAATATATACATATATTTTTAAAATTTACGACAAGCAGTAACCTTTGCAATACATCGGATCTTTGTAGATATACCCTGCCATGAGCAAGGTTTATAAGTGATACAGACAGTAACAGTTACGGTACTACAATTTCAAAGCTTTCGGATTCAATCTTGCCTTGTATTTTATTTATGAATTTTGTCTCAAATTAGTATCAATTTGTTCCGTCTGATTTTGTTTGACGAAAACATTTTATACATCGTCGGCTAAGTTAATTTAGATTTATTGAATGTGCTAATTTAATATTCAATTTTAACTGAGTGATTGTCCACGCAGAGGAACGAATTGTTAGTGATTTTGCATCGATTTTATGTTCTTAACTTTTTATGATGCCGCGTGTCTCGTTGAGTTTCTCTAAACTTGTATGTGTTGATTCTCTACGATCCTTGTAATTTGTTTCTCACTTCAATGTAGAGGAAAATTATTATTCTCTGAGTACAGATTGCCTTTCACATACACACAAATTACATTTTTTTTCTCAATAAGTCTGAAACTGTTTTTAAAAAAGGACAATAATATTTGATTTTAGCCCGCTCGTGCATCCTGAGAGTGGTTGGTAAATTTCAGGATTTGGTTTCCTATGTAAAATGCAACCACAACGAATGTCGCATATAATTAACTCGAAACTAGAAAAACATATATATATATATATATATATATATATATATATATATATATATATATATATATATATATATATATATATATATATATATATATATATATATATATCCAGTAACTCTATCGTTTTCATATATTTATAGTATTGAGAAATTTTATATGAAATTGTTGAAAACAACTGTACTTGGTATAGTCAAAAGTGCATCCGAAAAGTGAAAGAGGAACCATGTCATGTCGTTGCGTTTTAATAGCTGTTATTGCCCCTACCACCCCCATCATCTCTTCTTATTCAGATTCTCCCATCCAGCCCGGCTTGGTAGATGACATGACCAATTTTTCTATTCGATAATTAAATGCACATTCTACTTCGGACTGGCATTTACTGGACAATTTATTAAGCTATAAATCACTTCATCCAGTCAGCCATGGTGACCAAGTCCTTTCGTCAATGCTATACAGTCTCTTAACAATCTGAATTATTGTGCTGTATTTGCTTGTGAAAACTGAACATCAAAGTATGAAGTTCGTCGACACAGATCTGCCGCCATATAATGCGCTACGCTACGTTCCTTAGTCGTGCTCTTTCAGATTATAAAGGAGGTAACCTGCTGTGAAGAGTTAGATAATGCGGTACCTGCAACTCAAGGTCAGCACTGTCTATTCTATTTATAGTTTTAAGCTCAGAATAGACCCTGATCTGCCAGCGAATTATACGATAACAGATCTAGGTCCACGCTTTTCGTAGTTGGGTGCATATAATACCCGGGTGAGTACGGTTATTCGATTTCAAATAGATTGATATATCAAGCAACCTCTGTAACGAACTGAATACCATACATCCAATAAAATGTAACCAAACTAGGCAAATTAATGTCATGTTTTAGTATTCATAAGCGTCTCATTTCATATTTAATTCTAGTACGTTTCTACGTAGAGAGAGAGAGAAAAAAAAGGTAAGCAGCAAGTGCGTATCCTGTTCTACATGATTTAGTTCTGATGCGAAGAATTGTCAGATTAACGTCATATATAAATAATCCATAAGTTATATCATGCATCTACATGAGGATTATAACAATTATATTGCTAGAGAAGATACGCACTTTGGAAATAAATACTTCATGAAAAACAAGGTGCATACACAGTTATGATCCATCTTTGGACATTACACCATTAATTTTGCCATATTTATTTAAATGAGCACATCAGAAACAATACATTGTAATTAATTCCTAGATTATATTATTATCATTTGCAAATAGGAAAATATAGTTCATCAGCTGCCCCTAGGACAAAAAATATATTTTGTGTTAGTTTAGAAAACTTCTCTAAAAGTGACAAACTTCAAAACAATTTTATTTGAAACAACCCACATAAATGTACAGGAAAGCATATGCACAAATGTCTTCACACCATAAAGGTTATGTTGTTCAAACTATTCAGTGACAACAACTGAAGTTACGTGTGAGTAACGACAACTTTATAACAAAATGTTCATGGGATCATTTTAAAAATGAATGTAAATGTTTGCATTTGGTAGAAATTCTATGAAACTTTAACTAACCAAAAGTAGATTGTTTCAGTGGCAGCTGATGAAATATTTTTTATCTATTTCCAATTGCAATAATATAATCTAGGTTCTCCTAGCAGTTAGAATTAATTATAATGTATAGTTTCTGCTATACCGAAGTAATATGGCCAAAATACACGATGTAATGAGTAAGGTGGCAAAATACATGATGTAATGAGTAAGGTGGACACATAAACCTTAAAATGCCCCCCCCCCCAAATGTTAAAAGTTTGAATTTGTCTCTCAATATTGTAAATGAACCACCTTGTGTGACAAGACATTTACATATATTAAGCAAAAAAACTTAATGGCAGAAAAGAAATGTATAATATATGATGTCTAGCTAGACTGGGTGATGTATATTTATCACTAAAAATCAAAAATACACTGAGTCCAGAACAGGAAATCCAGTCACATAAGCTTGAAAAGATAAACACGGATATTAAGATGTCTAAAAAAAATACGAGCCCAGCTATATATGGCTATTGTGTTCAAAAGGAATACAATAAACACAGTTTAGATACTACCAGCGAACTAAAATTGTTTTCAAAAAGCATTACCAGTGGTAACTGGTGTTGCATTTAAAAAACATTTGTGGAAATGTGCTGAAAAATGGATGAAGAGATTTCGTTTTACACGGACTTCAATAATGTTATACCTTTCTTTTCCACATGAACGCGGACACTATACATTCCAATCACTCGAGAAAGTGTAAATGTAATGAAATGTAAATTTTCGGCATCCAAAAAGAGTGGTCAGAAGTTGGTATAACTCTGAAAGGGTGACCTTCCTTGAATAATCAGTGCTAATGTCGTCTGTGTTGTTATTTACAATTATATTTTTATGTAATAATAAGATAAAGATCCTTCAAAGTGTTCTCCCTACAGTCTTTTACCTTAGCTGTCCCGACGCTTTAGAACCCGCCGATAATGTCAATACACTTTAGTGGTTCCCCATATCCGTTACATATGAATATGTTAAATAAACATCATGTCACCTAATTCAAGCCTTATGACTCAAATGGCACCTGTTGTTACTTCTTCTTGGGTATGTAATTAAGATAATCTAGGATAATTAATTACTCACTCGCATAACCATTAGCTTTTGTACCTGCCTTGGCCTGACTGCCGGTGCGAGACCTTTGATACTGGTTTTGTCCTTGCACTTACATCGTCATGAGAACGGACAGCGACGAAGGGCTCTACTGTCAGTGTGCTCTCTCTCTCTCTCTCTCTCTCTCTCTCTCTCTCTCTCTCTCTCTATATATATATATATATATATATATATATATATATATATATATATATATATATATATATATATATATATCAGTCATTTTTAACTACCACCTCAAAATGTGTGACACGTATTACTTTTAAAGTTAAGCAAGCAAGCACCATGTTAGCCAAGCTACAACGATCAGAGATTGGTGATTTCGTTTCAGATCGAGGGATTTCCGAAAGAAAGATCATAGGAAACGAAAGAGAAGTTGCAATAGTGAATGGAAGATTTGATATAACAGGGTTGAAATCTGTGGATCAGATGATAAATCTTCGATATTGCTAAATTTTGGTTTAGATCTACTTAGTTTCTAATGGGTGAGATGAAGGAAATGAAGGGGGGGGGGGAATGGTGTACAATTCCTAGGGCACTATTTCAATATAGTATTTTTACTTTTATCGTAGTAATAGTAGCAGTAGTAGCATTAGTTTTTGTTGCAGTTGTGATTGCTGTTGTTCTTATTATTTTCCGGAACATGTGATGGGGGACATTTTGTCAATGAAAATTCCATCATACCCATGAATTCTTATATCTACATAGTATACTCTCTGCAAGAAAAGAAAAAAATAGTTTGATCAATAAACCTGAACTTAAGTGTGTGCTGCCATATGAATTTCTCTTTTTGTTTATCCAAGTAAGAACAGCAGCAATGTTTATCTTCCAATTTTACCTGTTTTGAAAACATGCAAACAAAAAGTGTTGGATTATTCCTTCATTGATACTTATCCAACAATAACCAACTAGTTTGCAATTGGAATGTATTATATTTTTAGTTATTATATTGCTGCATTGATACACGTCATTTATTTATTTGTCAGAATTGCAGATTAAAGCATAGAAGCCTCAATTAGTGAGCTATTTCTACAATCTTCATAACTGGAACAGATGAACTTAAAACCACATTATGTCTTTGACATTTAAAATAAATATAACTTAGATAGTTTCATGGTTTATTTTAATTCGAAGACTAATAAATTTTTGAATTAAATCATTATAAAATTTAGGAAAAAAGAATGCTATGTAAAAACATGTTCATTATACTTCTTTTATATTTCACTAATATTAAAGTTTTCACTTTCATGATGATAACGCGCGTGTTTGAAAACATTTTATGACTCTACCGTAGCTTACTTCTATGCTATAAAATATTTATAGGGAGATCACTGAGGACAAATTACTTAAATAGTTATTAACAAGAAATAAGCTGGGAGGCTGGAACCTGAGTACCTCTTCAAGTGAAAGAATTTAACAACATGGGAACCGTTTTACTATTACAAGAGTCTCGACCCTTTGAGGGTGAGTTGAATGCAGAGTGTACACGTTAACATGGATAAAATGGTTTGACATTACTAAAGCTCTAGTAAACGGAACTCTCTTTGTCCGTTAGTGAAGTAAATTTGTATGAATATATTTCTAGATGCAGCGCAAGGTTCAATTCGCAAAGTCATTTGAAACTAACGGTCGGTGTAGCTGTAACTTAGTAAGCCAACAATCTGATCAAACATCGGATTTAGCACTCACATTTTGGTCCTTTCCATATCCTTAAATATGAACATCGAATAGAACGCAATACAAAATGCAATATAATACGTATATCATCGAAATGACAGATTATCCCTGCATGCGATAGACGGAGCAAGTTCAAATAAGTTTTCAATTCAATGCGAACATGTGTTTCTACCCTGTTTTAAAGATGAATTGCTTATTATCAAACGCTGCTATAAACAGAAGTCAAGAGCGCTCCACAGCTCTGTTTAAGATTCAGTCTATCCACTTGATTTGACGATTAGCTTCTTGGCATATGCATTATGATTCTTGTCTTGTTTTATCCACTTACTTCTTGAACACATGTGTACATTTTAAAGTCGTTTTCTGTTTAGGATCAACTGGTGTACTTTCGTTTCTCAAATTCGATTTCGCAGGAACAGGAGAAGAATTCGAAATCTTTAAAGTGTATTTATGCTTCTCTACCCAGGGGTAAATGAGTTTTATGACCACTTAAACAGTTATATATCACCATATATACAACGCACTGTGGTGCGAGACCACACCCAGCGAAATCTCTCATTTAGACAAAAACTATATGCTTGATTACACTGTGCACCACCTCACATACAAATCTGAGGTATCGTACGTCTCTATAACCATCCTGCTGACCTGCAACGAGTGAACCACACTTGTCTCCATAGCCAACCTGCTGACCTGCAACGCACGGTAGTACGTGACCACATTATTCAGCAAAATCTCTCATTTAGACAAAAACTGCGCTAGTTTATAAAGTGTACCACCTCACATACACACGTGAGCGGTCACACATATCCATAGCCAACCTGTTGACCTTCAACGTACTGTAGTGCGTGATCACACCCCCTCTCGATGAGCGCCACATCCCGTACCATGGTAATTGACTACGTAGCCATGATCCCGGTCGGCCATCACCTGGAAGCTGACCTCTCGCAGCTGTTCAAGGCCATGACCCAAGGCTTTATCGAGATCCTCAAACGAGGGATCGAAAAGAAGAGTGTCAGGTTTAACCTGATCCTTAATGTGCTGCTTGAAAAGCCCATGCCCTACCAGGACACCACCGTAACCAATGCGTAGCAACTGAGCTATGGCAGCCCTGGATTTCGATGATCTCAAGAGCCTAATCGCCACAGCCATTGCTGATATCGAGGCAAGGCTCGAAAAGTTTAGGGGCAAGGACTCAGGCTGGCAGGTGGTGAGATCTGAGTCGATGGAGCTGCTTATCTCGCAGTACCGACCATTCCGCGGCAACAGTCATATCCCAACGCCACCGGGCCTCCCCCGAACCATTGTAAACGGAACAAACAGCGACATCCGATGCTTTGATTGGGCCTTGCTTTTCGCCCTCCTCTCCGTCTCTCGTCCACATTCAGCGCGTACTTGTCCACGCGCCGTCCAGGAACAAAATGTCGACCTGTGCGTTGGGGTCGAGACGTTAAACTTGAGCGAAAGACTTTGCGCGGTACTGGCAGGTAGATCTGCCACGCGGCCTCTTTTCTCAGTCACTACCTATCAGTGTCCATCGGGACCCTGGCGAGAGCTGCCAAATTTTCAGTCGCTGCCGCCCCCTTCTAATAACCCCTGGGGCTGTAGTAGACGGATGTAAGACGTGCCTCCATTGCTCCAGCCTATTCGGCCTGCCTTCAGATGGCTGCGCACCCGCCAACCGCGAGCTTACTTCTTCATCCCACCCTTAATGAGCATGCCTTGGTGCCTGCCGAAAAAGACGAGAAGTTTAAGGGCCCCTCCATCAAAAAAAGACCCCCAGAGCAAATGCATGCAGAGTAGGGTAAGAAGTTTATTTAAAAATACAGTAGTGTGTGGGTAACGGTCAATCTGCCCCCAAAATCTTTTTTGGTGTCGCCTCCAATCGGCGGTTTGTCGCCGCAGGATTGGGCACGGCTTGCATAGGAACAGACCGGCGGAGGCTCCAATAAGGAGTGGAACAATTTTTGGCGCTATGTGGTGGCAAAAAACGGGCATCTGCAGAAGAGGCAAAGAAGAAAATGGAGCACAGTAAGCCGCGCATGGGAAAGGGCTACCTGAGGCTGCGGCGTGGGGTGCGGTTGTTTGCCCCGACAACGTAGAAGAACTTGTTAGCCGCGTGGAAACACTCTTAGGGGCCTTCTCAGCCGGCAACAAGTCACTCGAGCTAATTAACGACTCCGGCCCCATTTCCCGGCGGCTGTTCCTGGCCAAAACCATGGACAGACCCACTTACCGGTCGTTAATTAGAGAGATTTTTGATAATGTCTATGACTCGTCCTAGGGCGGCGACACGGAGACACTCGCGCGCGATCCACAGTCTCGGAAAAAACGTATCGGTCATCAAGTAACAGACCGCTCAGAGTAACACCCAGATGGTCTCGGTGAGCTCGAAGCAGCCGGAGTTTGACGTGGTTTTTCCGACGCAGCTCGAGGCACCTAGAGATTGCGCTGGCATCGCTGCGGGTCCACTACAGCTGGCCCGATGTTCACGCCAAATCGTTTGGTGGCCTTCTGGCCAACAACCATCGTGCAAATCACGTCCACCATTGCAGTGTATCTCACTTGTGACGCTATGAGGGGCTCCTACGTGTACTCAAAAACCGGCAGCTGGGCCAGCCCCGGTTATGTGCTTTACAGCTTCGCCCCTGACTCCCGGGCGAGCTTCTGTCCCTAACGCCGCTGCTGCCCGTTTACATTCCCTGCCGAAGCCCCCGCATCAACAGCCTGTGCTTCATGCTGACCGACCAAGACAACCACCTGCTGAACCTCCAAAGCGACACGCTTAACATCGGTCTCTACATCCGCGCCCGCCCAGAGCTCGGCAAATGCATTAGAAGTGGTTGCGCAAGCATTCTAGTCCTAAAAGCACCAAGGCGCGCGATCAGGATACGGATGGTTGGCACCCGACGACCGACATACAGAGTGCATTACTGCAACTGGCTTGGTGGCATCTTCCAAGGCATTGTGAGAGCAGTCCCCAAGGTGGCGGCGGTCCTAACCAGGACCGCTGCCTCGAAGGCCAAGGCTGTGGCCTCGCTCGCCTTCAGCGCCATCAAGACGGCTGCTCTGAAGAAAGGACTTCCAGCTCTCGCCGCCAAGTGCGGTATAAAGGCTGTGGAAAACGTCTTGCCGACAGCGCGTAAGCGCCTCAGCCGTCTGAAGCTACCGGCAAGTAAAAACATACCGCACGACGTGCGAGACGTGGTCAACGAGGCATGTCAAGGGTGCTGAGTGGTTGCGCGATGCCCTTGACCCTAACTAGCCATGCGCTCGGGCCAGCGCCGTTCTCCTTATTAGCATCGATCCAGGGGCATCATACACGATGCTTTTTCAGGACGTGCAGTTCCCCACCCTTGACAAGGGGGAACCCGTGCCGCGCGACCGGATTTTGCGTGACCTGCAATATTACTCCGAGGCCCGCGACCCCAACCAAAGGGTCGGGTGGACCTAATGGTCCAGGGCATCCCCCGCTACTTTCTTACTGTTGCCACGACCATCCTACGCAGCGCGGGGCCAACGATGATATTTGTGAAGGACGCCACATACAATGCCAACGAGGTTCAGTGTACTATGAAAACGTCAGGAATGCGGCTGAGGATGCCCAAAGTATAGCGGCGGGCGCCGTCAATGCAAACATCAGCCTGGGTTTCGAGACACGAAAAGGACTGCTGGACGCGCACGGCAACTTTGTGTGGGTGAACGGCTGGAGGTCCGTGCGAAAGGGCTTGCACGAAGTCCTGTGATCGCAGGTGAGCAATTAAAGTTTTAGCTCTACCTATTCATGAAGGAACTATGAGTCTGTACCAAATGCTCGACGATCCGCAAGACTTTCGACTCAACAGAATATCCATAGTAAAGGCTGCCACGCGCGCAGAGGTAGAGCAGAGGCGGGCTTCTGCAAAAAGTACCACCGCACCCCCAGCGTGTTCGACGGCCTCGACGGCGCCCTGAATGTCGTCTCCATGGCGGGCGCCGTTGTAGACGTCGCCCTGTTGACCTCCATCGTCGCTCTGCAAATCTGCTGTTCCTGTCGGTGCGTACGCCAGCCGCCAATTCGCCGCAAAGGCCAAAAAGCAAAACGTTCCGCGTCCTGGCGGAGACCAAGCTCAATACCATACTGGATCGCGTCTCACGGGTGCTGTACGACTGCTCCATCTCCTAGAAAGTGTTCAGGCTCATTCTCGACGAGCACGACAAGTATGAGGTTTCCAAGAACGAGATCTGGGCGAGAGCGCAGATGGCGCATGCTGCCCGATCCCTCGACGAGACGGCAAAAAACGGGTTGATCGCCCGCGCAAAGGACGAGGCCCGCGAAGTGATCTTGGTAACGCTGGATGCGGTTGGGAAGTCCTCTTAAGTTGTGCAGCGCGCCGACTGCCTATGAGTCCTGATTGGGTGGCATTCCGCTGGAGGTCGCTACGCACTCTTTGAGGACCTCTTCGACGTAGGCAAGATTGCTGCGCGCTTCCTCTTCCTCACCGCCAATTTAGGCTACGAGGAGGCAGTCCTTGGCGCCAGAATAAAAGAGACGCTCACGCATTGCCTGCTCGAGCTTTGGTAGCATCTCGTGAGATGCTAATCGACAAAAGCTCAAGCCGGCGCGCGTCCCAAGAGGCTGAGTACGAGCGGGGAGGCTCGGTTTGGCGATTAAAGGCTCAAATTTGTTTCTTGTCATTTGTCAAAACTGAGTCTTCCAGCTGTTGGGCTGAGACCACACGTGAGGTAGCGCTAGAACGGCCTTTTTCATCTACTCGGGGTATTAGAAATACAAGGTCAGTAAGTCCGCCATTGTTGTTCTTGTTGTTGTAGTTCCTCTGGTACTTTATCTTAGCACCCTAGATTTGTAGTCTGGACAATAATATATGTATATGATATAACCTGGTGGTCGTGGTGGGGTAATGAGTACAGATTCCTTTTAGTTTTCACCAGAAAACCGTCCAAATGAATTCATGGAGTCTGATAATATAGATCTAGGTCTAATAAAAATATATGCAAATTGTGTTCACCCATTACTAGCCATTAAGAGGACTGAGTGCATAGCTAAGAAAGCGACTGGGACCAAAGTTCCAGGAGCTAAGAGCAAATGTGTTCTCAGTATAATGTTCCTGATACAGAGTGGAGACAGAGTTTTAGTCGAACTTGTGTCTGTTAGTTTGTAATGTGTAGGAGTCCATAAGAACCCTTGCTTTGATGAATACTTCGGCTACCGCCCTTGTGTTCAGTGAGTTGTATGCCCATAGTTGGTGTGCCTTCAGTAGTGGGCTATCTTGGATGATGAGGCAGATGTTTTCAGCATTCCTCGGCCTACTGTAGAGATCCTTGTCACTACTAGTCCATAGACAGCTTGTGGAAACGAGAAGATGCAATACATGTTGTAAGAAGCTGTTGAATTCACTCCATTATTTCCATGTAGGCCTGATCACATGATGGCATGAATAGCGTTTCTCACTTTCTGTATCCTATCCTCTATGACTGTCTTCATATCGGCTCTCCTGGAATTATCAAAGTAAGTTGTTGCTTCAGTTTCCTTAATCGTTGTTTTTCCAGGTTCCAAGATTGTGCTACCCTTTTTTTTGGGGGGGGGGTCGTTCGTTGAAGATCACGATGTTTATTGAAAAGCGGCAGCGCTGGAGAAGCTGAAGAATGTTTGCATTGAGGTTTGCAGATCTACAGGATCATTAGCAAGGATTGCCACGTCGTCAGCTACTCTGGGTGATACTATGAAGGTTAACCCACAGAAACCGACGATATGGCATTTTGAACACGGTTCAACCTGAACTTGATTTACATCACCGCCGAGATACTTTATAAACAAATAAACAGAAAAGGATAATTCATTGTGGTAGATTTTAAAATTGTTGCAGAATTGTTCACTAATCTCACGCCAAGCTAACAGTCATTAAAAAAACAATCTTTATTCAAAGCACGCCCACTCGAGTGCAGCTGTGTCCTTTGAATGACGGAAATGACGTTCCACTCTGAAACCTCGGCTTTGACCCACATTTATAGATCACAGACTGGTGATAGCTTCAATTAATATTAAATATATTCAGCTTAACACCAATCTATCATTTATCCGAGAGAAGGTCGTATCGCCCACTAAATGGTAAAATGTGTGAATAGACGTGTAATTCAGTGGATTTTCCTTTTGTTGTTAATTGATGGAATTCTTTTAGAAAAGCATTTTTTTAAAATTCATTCTCCTTAAGTTAATTTTATTGATGACGACGTGACGAATCAGCAAAGAGTACTGTGGAGAAATGAGTGATATTAGTCATCTAGATCAGTATATATTTTCGTTCTGCTTTCCCATTTATACAAAAAGAAATAAAGAAGTCGAGCCTTTTAATTTGCCAGTACCATGATCATGAAAGCATTGCTAAAGTAATTCACATTTACATTCATTCTTTTCATTCCTTTCAAACAATAAACAGTTAATTTATTTATTTATTTTATTTTCCTGTCCTTTCTCAAGCGATGCAACCTATAATCTGATTATATACACCAATTATTTCTAAAATTAGATATGAATTAAATATATTAAGTGATGAAAATTATCCACTTTTTCGTTAGTTAAATCAATACCAGGATTTCAGAATATTTTTTCTTCTTCAAAATATGGAACGAATTCCTAATTTTCAGTATTACCAATATAACTCCTCGACATGCATGCTTCATATCTACTTGAAAACTGACCAGTCGACAATTCTCCGAAGGGGGGGAGGGGGGCGAGTGATGTCCCTTTGCATAAGGTAGAAGTCAATTCGGGTAAAACTACGTTGTATTTAGTGTTACGACTATATGGTCTAAAAAAAATGTAACAGAAAGAAAATAAAACCAACAAATTAAGTAAAAATCAACAAACATTTTATTTATAGATAATTAAAATGAAAATCAAAAGACACTTACAGTAATGTGAATTAAAATCCAAATAATCCAATAATCCTAAGTGTCCTAATCGCATATCCTAAATAGAAAATGTTCAGAGTAAACTACTATATCCTTGAATGTGCTGATGTGCCAGTATTCCTTAATGTGCTGATGTGCCAAATGAAGTACTCCAGAATATCTTTGAATAAGTTCACATAAATCCCAAAATCATCAATTCAAAATCCAAAAATAGAATGAGCACCATAAGTAAATCCAGTGAATCTTTTGAAACAAATAATTCCTCTCTCTGAATTTGGAAGGTTTATTCACAACTGTAATGACTCTTTATAGACTGATGGTAAGGTCGAAAACAAAAAACTGTCCACTAAACATTGTATATATAAAGATAGGTCACATGACAGAATGTTCTAGAAAATTATATGACTTTTAAAACACAACTCTGAAGGAAATTTTAGTTTTATCTGTAAACAAAATCAACCCTGACCTCAAATTAAATAAACGACTTGTTTACCAAAACCGTCCTTGAACTCAAATACTAAGTAAGCAACATAATTCAAGGACAATAGCTAAAAATGTAAACCGTATACATAACATTAAGGTTTGAGCCAACATTAAAGTCAAGAAACATTTATAATTTCATAAAATATTTATCATATTATATAAACATCATACACAACATTAGTAAGGTGTTAACTGATATGAGTCATACACATTTTTTTAGCGCACAAAAATGCAATAATTCAGTCACAATTTACAGTAGGCATACATTTTTATATAACACGCCAAAGTCTGTACAATTTCTGCGTGTAATGGTCGAAATTCATTCTAAACGGAGACCTTCTTTCTCCATGTTGCCTCTAACTTTTAGAGCTCTTCAATGCGTAAAAAGCAACATTGTTTGTAATGGCGGGAGAAATGTCAGTTCATCTATTTGAATGAATACGTTGACTTTTGACATAATATATTAATTCGAAACAAAAACTTTCAATCATAGATATAAAATCTTGTTGCGCTGAATAAATATAGACTCAGATTATATATATATATTCCAGTCTGTTAGAAACTTCAACAAAAGAAATATATTGAAATAAACATTAAGATTTGTGCATCCATTTTTGGTCATTATATCACGCATTTTGGCCATATGGCTTCAAACGAGCACAGCGAAAGCTATGCATGATAATCAGTTCTAGCTGGCAATAGTATCTAGAACACATTACTGTAACTACAAATATGTAAAAATATTTAATCAACTGCCACTAGAACAAAGAAATACTCATATGCGGTCGGCAAAAAGACCTTGTTCGTTTGATTCCTGTTACAACCCATTTTTTTTCATTCAATTTTACTCATAATCCACTAAACTGAGCAAAGTTTGAATACCGTAAAAGTTGGCCTAAAGCGTTACGTAATTAAACACGCAATTTCTTCATTTTTCATGCAGTACATTATTTTATTTTCCGTCATCTGTATCTAAATGCCGCCCTGCACATGTGGCATGAGTGCACTTCCCGACACAGCCAAATTTAACCTCATAAAGGTGTGTACACATACTACTGTTACTAACCTTCATTTGAAACTGACCTGCGTTGAGGATAAGCCAACTAATTCATGAGCCCAGTTGTGCAGTACAAACGTCGTGTCAAACGTAAATAGACTCTGAAAGAAATTTTTAATTTACGAAAATGTGTATTTCGCTATACGAGCTTTAAATTTAAAGCAGTTTTTGTTAGCTCACATGGCCGTAAGGTCAAGTAAACTTATGATATGGCACTGCGTTTGTGGTCTATCCCTCCGTATATGTTTGCTACCATTCATATGACCAGTAGAGCCAACAAAGATAAGGGTAAAAAGGGTATAATACTAAAAATACAAAGAATGCTGACAAATTCTGCAGAGGCCTCATTAATATCAAGAGAGTTATTGTGTGGGAACGAAAAACTGAGTGGGCCTAACAATCAAGGGCTATAACTCCGTTAAACGATGCAGGGTGTGACAAATAAACTCGGCCAAGGTATTGTAAAATCAAGCTGCATACTAAATTTGGTTGAAATTCAATACTAACTTGGGGAGTTATTGTGCAGAAACAACAGGAGTCCATCAAAGAAACTGACGCTGTACTGGCTGAAAAGAATTTTCAGAAATTCACGATAAGACCATTTCTTCCTTTCAACTGCCGAGTGTTGAAACCATCTCTGATATTTTTTTTAGCAATAACACGATTTTTCAAATTAGCTGCTGCGGATGTCATATTGGCACCGTTTGTATTTAGGACCAACATGATATCATTTAGGACCAACTCCTCAAGAAGTCTGCTGGTGGAAACCCCATGTTGATATGACTTTCTGTCTTGGAGAAGACACAATAACAAGGTTTTCAATGGCTGCTATGGTGGCCATATTGAATATCAGATTAGCACCATTTCCATTTAAGACCAACTAGACATCATAAGAAGTCTTTTGGTGAAAATATAATATCGATATGACCAACCATTCATTCAGGAGTACTGATGACAAGATTTTCAATATGGCCGCTGTGGCGGCCATATTGGATGTCTGAGCAGTACCTTTTCATTTGAACCAGAAGACATATAGTAAAAATCCCATGTTGATACAACCGTCCATTCAGGAGGAGTATCGATAAGATTTTCAACATGGCCGCCATGGCGACCATATTGGATGTGCAAGTGGCACCCATTTTATTTAAGACCAAAAGATATCATAAGAAGTCTTCTGGTGAAAACTCCATGACAATATTACTTTTCGTTCAGGAGGAGTAGCGATAAGAGTTTCAAGATGGCCGCCATGGTGGCCATATTTGACGTTATATCGGCACCATTTCCATTTAGCACCAACTAGATATCATAAGATGTCTTTTAGTGAAAACCCAAGTTGATATGACCATCCATTCAGGAGTAGTTACGATTTTCAAGATAGCCGCTGTGTCGGCCATATTGGACATCAGGTGGGCACTATTTTCATTAAAGACCAACTAGACATCCTGTAAATATGACCTTTCCGTTCAGGAGGAGTAGCGATAACAAAATTTAAATATGGCTGCTGTGGAGGCTATATTGGACGTCAGATCGACACCATTTTCATTTAAGACCAACTAGACCATGGGATGAATGTGTGTGTAAAGTTTCATGGCAATCCTCCAAGTAGCACAGCAGGATTAGCGATAACAAACTTGTGCTAATGGACGGGCGGAAGACAGACCATCCCATAGTTCTTCTGGTATATGACCAGTAGAGTTATTGATGCAGGAGGGAGGTTAATTATCGATGAAAACATTGTCTGATGTAGCATACATTAGATCTTGTGAGTCTCTTAGAAGAGTGATACAAGATTCAAAAGACACAACAATTGGGATCCATCATCTGAAGATGCATCTAAAATATTATTTTATGGTAAACAAAAGTATGATATTTCTGATCTCCTGTTACAGCAAGGAACCTCATTAACAGTTGATAGTTTAATTGCTCTAGTAGTCGAACAAAAAGTACCGTTAGTATCTGTGAAAAAGGCAATACAGAGTTTGAAAGACACCAAACGTTGGGATGTTATGTGCTCAAGTGCATCTAAAGCATTAGAAGAATGTTTATTACGTTCTTGTATACAACGTTTCCTCTGTTAGAACGTTTGACTTGAAATTCCCGGCCAAATTCCTAATTACTCTGTATTCCAAAGGCTTTATTATAACGTTCCTTTGTTACAACGTTTAATTGGTTATAGCGTTTGATGTGTATGGTCCGCCTGAAAAACTTAGCTCAATTATGACGTTTTTATCACCTGACGGGCCGAAACCAGATCAACAATGGCGGTCGTTTAAATAACAAGGGCGCAATAACAAAGGCGCCAGGTAACAAATGCGTGATAATTACACGTTATTCATTACTAGTAAATAACAAAGGCTTAACAAAGACGCCAGGTAACAAAGGCGTGATAACCACACCTCATTCAGAATCGGTACTTTAGAATCACGGAATGGTGGTTCAATGCAATTAAAGCATGAAAAAAATGTTTCAGTTTTGTACCTCTTTGACTAAATAATTTAGAAATATCCTTTAGCTACCGTTATGTAACTGTACGTTGGCTAATTAAATACAGCTTGAAGTAAATCTCTCGTGTTTATTTTCAATTCTGACTGTTGTAAAAATGACTGAAAATTCAGAAAAGAGAAAAAATGTCTCTTTAGACACAAAGCCAGAAATAAAAAGTATGAGGAATAGAAGTAAATGTACCGACTTGCTCTAATCCAAAGATGCCTAGGGGACCTTGAAAAAAAAAAAATTACGTGAAATAAATGTACCGTCTGCAATCAATATGATTGATCATGCATGGCGTGATGTTGTCAGAGATTGCGTTGCAAACTGTTTTGTTAAGGCAGGGTTCCTGATGATGTTCCCCTCGCTATAGTGCGTGACGTCTACTTTGGTAACGAGGATGTTGATTTCTTGGATTATGTTAATTCTGATAGTGACACTGTCACAGCTGTGTTACCAACAATTGAAATGTAAACTTGCTGTATCTTGGGAATATTATTTGTGAAATTAGTGATGGCCAGGAAGCAACCGAGTTATTGAACAGCGATGATTTCACATAATTTAAACAAATTTTTTTTAATGATTCACCGGCTGATACATGTACATGTATGTTGACACTTTCATCAAATGGTAGAATTTACTGGGGGAGGGGGGGTCTCTTGTGATAACATGTATCTGTACAAATGTATGTTGTTTGAAAATTCCATTACCATTACATACGAGCTATACGGTAATCATACCAGTGTAAGTTGTTTACTACAAGAATATCCAACGTCATCGACATAGACATTTACATAAACATTTAGAAGAAAAAAAATCAAAAACAAAACGATGAATTTGCATAAAACGTTTCTCGGTTATAACGTTCTAAAATCCAAGTCCTATGTGAAACGTTGTAATCAATCTGTACTTTGTGTATATATATATATATATATATATATATATATATATATATATATATATATATATATATATATATATATATATATATATATATATATATACTCAATAGCCTTTTAAATATGTAAATTTGTTTCCCTTCTATTGAAACATATGTCCTTTATATAGTGTCCCCCAAGACAGGTTCCATCGTAAAAAAAATAATCAACGAAATCACTATATCTAAGATGAACCCATGCACGATCTTCTCACTGAACAAACACATCATTAATATCATGATTTAAAAAAAAAATATTCAGTGATATGGGCTACCATATACATAGTTAGGGCTCAGGACAAACACTCGTCCTCTCGTTCGGACCGGGTAAACTTTGACTGGGCCGAGTAAAACTCTACCACCTACTCGTCCCTGGGCCGAGTAGATGCATATTTGCATCGCGAGAGTAAATCTGAGTTCATTTTCTACACCTAACATGCACCAAAATTTCAACATCACTTAACATTTAGGGTGTGTCAATTATAGATTACTTTTATCTAATTTGCCTGTTCGTATCAGTATATAACATGTCGCAAAGCAGGTACTCGATGTAAGCTTGATACAAAAATGGGTAACAATCATGAACATATTTTGATGCAGTTGCAGCAGTTTCATACCTTGCTCTTGATTTCTCAATGGTATTCGCATTTACAGTAACACTTTTCAATAATTTAGGCATTATTTGTTTAGTTTAGTTTTCCTTTTAAGGAACTGTCACACATCTTTATGAGTCAAACCTCTGAGAAGTTAAAAGACAGAGAATGTCACAATTTTCAGATTTTTCGTCTGGCCAGACAACGTTACACTTGCCTCAGATCACCAGTATTTTAAAGACTGAAGTTTAATTGAGAAGACCCCAGCTGATAGTTCTACAAGTATATAATTACTTTTCACAAGAAAAATGTTGCCAACTTACATTCTGAATAAGTATTTTAAGTCTCTCAATCGATTTCCACCAACCTTCATACAATGCATGCCATTGTAATCTATTTGTAAAGCACATACTGTCAAGACAGCAGCCGATTGGTCAAACTTTAACTGGGGTCATGACCTTGAAATCTTCCAATTCTTTTAGCCAATCAGCAATCTTTTTATGACACCCTTGAGTAGCTCTATAGAATGGAGGTTTGATTAAAATGGCTCATTTAGTACGAAAATTGGTGGAAATTGAGACGGATGGAATTCTACTTTCAAATATTTATATAAATATCTGCTAGCATCTTTTCTTTTGCTGAAAAATGTATTAATAAAGCTGTACTGTCTTGAAAACACCGGTTTTCTGGGGCAAGTGTAACACTGACGAGACGAAAATCATAAACTTTAACTTTTCTGTCTCTTAACTTCTCCCATATCTACCTCTTAAAGATGTGCGATAGCTCGTTGAAAAGGAAAATTTCTTGACATTAAAATGACACCTATATTACTGAAAGGTGTCACCTATATTACTGAAAGGTGCCACTGTAAACTTGAATACCACTAGGAAATCAAAGGCTATGTGTGTAACTGCAATTTCTCAAGTTACAAATCTTGTCTTTTATTATATGCTTATGTAAGGGGACATGTATTAGAACACAATATTTTCAAGGTTTTGACAAATTTTAGTATCAAGTTTGCATCAGGTACCTGTGGTTCTTTAGTAAAATTGTAAGCAGTGTAGTGCAGAAGTGTCCTGTGTTGAGTACAATGAGGACAGTGACGAGTAACTGTTGCAACTCACTCGTCCCAGTGACGAGTGCTTGGAAAAATGTTTTCATGAGCCCTTTTAATAGTATCAAAATATCGATACATTATCATGCACAACGGTAGAGAGCCTATATTGAGTGGGGGGTTTTAAGAAAAATGCATTGTTTCAAAATTTGTATGGGATACTTTATACATTGAGCCGATGCATTGATACATTTTCTTGACACAATCGAATAAGACCTATATTGAATGAATTTTTGTTTTATAAAAAAAGAGACTAAAATTTAATGTGACTGTTCTTTGACTGGTTTTGCTATCCAGTTTGTTTATTTTGTTTCTTGAGCTGCGGTGTATTGTTCATAATAATGTCAGTCTTGCTTTTCCTTATAGGTATTCATACTGATGTATAGATGTTGTTTATACCTCACCCAATCAGCGAGGGCGTAGTATACGTAACTGTGAGGTCACAATATTCATTGAAAGTATTGTGTACCTACCTAAAGAGCATCAATGACAATGACGTGATAGTATCTGAATGGCTAAATAATGGATGGTATTGATTTCCTGTGGAACTGATATATATATATATATATATATATATATATATATATATATATATATATATATATATATATATATATATATATAGTGTATGCATGTATAATCTTTGATATACCATGAGATGTATCAAATTTTCATTCAAATGAAACAAGGCTTTCTGTGTTTCATTTTAATGGAAAATTCATACACTGAGTGCCATATCAAAGATGCATCATGCATACTATACATATATTTTATTTATATCATACAAAAACACATACTTACATTTCCAATGGAGTTAAGATTAACTGCAAGAAGTTATGTGTTGATAGATGGAGTTAACACTTCACATCTCTGCCTAGTGTCTCCCCCTACAGCTATTCGCAATCTTGTTCGAAATTGTTAATTTGCTTCTTTTTATGACCTTCAAGTTTTTACACATATTATTCAAACAAAGAAATGCTGCATTTCAGGTTCAGCCATGAAAGTTGGTTCAAATAAAAAGAAGTACAGACCATGCACGGCTCGCATCCCAAACGGTGAAAGCGCGGTCATTCGATCATCCGTCAGTACGTCGAATCTAGTGGTTAATAGGCCAAGCAATGTTACGAGGTAATTCAAACATTTGAAGTAATTTATAATTGATTCAACTCATTTTCATTCTTTACTTGCCATTGCCACTGACCATAAAATTCGTTTTTTCGATCTTCTCTCTCAGTTGATTGCTTTGTCTGTCAGTGTTGCCATTGTAGATCCACAGAGAGAGAGAGAGAGAGAGAGAGAGAGAGAGAGAGAGAGAGAGTTATAATATTGAGTTTTGTGTGTCTCATTAAGAACGGGTTATAAGTAAAGGGAGATAGGTCAATTTCATAGTCGTATTTCAACCTTGCTGAGTTGTTTCCCTTCCTAATTATGTGTTTGGTTTGGACTGACCTCCCTTCGGAGAAGTAGGAAAATAGACAACAACAAGAATGTAGAAAAAATAAAAGAAGAGACACAATTTGGACTATTTATATTAAGACCAATGAAATATCGGCAACGAGCCCGTCAGTAAGCCAAGCTATCTACCGAATCTAATCTTGGCCGTCTCAGTGATACGTTCGTTAACTTCAATTCACTGGCAGACCGTCGATCTATCGATGCATAACTAGGCATAATTATGTTTATTTACTTCTGTCTCCAGTTTGGAGACTTTTTATTCATTGTTTTTATTTTTCTAAGTTTTTATTTAAAATATTTTTGTACAATAATAGAGAGGAAATACAGTAATGGACCCGGTATTACAGCAATTGAAAATAACCATTATGCACGAACAATATAGAGATTATGGATGTTGATGAATTAAAAAAAAGATAGTTTTTGTTTAGTTTGTTTTTGTTGTTGTTCCTCTGTTAACATTAATATATATGATGACGCAGGTGTATAGTAATGGAACACCAATAGGCAGAAAGGTATATACTATTCTGTGGTAGCAAATAAAAACGACGTATAGCCGTAAAGTCATGGAACTTAATATATTTTATATTTATTAATTTATTTCTGTCTCACCCAAGCCCCAAGTTATTCTCTCTCTCTCTCTCTCTCTCTCTCTCTCTCTCTCTCTCTCTCTCTCTCATGCACACGCCTATGTTTACCTTCAGTGTGATTAATCTGAGACGAGTGTAAATATCGAAGATTTTCATATTTATAGGTGATTTGGAGAATGCTCACGTAGGCATACGGAATATAGAATACTTTACAACTTATGCACGTATGACAAGACTTCTACTAATAATTTTGTTACATGATTTTTCAACCAAGATAGAATCAAAGAAAGAAATGCATTAAAGAAAATCGTTGACTGTGAAATTGAGCTCATAAATATCCATCAGAAGGTTATTAAATACATTCAATTTCAACAGCTTTTACAATTTGAAATCCTTTTCATTCTAAGGGTCAGATAGTATACACGAAGATAACACGCTCAAGCTATCTACCGAATCTAATCTTGGCCGTCTCAGTGATACGTTCATTATCTTCAATTCACTGGCCGACCGCCAATCTATTACATGATGTCAGGTCGACCAAGCAATCGAGATTTTGTGTAAATCATATTTTCTCGATTTTCTTCAAAATAAATCAGATATAATCATTGAAAATCTATAGTGCATTGTAGATCCGTTAACAGGGTATTGTCAATCCTGTCTGCAAGGACTACTTTGAGGACAATCTGGAAGTGGTCTTAATAACCAGGTCATCTTTATATACATGTTTTGATTTATGTATAAATGGGACCTATGGACCTTTGCCCTTATACCCAGATGGTCCTTATATACAGTACTTATATAATGGTTACTATAAAGATTCTCTGTTTTATTTATTTATTTTGTTGACCTTGCTTCTTATATAAATTATTTTATCATGAAAAGCTAAATGTTGCATTTCTTTCCGACGAATAGCATGCTAGACTATGTTCAGATTTAGTTTTAAATAAGATCTTTATTTCGGTGCAGCAAGTAATTGCATATTTTGATCAAAACTTGATACTGCATGGAAAAAGGTAAAAATTGAATAAAAGCTGTGTAGCGAAATGATAAAATTAACCCTAGCTATTATGTTTACATAAATAGAAAATATTACGTAACTTAGCCGAACAGGGTCGTCGCATCAAACGCCATACTTGGTAAAAAATTTGTCTTCTCAAGTTACACCAAGCCCTATAGTTTACACCTAAATTATTTCAGTCAACCATACAGAGGTCAATACGGGTTCTGAAACATTTATGAAAATTTCTGAACACATATTAAACACTATCTGCAATATGAAAATATGAACATATGCTGTTGGTTCTGAATTTATAAAGGGTATAAGTATCAGCTTTTGTTGCTTTAAGTTTAATACTAAAACTTATTACGATTGAATGACATTTAAATGGAGAGAAGGAAGCACCCCTTGCCCATATAAACTTTGTGAAAAGACTTAAAACATCACTTATATGACGATGACGAACGAATATGCCTTAAATACAAATGAAAGTCTATAACGCGATGTTTTCTTCTTAATTGGATTTATCAATACAAAATATAAGTAGCACTCGCAAACATTCAGTAGCATATTTAAGGTGTTCCACTTAAAGAGAATCAGGACCCGGTGGACGACCGGTTATTAACTTAGCAATAGTATCATTAATCTCGTGCAAATGTACAAACTCAATATCTCTATATGCAATATTTTTTTAAAGTCAGCCAATTCACTACTGTGAGGGGGGTGTTTTTGTTTTACTTTTAATTGAATTAAGTATTTCACAATAATGACCTTGCCACCTTACAACAATGTCTTGCTGGCCTGTCACTTTACCCACATAACTGGCCAGGGGAGAGCGTTTTCTAGTCTCTTGGCAAACATCTTTTCAGAATGAATTAATATCTTTATTGTTTAACTTCTTGGCATAGAAGTCAGCTCTGTATCAAGTTTCTTCCATCTTACATAATCTTAAGGCATACTTAAACTGGGCCCTGGATTTCCTCATCATACCGCATAGAAAACCATGCCTTGGCCTACCAATATCACGCCATAAGATATAATAATCCCTTCCTTCTTTATGCAAATCTTTTATATAGTCATTCCATCCTGGTACCATATCATTTTTACAATTACCACTGCGGGCAACAGTATTACTGGCGTTTGGAAGGACTTTTACAACAGCACGATACAATGTATCTATTGCCTCCCGATGATCAACATAAACACAATTTACTGTGTTGCATAACACAGCTGCATATGACTACAGTGCGCAGTGAGTGGCATTCATGCATGCCCGGGAGTGAAATCTATGACCCATGGCACGTTTATTTGTTTACGGGCCAGCCTATCAAAACAATGCTGGTTAACAAGAACTTCACCATGAGTTAACTTTTAAAGATATTTTAGATTAACATATGATTTATTAGGATTTGGACACATTCTAAGTTCAGTACTGACAAACAACTGAAGGTACTATATAGGGGAAATAGTTTTGATCTGAATTACGAGTCGTACAGATGGACGGACTGACGGATAGGATAGAAAGGGTAATGCAAAGTGCCAAATGTGCATTCGTGATAGAAGAAAATAAAAATAGAATTAAAAATGCACTGGAAGCAAGATATATTGCTGTTTGGTTAGGAAGCGAACAACTTCCTGAAAACACACACATACAAGAGGAACATGAAAGGATAAAATCAGTCTGGAACATTTATTACTGCGAATGGAATCAAATGTACTATCAAAAATATTTTTTTTTAAATTTTAAAAACCAAAAACCCATCATAATTGGGATTTTTAAAAATAATTGTTGAAATTGTAATTGTTGAAATGAGTTTTTGAATACAATATCAGGTCATAGAAAATGTTTTTTCTTATAATATAGTCGCTCAAACAGCCTGTTGTTTATTCGTCTGCCTGTTACTACTGTCACCCGTATTTTAAGCTATGCAAACCAACAGTGTAAAATTGGTATCAATATTTTCTTCCTTTTTCACACAGGAGAAATAGTTAAATAAGCCCACACTATCTGATTTTTCTTTCTTTTTTTCTTTTTTTTTTTTTAAATTTTAAAATCTAACGTAAGCAATACTATATTACTATTTTTATAACTTCCTGGCCGTAAGATTTTGCGTCATTCTATATTTTAAAGGTAAGATTTTGCGTCATTCTATATTTGCACCATTTTAGCAACCGGATCAGAGACCGGGAAAATTTAAACTCGTACAGATCTTTGAAATTTAAAATTGTATATGATCTTAAAAGACTAAATCATGAAATTTACACACGCAAAGTTTCCGAAAATTGACAAATCGAAACAGGGGCGGTGCGAGGGAGGGGTCGGGAGGGAGCTTTTTTTGCAGCTTAATTTTCATAGTATTTCACCTCACCCTAGTGTAACGGGGGCAATTCTTCAAAAATCTTATATTTCGATTGTGGGGGATTATGGAGGTTGGCAACTGACATAAAAACTGTTCTCTTTTTGGTAAATTAAGGGAGCCTCTAAAGAACATTGCCCCCGGGCACCTGGCATCCTCGCGCCGCCACTGAATCGAGGCCATTTGGCAACATAATTTATCCCCATTTATGGTAGTATTTCCTCAATATGAATCTGTTACAAAAATATCAGTAACACATCGACTATCCAGTCTATATTTTAATATGATGCATTAGTTTTATTTATACATTGACTATCCAGTCTATATTTTAATATGATGCATTAGTTTTATTTATACATCGACTATCCAGTCTATATTTTAATATGATGCATTAGTTTTATTTATACATTGACTATCCAGTCCATATTTTAATATAATGCATTAGTTTTATTTATACATTGACTATCCAGTCTATATTTTAATATGATGCATTGGTTTTATTTATACATTGACTATCCAGTCTATATTTTAATATAATGCATTAGTTTTATTTATACATTGACTATCCAGTCTATATTTTAATATGATGCATTAATTTTATTTATACATTGACTATCCAGTCTATATTTTAATATAATGCATTAGTTTTATTTATACATTGACTATCCAGTCTATATTTTAATATGATGCATTAATTTTATTTATACATTGACTATCCAGTCTATATTTTAATATGATGCATTAGTTTGAATTCTTAGATAATTTAACATTTGTAGTAAATACGAGGAAAAATTATATAATCCAAATAGGATCAACTCAATAACAATCGAAAAAGATCAGCTCGTGAGTTTATGAATTATATAATATTTTTAGATTATGAGGAACATTTGCTGATGGGGAAAATCATATACATGTGAAATATCAAAACATGTTTTGATACATGAGCCTGTTTATGCAAGTTATCATATACTTCTGAGTAAATGTATGGACACCACGAGGCTTTCACCTTTATGACTGAAGTATCAATTAACATTAAATGTATTACCTAGACAAGGGATAATCATAATGCGGCTGTCCTTTAATTTTGTGTAGCGTTTATTATCTGTTCGGAATTTTAAAAATGTACCAAAATACGCTGAGTGCACTAACTCCCTGAATCTGAACCGTTCATCCAAGGCCTAATAATGTTTATTTTCATTTTCATTTTGCAGGATAAAGTGAGTATTCGTTGTCTGTGATGTAACACGGGCTACAGTGTAAGTGGTTTTTTTTTTCTTTTTAAAAAAATATAAATAGTGATGTTAGTTCCTACTTCTAATTGATACCTTAGACTGTGTAAGTATGCCCCCATCGTCTGCGTTATCCCATTTTCCCCGTCTACATGTTTTGTGTCAATAATTATACTCGTCCTTTGTTTTAATTGATATATCAGACTATTTATGTAAATAAGTCCTGATTGTCCGTCTTGTACCATTGTCTCCAGTTTTCATGTTTTAGGCGAACGGTGCGTCCTCAGTTTTAATTGATTGTTGAGACTATTTGTGTAAATATGACCTGATTGCCCGTAATGAACCATTGCTTACAGTCTCCATGTTTCCGAAAAGTATTATGTGCGTCTTTCGTTTTATATGACACTACATACCATCAGTGTAAACATGTGCATTCAATAATCATGCAGAATTTAACAAACATTATTTTTTAATAAATATTATATAAAATTAATACAATCCAGATAGAATAAACGCAATAATAATTAACAAAACGGAATCAGCTTCAGATACCATGACCTACATGATGCTTTAATATTTTATGGAATAGGTTGATAGTGTAAATTTAATCATAATTGAAATATTACAAAAGACGTTTTGCTACATGAGCCTATTTATGCACTCCATGTATGTAAAAGTATGGAACCACCAGGTTGCCACCATGCTGTATGATAACCGACTGACAATTGACGTATTACCTAGGGAAGGGATAATCATAACGCGATCATCATTTGTTTCTGGAAAGGGTCAAACATCCATTCAGGATTAAACAACGAACACCTATTACATCTGTTTGCACTAGCCACCTGAGTCTGAACTGTTCATGCACTGCCTCATAATGTTTGTCTTCATTTTCATTTTGCAAGTTAATGCAAGTTCCACTTGTCCATGATCTACTAATGTCCACAGTCTCAATGTTTTTGTCAATAGTGTGCGTCCTTAGTTTGAATTGATAGTTCAGACTAGATGTGCAAACAAGTCATCATTGTTCATGATGTACCAATGTCCATAGTCTCCATGTGTTTTGTTAATAGTGTGCGTTTTTAGTTTGTATTAATAGTTCAGAATAGATTTGTAGACATGTCCTCAATGTCCATGATCTACCAATGTCCTCAGTCTCCGTGTTTTTCTCAATAATTGTGTGCGTCCTTAATTTGTATTGATAGTTTATTTTGTCTGAGTAAACATATTCTCGTTGCCCATTATGTCCACAGTCTCTGTGTTTTTGTCAATAGTTACGTGCATCCTTTGTCTGTATTGATAGTTCATTCTATTTGCATTAACATTTCCAAATCAACCATGATGTACCATTGTCAACAGTGTTCATGATTTTTGAAAATTATTACTGTCTTACTTTTTAAGTATAGTACAGACCATCCGTGTAAAAGCTTGCGTTATATTCTTAGGTCTAATTTAAGTTTCTGGCAGTTAATTTATAGCAAACGGTGACCTATCGAGGAGGGTATTGTAGGATTCATTCGAACGAATATGAAATTTCGCAATGCAGGCTAGGACGCACAGGTTTGCACAAATAACTATTGACCAAAACATGGAAACTGAAAAATGAAAAATGAAAATAGACATTATTAGGCCTTGGATGAACGGTTCAGATTCAGGTAGTGCACTCAGCGTATTTTGGTACATTTTTTTTTAAATCCCGAACAGATCATTAACCCTTCACAAAATAAAAGGACGACCGCATTATGATTATACCTTGTCTAGGTAATATATTTATTGTTAATTGGCACCGTTCTTTAGTGGCGCCCCTACTTTGCCAAAGAGAACAGTTTTTATGTCAGTTGCCAACCTTCACCCCAACCCCCAACCCCCCATTTAATATAAGTTTTGTGAAGAATTGCCCCCGTTGAAACTAAGGTGAGGTGAAATACTATGAAAATTTCAGCTGGCAAAAAAAGAAAAAAGCCCTCCCGACCCCACCCTCGCGCCGCCACTGTATCGAATTGCCAATTTTCGGAAACTTTCCGTGCGTAAATTTCATGATTTAGTCTTTTACGATCATGTATATTTTTAAATTTCAAAGATCTGCACGAGTTTAAATTTTCCCGGTCCTTGATCCAATTGTTAAAATTGTGCAAATATAGAATGACGCAAAAACTTACCTTTAAAAGGTAAATAGTACGGCCAGGAAGTTATAAAATAGTAAGATAGTATTGCTTACGTTAGATTTTTTTTCAAATTAAATAAAAAATACAGATAGTGTGACCTTATTTAATTATTTTTCCTGTGTGAAAAAGGAAGAAAATATTAATACCAACTTTACACGGTTGGTTTGCATAGCTTAAAAATACGGGTGACAGTAGAAACAAGCAGACGAATAAGGAACAGGCAGTTTAAACGAGATTATTATAAGAAAAATATTTTCTTCCTTTTTCACACAGGAAAAATAATTAAATAAGGTCACACTATCTGTATTTTTTATTTTATCTGACATGGATTTGTTTGCATGAGAACAATGAAACGGCGGCACATATAAAAGTGATTTATAGCCGGCACAGAGCATCCTACAAACTTCCGCAGCGGCCACTTACTGCAGAGAAAAAAAGGAAAGAATTTACGCGTTAAGATTCAAATATGAGTAAAATAAAAAAGTCAAGCAGTAAGTTTAGATCAATATGAAAAGATGCCAATTGTTTTGAAACAAGGAACATTTTCTTGTATGGAATTGATTATTTAGTATGAACTGATGACACCCGTCCCTCTCATTCTCATACTTCCCTAAGTTTTATCGCAACCATAATTGTATTCTGTATTTCTTTGGTATTTTACTTCACTGATGTGTAATATTGAAAGTCTAACCAATTTAAAATATTTATTACAAGCCAAAGAAATATCTGAGACCCTCGGTAGAATTTTTGTAAAGGCCTTAACAGGTAATAAATAAGTCCGTTTTCAAAGTTTGCTTTTAAAGAGCAGATGTGTATCTATGGACTGTGCCACTTTGTTTGGTAATTTTTTGATAAATGATAATGATTTTACTTAATTGAAAGTTCTTTTTAAGAAAAATAGAAAAAGTTAATTTTTTATAACACGCATCATTAGACATAGTTTTAACGTTTTCATTCAGAATGCTGCTGTTTACAAGATAGGGCCAAAGTCCAAATTCTCTTTTGATGAGTTGTAAAAACCGTTACTGCCTTAGTCTGTGTACGAGTTAACAAATGACTATTTAATTGAGTTCAGATTGTTGCCGGATAAAATTGTGCCTTAGGTAAAATACGTATAGGCTCATGCTTTTGTAATGCTTTTTTTGTTTTTGTAACCTTTCTCACAATATGTGCAAAGTTTAATGTTGTGCAACAAGTCTGTAATGTGCTGCATTTCCTTCTGCATTTTACCGATGAAAGAATTTAGTTTTGTTAGCACTGAGACAATAGCAATTTTGTCCAAATTTGTGCAGATGATGTATATTGCTTTGTGTAACCTATCCAGTAAAGCCATCTGTGTGCATGCAAATGAGCTATTATCACCCTTATTAAAACAAAATTGACGAATCGTAAGTTTGACTGGTCTAGTATATTGTTAATTTTGTGAAAATAACACCCTAAAGTCTGGCTCGTCTAGCAATTTATGAAAATAATACCACTAAGTATAACTGATCTAGTAATTTCTGAAAATAATAACCCAATTCTAGCTGGTTTAGTAATCTTTTAATTTGTGAAATATTACCCCAAAGTCTTATTGGTCGGGTAATTTTAAATGATTCTCAAAATAACCCAAAGTCTGACAGATCTAATAACTTCTTTAATGATTTTCATAACACCCCCAAATCTTAGTGGTCTAGTAACACATACATGCATGTCAGACATATAGATATGTGTAACTGGCAAGCATTTGTTAGATACAAATGAATTCTCATTTAAAACAAAGTCTTCCTCCTTCAGGGACTCCGTGGTTAATATGTCCCGGGCTGCTTTTTGTCTCTGGAGGTGGCTTCGTCTTCATTCTTACAAGCAGTCAGGTAAATACGAGAGTAACTGACTTTTGTCTACACATATTCACGATAAGCAAAATATGATTTAGAAAATTGGCGGAACAATTACTTTTGTCAGCAAAAGTTCAGCATGGAAATAGAACTTTTCGTAGTTCTGTTGGCATGTGCTTTCCGAAAACAATTCTGGAAGGTTTAAAAATATACATTGATTCTCAGTTTTGAGCGCATTTTATATTTTTATTTAAATTTTCTGTTATTTATGGTGTAGGTATGACAAGTTGACATATTATGATAAGTTATTTTCTAAGTACTTTCTTTACATCTTTATAAAGGGAAAATATGTATTTCAGCTACAATCCTTTCTTCTCTGTATGTTACAAAGAACGAATAACGGATATAAATGTCTTCTGACTACGTCTAAACTTTAAAGTTTTAGCTCACAGAGAATGAAGAATTGCTTGGAATAGTATTTTTTACGCCCTGAAAGAAAAAAAAAATGGAATAAAACATTTATCTTGAAAATGTGGAACGAAGTATATTTGTAAAGTAACGTTCGGTCAAGGCAGCTAATTTTACCAAAAATGTACAAGCTCTCACACATGACAAGCTGTGTGATCACGTCTTATTCCTCATGTCTATGAACTTTTTCTGACTCATCAAAATTCTTGTTTGCTATAATATTTCGGATATTTTTTTTATAAAATCAACTGAACGTGGGGCCATATTTTGCAGATCGCAAATTTATATTTAAAGCGGTCATCGACAGTTCTAGCTATTCTCAATGGATTCATGGACTCTTCATAAATGATACAGCAGGCCGAAAAGGTAAGTAAGTATTGCTTCCTCTTATTTTACGAACCTGGAGCATCGTTTTACAAAATTTTACTCATGTTTAAACCGAAAATGTTTCAGTCTGATCTTTGGTAAGATCAACTTTTCTTCGCGGGTTCCATTGTTAAAATCGCTCTTACAAGTATTAAGTTTTGGTACAGCCCCATTTCTTTTTTGCCCTCAGGCAGATTTTTGCTTGTTACCAGGCTTTACCAACATACCTACTTATCTGGCTATGTACGTACGTACGTACGTACATACATACATGCATATTAACTTACTTATTTGCTTGCCTGTCTAATTACTTGCTCACCTGCTTAATTATACTTGGCATCAATAGATCGTGCGTTATTATAAATAATACAATGGTAATGATATAATTGAAAAGTTCGTAAAATAGAACTTAAAATTGCATACATTGTAAGCTGTATGATACATCACTTTTCTGTTGAACAGCTGGCTTATGGAGCAGGAATACAGCGACAGATGTCATACTTCTTTATTCTCGGAACATCCGGAATATCGGTGATCAGCACCTTCCTCTTCTTTCCAAAAACTTTCATGATAAGGAAATTTGAGACCAAAGAGATAGAGATATCTACCAAGTCTACAGGTGAGCTGAATCCACATGTATATACATTCTTTAGACCATTATGTTTGCTTCAGAACTGGCTTTAGCCTTATCTCTAAGTATGTTCAGGTGATTTACTTGAGGTTCTACTCAAGAATACTCTTTCCCTTCACTTTAAATGAGAAGGCGGCTCTACAGAATAAGAATCACTTGTTAAAAATGCACAAATGCTATAATTACAAAATTAAATATGTCTGAATGCCATGCAATAACAGACACTCATTCTGTAAAACTCAGTATATAAAATTTGGGAAACTTTTAAAACATTTATTCTTTCCTAGACTATGAAAAAAATCAATGTTATATTATTATTATAATATTGACACGTCTATGTATGATTCACAACACGTTTTCAGAAGAGAAAGTTAAGAAGGCCAGCGGAAAAACAAATCAAGAATATGGAAATATGCGATCTTACCTTTGTGACCGTTTGTATATTTCTCACGTTGTCTGGTTCACGATACTCTTCCTTAGACTCAGCTACTTCATTGGGACAGTCAATCCATACATAGACATTGTGACAGACTATAACACAGAAAAAGGTAAAGATTGTTTGACAAAATTAGAGAGATTTGGCATCTCTCTCTCTCTCTCTCTCTCTCTCTCTCTCTCTCTGTCTCTCTCTCTCTCTCTCAAGTATTTCTTACGGTAAAGGTTATGATGGGCAAGTTGAAAATAAACTACCAGTATATAACAGTGGGGACAAGGGATACTTATGATCAACAAAGTTGCTTCAGGCCATGGTTCCACTTACTTAAATCTCTAAATTTCTCCTCAGTTCGAGATTTTTCATTATCAATATCAATATTTTTGTCAGAGACATGGACAGTGGAAAGGATGCAAGATCATGTTTTGGTTTTAAAAATGAATACATCGAAACATTTTAATCTTGAAAAATATAGTGAAGCAATTCCTAAAATTTGAGAAAATTCTCCATACAATTTGTTCGTAGATAATTCTAGACTCTTATCGAGAGAATGGTCGATATTACGACTTTATTTTAATTCATGATGCCTGCTAATCCGTGCTGGATTACCCAATAGGCAGACTAAGCACGTGCTTAGGGAACCAGCAAAGCAGGCGCATCAAAACAAAAAAAAAAAAAGAAAAAAAAAAAAAAAGAGAAATTACGGTTTAGTATTGTTTTTATTATGAATTACACATGGGGGAGGGCAACATAATCTTTTCAGTGCTTAGGGCCTTTAAAGGTCTTAATCCGGCCCTGCTGCTCATTCTCAGACAAAAATTCACTGTTGCCGACCAAGCAATAATCGAGACATTCAAAAATCTCAGTTTGAGGAAATATTTCGAGCGTTTTAGTTAAAATGGGGCTAGATAGCCAAACAACGATCATGATTACTCTAAATATGAGATATACTTTTCAATATATGTATTAAGTTAGATTTAAATTTGAAACTACTTTATTGAACAGCACTTATCACAGAATAGTATTCAATTCATTTAATTAGTTTCATATCAAATTAAAAGTGATCCTCAACACACAAGTTGTCATCTACGTCAACACACGCACATGCCCAAGCTTTCTTAATTCCTAACTCACTTTACATTCCATTTCATGAAAAAGATCAAACATTTTCCAGTGGAAAAGTAGGCGTCAACTCGAAACTAAATCGGATGTTTGACAATATTGATAGCATTTAAAAATATCTTAAACTTCATATCAATAAAATATGATTATCGATTCTTGCATCTATGTCTTAAAGAGAGTAATATTAGATGCTCCTTATCAAAGCTTTTTTCATCTAAAAATTTGCGTATAGATTGCATGTTTATTATGTGTGGTTCATAATTGTACTTTTGATTTCAATACAGTGAGCTACTTCACAAATGTCCTGTCTTACACAATGCTTTGTGGTCTGATCTCATCGTTCTCTGCTGGCCTTATATACGATCACGAGAAAAGAAGATATTCAAGTGAGAATGTTTTGTGTATAATATTTATCATAATCAGTTACAATACATTTTTTCCGTTTTCAAAACTTGTAATATTGAAATGCACAGTGCACGACTCACTCTAATTTTAGGGCAAAACATTTAATTGTTTTAAGAATGCTGAGATGTAAAGATCTGTATTTGGTTAGCGAAATCAGCAGTAAATTGAATTGACAAATTTAAGTTACTGAAGTTAACCAAGCGGATGCGTTGAGTCATATATGATCCTGTAGAATGGCCAGTCGTATAAAGGGAGGGACTCATCCCTGGTCAATTTCATTAATGCTATAAACCTATTTGTCACTAACTAGCCCCTCGCGTGGATGGACTTTGCGTTGTGACGTCAGTCATTCAATGCAATTATAACTCCAAATTCATTTGTTTCTCATTTTCAACAAAATTCAAGCTGAATAACGGCTCCATTGAAAGATTTTTGAAACGATTCTTCTTGGCCTTGATGTTAATAATGCACAGAAGTTTTTTTCTTCAGACATTGTCTAAGAGGAGATATAGATTTCAGCACACTGTACCTGGCGCTACTAACAAAAAGTGTGAACATTTCACAGTAAGAGGGTAGTTAATAGTCGTTTTCCTTGGAAAGGGACGAGTCCTTGACACTAGTTCTTTAAACTAATCATATATGATGCATATACTGTTTGAGAGTAAGTGTCTATCACTAAACAATTTCTTAGATCAACAAATCCGTTTCCTCTACAGACATATTTTTTTAATATAACTAACGTTTATATAACGATATGTAAATGAACAAAATTGATGAATAGTACCGTAATCTGCATGTGTTAAAGAATCATGGAAAATTTTCAAAACATCTAGACTAGGTGTAGCACTGTTATTTGCTCAAATTACATGCACGCACACACAAACTTACAATGTCTTTTCTTTTGCTCACAACTGCAGGTTGCGCCTCTGAGATTAAACGGAAATTGATTCCTGCACTTCTGTCCATGCTGTTGTGCACGGGTTTACAAACTATACTGTCCGTTCTTGTGTTCGTGCCGAATGAAAATGTCCTATACGCTTCCTTCATCGCTTTTACTTTCTTCATTGCTGAAATGTAAGTACATGTACATTTGGGATCATCCACAAAGAGTATAATTATCGCTAAATGTAGCTTATTTGTAGTGACACTAACATAAAAAGAAAATTAAATTTGTATGTGTTTATATGTCATTGTTTTATCTACTAAATTTGATTTGATAGCCTAGATTCCATTTCTTTTATCGACCAGGAGCATTCCTTAATATGAACCCAAATTTTCCTCAAAATTTGTTGTCCTTTATTACAAGGATGAAACGGAGGGTAACAAATGTGGGAAGGCTGCGTATCGTTTCACGATTGAAAAATTGGGACTTTTTTTATTTTTATTTTTTTTTTCTCTCACGCTAATAAGATACTATAGATATCCGATCACAAAAGGGCACAACTGTGTAAAATGGACCCAACAGCAATACCAACCACATTAATTGTCTTAGTTTTGCAGAAGATTTTATTCATGCGTTCATCGATCCGTAATGTTTCTGACGACGTTACTAGCATTCAAACAATGCAAAGCTGCTTTCAGAATTTAATTGTTTGTTCGAGTATATGATTTGCTCAGTGTCTGCCTTTTTATATTATTTCACTCCGATGATTAATAGAATCCTTCATTGATGAATTTTCCTCTGGGTTGACAAAAATGTATCGTAAGAGGCATCTCATCGTTTATTCCCCAAAAGTTTCAAAATTAAATCTTGAGAAATGTTATCATCATGGTTTATACATAAACCAAAGTTTAGGGAACGTTTTCACCTACAGGAAATATGCAGTGGTCATGGAATAAACGCCTCCATTTTCAGGTTTCCTACTGAAGCATTCGGAACCTTGTACTCTGTAATGGTGACCTGCGGTGGCGTGACCAGTTTCGTGCAGTTCGGGCTTTACAGCTGGTCACAAAGTTATCGTGGAGCCTTCACACATGTAAGTTTTCTAACCACTAGCTAAATTGATAGATAGATTGACGGACATACGGACAGACGAGCAGATAGGTGATCAAGTAGATGTTTTGCTAGTCGGGGGGTAGGAGTGGGGAGTAATTTGGCCTTGGTTTTAGGGCAGAATGACTATCAACAACCTCTGAAATGAAATAGAAAAAAAAATATTGAACATTTTTCTGCATTGAACAAGACTGCATTATTCCAACTGATAAACAAATTTTCAATTAGACCAGCTATCTTCTTAGGCTGTGAAAAGAAGCTACTTAACAGACATCTCCGGTTTTGGACTTTGACCTCATTGCTGCATCTTAAAGTATATTCAAGTGTTTGAGAAAACAGCGGTTGTCTTTCTTGTGCTTTATATGATCAGTTTCATACCTCTTAACTTAAAAATAAGCAACCAAACAATAATAAGAGTTCAGGAAGACTTTGCATTTATGCCAAGGGAGGAAAAAAACAGCCGCATTAGGAATAATTTACAATAAGCTTTCATAAGTATTTAAAAGTAGCATAGGTGCTTGCAGTTTTTCCGAAAAGAAGTCTTATACAAAAGGATATTCTTCGTCATTATTTTGAATCCTTGCGCTTCCGTTTCTGAAGAATCCCGAGAATGTTGTTAAACATTGGTAGTATTGGACGACACTATAGCGACAAGGAGGCTTCCTATGTTAAACAGTGTAAAATATTTATAGCGACATTAGGCCGCCATCTTGGTTTATAGGTTTTTTTCACAGGGTGAGTATATCTATTTGTAACAGTGTAGCAAGTTAGATGTGTTTGGCGGTTAATGTGAGTTTAACTGCACTCTAACTGAAATAAATAGCATGCCATAAGTTTATTATCTGTGGTGAGTCTCTGGCTGAAAATGTAAAGGTGTAGCATGTTAGATCTGTTTGGCGGGAATGTGAGTTTGTCTTCCCTCTAACTGAAATACCGTATTTGGTTTTGCTTGTTAAATATATTGGCATAAAAGTACATCGAAGTGGTGCACCGTAACATGGGTGTGTGTCTGAGAGAGAGAGAGAGAGAGAGAGAGAGAGAGACAGAGAGAGAGACAGAGAGACTGGTATCTTAAAGTGGGACAGTGAGAATAATGATTTAAATCTAAATCATCGTGCCACATATTTTGTATAGGCTGTATGGAACAATTCATGTTGGCAATAATTATAACTTCTGGCTTTACTCAACATGCTACAGACCATAAAAAATTATTATTATTATTATTATTATTATTATTCGTAAGAGAGAGAGAGATAACTTAACATAGATCTGGGTGGGTGTCTGAAAGAGAGAGAGAGAGATGAGATGTACATAGGGGGATGTTAGTAGACAGTAAAGCAGGCCGTCATTGTTTCTTTAGCGGCATTATGGGACAAGGACAAATTAACATTAGGCTACTCTTTTATGAGTTTCTGAGGACAAGGGTAAAACCTATGTTAAAAATGTTGATAGGTTTTATCTTTTATAAATCCAATATGAAGCTCAAAATAGTGGGGAGTTTCCGAAATTGTACCAAATTAAAATTTTACAATTCTCACTGGCAGCCAGTTGTATTTTTTTGCATAAGTCTATAATATTTTTCATTTATCCGTTTCTGAAAACCAGTGTTATTTTTTGAAACATTGTCGAATGAACGCAGTTATTCTGTCGGTCTGCACTGCGTATAAACCAAGGCTGGCAAAGACGTGTGCCATAAAATTACAATGTTACAATCCCTACCATGGACTGTACATTTTGGTTTTACGCAAGGCTTGGAGTAAACATTTGTCACGTCTATCTCTGGCAATGATTTCATAGCAAACGAGCCAGGTTTAGGTCATAAGTTGGCACAAATAATTTTAGCCAATAATCGCTCTTATTCTGACCGACTTTTATCCAAAGTCAGGTCAATTGTTACAAAAATCCTGTTTATCCTTAGATTTGAAAGACACACAGTGGAAACTATTTCTGAGTGTCCCCAAGTTAAGATTTCTTGTACTCTGGCATTTATCAGTTCCCGTTTTAAAAAAAAAACTAAACTCTAGATTTCATATGATCAGTGAAATGTACCCTATGAAGAAACACACAACCGTTTTACATTTTTTGGGTGTGTAAGTTTTTGAAAACTACAAAACTAAAGTAGCATTCTCATAATCCTTATAATTTTACCAGTATAAAAGTAGGCCGCTATTTTTCTTTTATTTGCGGCATTATAGGACAAGGAGAAATTAACATTAGGTTACAATCTTTTATGAGTTTATAGCGAAAAGGGTAAATCCTATGTTAGACATGTTCATAGGTTTTATCTCTTTATAAATCCTATATGAAGTTCAAGAAGGTGGGGGATGGGAGGGTAGAAATTTTAGCAATTCTAAATTTTACAATTCTCACAGCGAGCCAGTTGTATCTTTTGCATACATCTAGCATATTTTTCATTTATCATTTTCTGAAAACCAGTATTGTATTGAAACATTGTCAAATGATCGCGGTTATTATGTCAGCCTACAGTGCCTATAACCTAGGCTAGCAAAGGCGTGTGTCCAAACATTACAATGTTACAATCCCTACCATGGACTGTACATGTTTTTTTTTACTCAAGGCCTTAAATAAACGATTTTCACGTCTATCTCTGTCGATGGTTCAATAGTAAATAAGCCATATCCGGTAATAAATTGTTACAAATAATTTGAACCAATAGGGCCTCTTATTCTGACCGAAATTTTTTCCGAAGCCAGGTCAGTTGTTATAAAATCGTGTTTTGATTTAAATTTTGGACAGGCAGTTGAACATTTTTTGCCTATACCCAAGTTTAGATTTCTTGTACTGTACAATTTTTCTGTTCCCGTTTTTTAAAACTAAACTCTATATTTCATATGATCAGTGAAATGTACCCTATGAAGAAACACAACGGTTCTACATTTTTGGGTTGTGCATGTTTATGTTAACGACAGACCTAAAGTAACACGTAATCATTGGAATTAGGCAGAGAGAGAACAAGGGGAGGGGACTTACTCAAAAGGATACAGACCATGGATGGATGTCTGAGAGAGAGAGAGAGAGAGAGAGAGAGAGAGAGAGAGAGAGAGAGAGAGAGAGAGAGAGAGAGTTGGAGGGTCGATAGATAAATAGATATATACTAGGAGAGATTGTGCCCATCAATAATGACAATCTTGCTTCTGACATGGGTGGGTGTCTGAGAGAGAGAGAGAGAGAGAGAGAGAGAGAGAGAGAGAGAGAGAGAGAGAGAGACATTATAAAATGGGGGTGGGAGTTGGGGTGAATATCTTATTCATACTTTACAAAATTAAATTAAGACGTAGGCACTCACTTACGTGTTTTGGGATATTTTCCCATGAATTACAATGAAATTTCAAAAACACATCGTACAAAAAAATCAGATCCATAGGAAATCCGATCTTTTTGTAAAATCTCACAGGATTGAATTTCACAACACTATTATCTTTATTTTGCTAAGTGTAGATCTAATGTTTGCAAAAACAAATTCCGATACTTCATGTTACTCCGTTAGGTTTTTAGCCTTGTATAAGGCTGGCATATTTTTCATTAATTCCAATATCACAAATATAAGATATGTCAGAAGCTATTGTTTTGTAAAGTGACGACCTCCACGCTACAGTTTTGACAGTGACAAAATAAAGTTTCTTGAATGCACTTGTTGCAAGTGCGATAGGCCACACAAATGTTTGGAATGTGAATTCTAATCTCTTGAGAACATTCAAAGTGAAAAAATATAGAATCCACACGATGATTCTGTTGTTTTTATGTGTTTTTTTTTCTGGTTGTCATTTTATACTTCATCGAGTTCGTTTTCATATCTTGGAATATAACATTGATTATCCAACTCGACAACTTGGCCACAAAAATGACATCGTTTCTTTCCTAAACAACCGTAAAGCTTTTTGTTATAGGTACTAACACGCTGCACACACGCTCTAGTACAGGTATATCCTACTATCGTGCTACTTTAAATCTTACTAACAATCTTGTGAGAATCCACCATTTTGACACGAAAGTCTTGATCTTGACCTGACTTTAAGTATGCATTTTGTATTTGATAACCTGTGAACTTTTTTTGCAGCACCCAGTTTATAGAACGCGATGATTACATTGTATCAAAAACAAAGCAGTTCGACGTAAGATTTGTTTGCTGGTCTCGGTACTGGTGGCCGTGAATTTTAGGTCCACCACAAATAGTCGCCATTGTCAGTAACTTGTGTTGCAAAAATATTTAGTGTTAAGTCAGACAGGTTTCTTCAGTCTTTTGTTACAAACAGAACTATTTCTTCATATTTAGAAATATATTCATTGAAAGAAAGAAGGACGGATACATTATTGTTTACATACAAGTACACGGGGAATCCTAGGTAAACAGAACGCCATCTATTGGAAAAATGTAAATTACCTTCCTTTTTTCTTGTTGACGAAATGGCAAACTTATGGCAAGACATGTGTATTTCAGCTTCCGGTATTTCATCAAATTTAGGTTGTCAGCTGTGATGGTATTCACTAAAAATGTTATGGATATATTTATGAAAAGATCACCCTTCTAGTGGTGTAATTATTATCTTTCGAAAGTTTGCTTCCAAGTCAGGATTTTGCTGGGGGGGTGGGGTCTTTTTTTTTCTTTGTCATATACATTCAGTATATTTAGTTCAAACTTGGATTAGTGACGCAACTAACTCAGTTCTACAATTAGTTTGCTTGGGCTTTACTGCGACCAGTATCTACATATCTGACCTAAGTAGCTGTCTTAATATAGACTCTGTTGGTAATTGTCACGTATAATCCCCTCATGTTTAGCCAAGGAGTGTGAGCTTGTTCGGAAATTATAGTGCAGGAAATAAGTAGGGCAAATGTTGTCAGTGTGACTGAAATGAAATTATACTGTTAACAAAATGAAATAGATATTTGGATTCATTCTGGAGCTAGTCTTGAGAATACAACAAAAATGCTCTCTCAACATGATTTTGTGGATGACGTGGACATTAATAGAAAGTCCGAAAATAACTTTGTTGTTGCTAAAGACATGTTAGATAATGAAGTTGAGACAATATAAATTCAAGACCTGATTTAAATTAACCAAATGTGAATCATCTGGAGAATCCGAAGGAAAATGAGAGGAAAAATGAAAATGTCACTGGTGCTGTTATTGAGGATGATGATGCCGATGATGATGAGCTATTCGTTTCGCAGACTTCACAGCAGACAGAACAAAATTCTGATGTAGAAGAAATCAATCAAGGCATGTATGCGCAAATCAGAGTCAAGTTTGGAACACTCAATAAAAGTGCCTTCATAGGGAAAATGAAATCAACACTTGATGTCACAGGTCTAAAAGATACTCGACAAGCTCTGTTTGATCTAGCAAAAAGGAAAATATATGATTACCCCGATGGTCGATTAGTGGAACGTTTACCTCGATCAACAGTGCTCCTGTGGCAGATAAGTTGTCGGAAGATAGTTATACTATATACCATTTCATTGAAAGAGAGGACAGTGACATGAAAGCCTGCATATCTAAATGGGCCCAGAAGGGTAATCATGAACCTAGATTATCCAAGTGTTTGACTTCTCTTCGCAGTGACTTCATACACCAAAGTCCACGAGCTTCAGTCAATGATGACGCTTTCCAGAGCGCAGATGAAAACGCTGATAGAGTGAGCACAATATTTGCGCAACTAGCAACAATGAACGAGAAGTTTGAAGAAAAAATATCCCGGCTGGAAAACGAGCTAGATGGTATCGCCACACAGAGAGAAAATGATTCAGACTGAGGACAGATTTAATTGAGAAAACGAAGAAACGTCAAGAAGCTAATACTCATATGGAGCAACTTAAACTAAAAGAAGAAAAACTAATGAATTATAGCAGGGGAATGTATATTCAGATGTCGTCTATGCCAACTAGGTAAAACGAGATAAAAGGAATCACTACACATGTATATCAACGTCTGGATGTGATCCTAAAAAGGATAAACTGTATTGAGGGAAAGGTAGACATAATTTTTACAAGACACAAACGTTTTTACAATCAAGCTAACAGAGAAAGTGGAAGAACCGCAGACTTGCACCTGAAAGGAAATCATGAATTATCAGCATGCAAAGAGAATAGATATCATCCATCTCCTATTATTGACCACGAAAATGTAGTATCTGTCCAAAAAGAGGTACACAAACAGCCTGCTACAGATCTTGCGGCAAATTTGTCTAGAAATGAACCCCCTATATTTTTATTGCAGGATTTCCCGCCACTTTCATGGAATGATGTGATTAATGACACAGCAAATGTGAGTCATAAACGGCAAATAGAAGTCACATCTAAAAAGGCGAGAGAGAGAGAGAGAGAGAGAGAGAGAGAGAGAGAGAGAGCAAAGCAACTGAAAATCACCAAAACATCTTAAGATGCGATGAAAGAACTAAAAGTAAAATAAATGCAAATAGCACGAATAAAGCACATATTGTTCTCATCAAATCACCAGACGATCAAAGAATGTTTCACAGCGACGAGGAGAAACACAACAAGAAAGATACAATGTATAGACATATTGAGACTATAATTACCTGACCCAATCAAAAGGATCATGGATCGGATGTTTTGAACCGGTTGTAAGAAACAAAATAAGACGCATTTTGCTATCGAATGTGAAATCTAGAAAGAATATAGATGTTGTAAGGACAGCTATTACAAGCCATTGCAAGGAGGAGGTTGTGACGGTAACATTCGTCCGCCTTATAAACGAACGATCCCAATGGGATAGATCAAATATATATATATATATATATATATATATATATATATATATATATATATATATTGTTACGACTAGGGGTAATGTAAATAAAGAAAAGACTCAAACAAGCTCTTAAGATTGAAAATACAAATATTTAATTTCCTAAAATATTAAAATATTTCAACAAACAATCAAAGTGAAAGAATTAAAATAACTTACAGTATAGAATATCCTTTAAGGTTCTAAATTGTTCTAAAGTTCACTGATCCGGAAGCTAATCCAAATATTCCGAATGTAGTATGTTCCGAATGAAACCTTTGCTGTACTGATGTGTTAATAAGAATCAGGTATATCCAAGTTTTATAAATTCCAAATAGTCCTTGTGAATATGGAATAACACAAGTTCTAGAAATATTTCCGATAATTCCACGGAGCTGTATAATTATTAAGGTTTAAGAAAACAGTACTAATCCAGAATGTACTGTATACTGATATATCACAAAAGTAGAATATCCTCACACAAAAAGAACCACGTTAGTTTATGACCTCTCAAGCCAGTGTAGCTATGAAGAATGCTAGAATGCTGCTATTAATCCTATAATATAGTCTCCCACTATGCAGAAACGAAATAAAACCCATTACGTCTTTGATAAACAACTGGGCATTTCGAAATATTGCAACCCTCTCCGAAATAATCAGAAACTAGGTTATGCGTGACATCGCTAAGTACTTTTACACTAACGTTTTTTAGCATTCAATAACGTATTGACTCTGAAGAATCATATAATCTAGATCTGAAGTTCATAGCCTCACGCGCTAAACCAAGTGATATACTACTGTTACAATCGATAATTATTCCCACGACCTAATGTACTGAGTCACATTGAAATACCGTATATGTACTTTCTGCAAGACGACAGCTGTTAGACTATTATGCAGAGATCATAAACCTATACCATTATTTAAAACGAAATAATACATAATTCCGTAACAATATATATATATATATATATATATATATATATATATATATATATATATATATATATATATATGATTGTAATTATGCTCATCATCTCAACATGGAATGTACGTGGTGTAATGCATAGCACGAAGAAATTAATTCAAATTTTACCCGACACAGATCTGTTTGTTATTACTGAACATTGGCTTTGTACAGAGAATCTAACCTATTCAGATAAATTACATAACGATTTAAAGTAATAGCGCTTCCTACTGAACGCATGCCACAATGCTATAGATGTAGTGGCGGCGTTGCTTTATTTTATAAATCATCACAATGCAAAGTAAGCACTTTACAAACTGATTTGCTAAATATTATGGCGGTGAAAGTCACAATGAGAGAGCTGGAACTCATCATTTTGATTGCAACTTACTTTCCCTCGACAACCAGAACTGACGATGCATATGAAATATTTTGTGATAATGTTTTTGATGTGTATGATAGATATTCTGTTGATAATATATGCATAATCATAGGAGACATGAATGCAGATCTTGTGTGTCCATCCAGAAGAGATCTGATTCTCAGGAACAGAATAAAACAGAGAAACATCATTCCTACTTCAATGATAAAACCTCATGAACATTATTACATCACGTATCGATCAAAAGAAATGTCACGGACGTCTACACTAGATTACATACTGATACCTGACAAAATCAGAGGTGGTGTAAAAAGACACATAGTGAACGACAGAATTGATTTTTCAATATCGGATTACCCACCAGTTAAAACAGCACTTCCGAAAGATATGTTGAAAAAAAATATGAAGACACATGATTTTCCAAGAATTAAATGGAACTTGGCGAATCCATTAGAAGTGAACATGTATAAAAGTGACTGATGCATTCCTGGAATTTCACCTTTGAGTCTAAATCAGTGGAAGATATAGAGAAGAACAATGAACTTATAACTAAAAGTGTAATAACTGCTTCAGATAGATATATTCCAAAATCTGAAATTCAGATCGCATTTGAAAACCATATTGGAAGAAACATGTCCTTGATAAGTTACATAAACAAATGAGAAAATCACGTGGAGAATGGATCAAAGCAGGAAAAGTTAGTGGCCCAGATAGTAATAGTCACAGAAAATTACAAGGATGCAACAAGAGAATTCAGAAAGAAACACAGGCTAGAGAAAAAAGTATATAAAGAGTGCTTATTTGAAGAACTAGCAAAGAGCGCAGAACTGGGAATAGACGAATGCTACAAAAGTCGTTGAAACATTGGAGAATATACAACGATATTTCGCACAGAGTACAAGGTTTCCCTCAAAGATCGCCGATAGGATCTACTACAGCATGCTTTTGAATAATTTCAATGGAAGCTCGCATAGATAAGCAAAAAACTTATATGTTTGGGTGGTATGTGTAGAACATTGGTAAATTTAACTGATAACAAGATTTTCCTCTGGACTGTTTGCAATTTGATTTTGGACTCCAAACATAGTTATAATTCTTTTATATATGAAATATATTCTGTACTCAGTAAGTATGATTTAAAAGATTGTCTCAACGACTTTATTTTCACTGGAAGGTTGCCAGACAAATTAACATGGAAAAACTTAATTGGGACAAGAATGCAGGTATTCGAGGTATTCGAGGACAGAAAACATGAAATGAGTATCAGTCCCCATCGGAGGGATTCGGTCGATTTTTAATAATTATTCCAGGATTAGAAATGCACCATTTATGGAAACTCGCTTACATTGACTCAAGCAGAAAAATGGAGTATGCGACATTAATTCGTACTGGAGAAAGGAAAGCAAGATCTGGACTGTGTGGGAAAACATGTAATGACCATATTTTACACATGTTAATGAATTGTCCCTCAACCTTGGACAACAGAAACCATTTAATGGAGAATCTATTTACATATATGCCTCCAGAGATTTACTGTAACTTCTGTAATCGGTTAGATGACAATGTACTGATTATGGTACTTTTTGGTTTAAACGATATTTCAAAGCAATTGGAACTCGAGTCATGGATAAATGTGATAAGACTATCTACCAAATATTGTATTAAGATAAATGATATTATATTCGATTGATTAGAGAACTTACACAGAATATAAATCAAGATATAATTGTATTGAACAGCAAAGCGAATAGCAGATTAACTATTTTTGTTAAGTAGTAATTTAAAAGTTATAGCTTCAGAAGTTAAATAATTTTGTAAATTAGCGAGTATAGAACTAAATACTGATACAAATATATCTGATGGATATTGCATGATTCATCAGAAAACATTATCTTAGTTCATAAAAACTCAAAGCAAGTGATTGTAAATAATTCCTTTCAAAATATATATAATTCAAGTGTACTATTTATAAGCATATCTAATTTATAGTGTTGTTATTCGTTTATTTCTAATTTTGCTAACACTTGGTTTATAATTAATTCATAGAGGTTCATAAGTTTTAATTGCCTATTTTCTTGCCTTTATGTATTGCATTGCATTTCTTTAAAGTATCTTAAAATCTTCAGAAATGGATAAATAAAATAATCTCTCTCTCTCTCTCTCTGACACCCACCCATGTCAGGAGTCCGATTGCCGCTGTTGATGGATAAAATCTCCTGCTTGATTGGTGTATTATATCTATCTATTCATCCCTCATACAACTCTCTCTTTCTCTCTCTCTCTCTCTCTCTTTCTCACACACACACACACACACACACACACACATTGATAGACATATACACATTTTATGATCTCTATCACACACATCTCTCTCTCTCTCTCTCACACCTCGCCTAATCCCAATGATTACGTGAAATAGAATGCTGTAACTTAGTTTTGTCGTTTTCAAAAATTTGCACACCCAAAAAATGTAGAACCGTTGTGTGTTTCTTCATTGGGTACATTTTAGTGATTATATGAAATTTTGAATTTAGTTTTAAAAAACGGGAATAGAAAAATGTTACAGTACAAGAAATCTTAACTTGGGTACAGGCAGTAATATTTTCCACTGCGTGTCTTTCAAATCTAAGGCAAAACACGATTTTGTAACAGTTGACCTGGCTTTAGAAAAAAGTCCGTCAGAATAAATGCGCCATTTGGTTAAAATTATTTGTAACAATTAATGACCTGAATATGGCTCATTTGCCTTAAACCATCGACATAGATAGACGTGAACATTGTTTAGTCAACACCTTGAGTAAAACCAACATGTACAGTCCATGGTAGGTATTGTAATATTGTAAAATTTGGACACACGCCTCTGCCCGCCTATAGGCATTGTAGGCTGAAAGAATAACTGCGTTCATTCGACAATGTTTTAATATAACACTGGTTTCCAGAAACTGATAAATGAAAAATATGCCAGTTTTATGCAAAAAATACAACTGGCTCGCAGTGAGAATTGTAAAATTTACGATTGCCAAACTTTCTAAAACTGCCCTCGTCTTTTTTGAGTTCATATAGGATTTATAAAAGATAAAACCTATCAACATTTCTAACATAGGTTTTACCCTTGTCCTCAGAAACTCATAAAAAGGGTAACCTAATGTTAATTTATCCTTGTCCTTTATTGCCGCTAAAGAAAAAAATGGCTGCATCTTTACTGTCTTCTACCACCTCCTATGTATTCTCTCTCTCTCTCTCTCTCTCTCTCTCTCTCTCTCTCTCTCTCTCTCTCTCTCTCTCTCAGACACCCACCTAGCTCCATGTTAAGTTATCTCTCTCTCTCTCTCTGTCACAAATAATAATAATAATAATAATAATAATAATAATTTTAAAAAATACAACTGGCTGCCAGTGAGAATTGTAAAATTTTGATTTGGTAAAATTTTGGAAACTCTACACTATTTTCAGGTTCATATTGGATTTATAAAAGATAAAACCTATCAACATTTCTAACATAGGTTTTACCCTTGTCCTCAGAAACTCATAAAAAGAGTAGGCCTAATGTTAATTTGTCCTTGTCCTATAATGCCGCTAAAGAAACAATGACGGCCTGCTTTACTGTCTTCTACCATTCCCACGTACCTATCTCTCTCAATCTGTCCCCTCAGACATCCACCCAGCTCCATGTTTAAAATCTCTTTCTCTCATACAACATCATGAATAATAATAATAATAATAATAATAATAATAATAATAATAATAATAATAACATTTTTTTTTAAAAATTGGTTATTAGCATGTTGAGTACGGCCCGAAGTTATATTATTACGAACGGAAATTGTTCCATACAGCCTATACAAAAACATGTGGTACAATGATTTAGACTTGTATCATAATTTCACTGTTCCAACTGAAGATACCAGTCTCTCTCTCTCTCTCTCTCTCTCTCTCTCTCTCTCTCTCTCTCTCTCTCTCTCTCTCTCTCTCTCGCACACACACCCATGTTACGATGCACCACTTCGATGTACTTTTATGTCAATATATTTATTAAGCAAAACAAAATACGGCATTTCAGTTAGAAGGAAGACAAACTCCCATTCCCGCCAAACAGAACTAACATGTTACACTGTTACAGTTTCAGCCAGGTAGACTCACCACTCATGATAAACTTACGGCATAATATTCATTTCAGTTAGGGTGCAGACAAACTCATATTACCGGCCAAACACATCTTACATTCTACACTGCTACAAACAAACAGACTCACCCGGTGAAAAAACCTATGAATCAAGATGGCGGCATAATGTTAAAATCCCCTTGTCGCTATAAATATTTTACCCTTTTGAACAAAGGAAGCCTCCTTGTTGTTATAGCGTCGTCCTGTGCTACTTACAGTCCGTACGTCCGGTTGTACGCAGGTACGTACGTAATGTCCTTTAACTACCCCATACACCTTTGAAGCTAGGAACTTGAAACTTGATTCATGTATTTTATTAAGGATGTAAATGGTGGCTACACGTTTGGAATGTTATTTTAAAAAATAGGGGAAGAGAATCCATTGGGGTCATATCTTGGAAACTGTAGAAATCCTCAAACTCTAACCATCTTAACAGTTACAGGGCATAATAAAATGAGGTCCATGTGCATGAACAATATCTGTGTAGCCAGCATCATCCCATGTAGTATATCCCCATACTCGGAGTTAGCCGATAAGTCATAGCTTTGAAACTTAGGATTCCCACACTTAAAATTGTATACAGTTGCAGGATATGAAAAGGTGAATTAAAGGGTTTGACCAACATATCCCATAGGGGTGTTTCCGAACCCGGTCAAGGCTGTCGCTGGCAGTACGGTCAGAACGGCTAAGGCCGTCGCGGGCGGTACAGTCGGTATGGTCAAGGACGTCGCGAGCGCTACAGCCAGTATGGTCAAGGATGTCGCGAGCGGTATGGGCAGTACGGTCAAGGCCGTCGCGGGCGGTACGGCCATTAAGACTAAGGCCCTACCAGATTTGGACCATAAATGTATACATTCAAATTATTAGACAATTATGTATCGTGGTAAAAATAAATAGTTGGTTCTTTATTGTCAGCCACTTATGAAATCCCCCTCATAAGCCACTGTACATAAGAAATGGCCTTAGCAAAATAAATTTGACGGCAACAGCATTGCATAGGGCTCAAAAAGGTGAATCGCGGTTAATAGGTAGACAGAGAAATCTCTCTCGATAACGATGTTTTATATTTACTGATGGTCTTCATCGCTAACGACCATCCGAATATAAAAAATAAACATCTCGATGTCGAGACAGATTTATGAATCAAGTCAAAGGGTAAAAGCAGACCTCAGTAACCAGTTGTTCCTAATACGCATGGATTTGATGAGGGTAACACAAATGTATAGCCATTTTTATTTATAAAATATGCTTGATATAAATACCAATTAAAGAAATGGACATAATCATCATGTACCCATTAAAAAAGTGTACGTTAAAAGCGGGGGAATATCGATCCAGCTGTTATTTCTAGCTTACTGAAGAATGTAAGATTATTAAAACAGAATATTTTAGATGAAAAGTCAGACTGCAAAAGCAGAGCTGAAAAGTTAAGTGATTCTCAAAAAATAGAATAGTTAGCATGTATGCATTGATATACGAAAAAATGCTGACATTTTCTAGAGGATCCCTATGAAAATGAGGGTACACGTTTTCGAAGCATTAACATATTATCACCTTCTCCTTTCAGGTGAACATTTTGATGCTAATTCTGAGCACACTTGCTTTTATGCATCCAATAATCCTCTTGCCTAAATGCCGTGCAAGCAACAAGCAGGTATGTTGTACAGTTGAAGCCTTGATGGTAATGACATTCCAATTTTCTTCAGGATAATCAAGTTTCCAAGATTTAGATTCTCACAGTCACTATTGCCTCTTCTTCAGGACTAGTATGTAATCTTATTATAGTCTTGATTATTATTCTTTGAACATTCAGCGATATCATGTTACATGCAGTTAATTTGACCGTTTATATTGTTAGCCAATAACACATTTTCCGCGACCCATCCTCCTAAGCCCTGTAACCCTCAATTACTGACTATTCGTATTCTCTCCTAGAGTTACTTGCGCTTCACTTCATTTACATTTATGGAGCAGAGGGCAATAAACTCTGTGAGAGACTGGAATATTTGTAACATTAGTGCCAGTTTCTGTTTCCTGCGTCTCAAGAACCACTTTTCACAGGGGAAAAATTGCTCTTTATATTTTATTTTATTTATTTTATTATTTTTTTTTAAAACATTTTTTATATATTTTTTTTTTGTTTTGGTTTTCATTTATCTTTTAGTTTTTTCCAAAACATCAAAGACCTGTCTTTTTTGGGTAAAACTTACTCTGGATTGATTTTCCCCTGCCTGATATGTGTTTGTTTAAATAAAACAACTACACTTTTCTTTGACAAATTATGGGACACAAGCCACGCTTGATAAAGTGTACATTTATCTACAATGCATGTTATATGTGCAACAGGATCTTTTAAAGAACACATATGAAACATGCAATGTATTTTGTCAGTAAAAAGGCAGGTATTTTTGCGAAAAGCGGGGGATATATAATTTGCATTCCGTCCGTTCATATGTTACATTCGGTGTCTGTTTTAGACCTCTAAAGCCGTTCGAGTTAAGTTAGAAACTTGGCACATTCGTGTATCATTCATAGTGTGCATGTGTGCCTTAATAATCATTCTGTCTTCAGTATTAAGATCTATGTAAACATATATAATGTTAGTGTCCTCTGTACAAAGCTAAAACTTGTATTTGTTATAAAGGGGTTACACTGCTAAATACCATCCATATCTTAGGTCCATGTTACTGATTTTTCGTGTTCTGTTCTATAGCGTGGAGACTGATAAAATATGATAAAAAAGATTTCTTCCCGGACAAAGTGGCTCCAGAGTAGATTAAGTCCTTCATAAAGAAAACTCTAGAGTACATTTTCCCCTGTGGAGAACGCCTCCAGAGCAGTTTTTCGCTGCTGAAAAAAAAAAACATCAACGAAAAAGAATTATAATGAATGGCCGCTTGACCGGCATGAAGACTGAAGCTCAGTCCAATACACTTTTTTCAGTATTATAATAAAAGTTTGTGTCCGCTATACATGTATACATTTGATAACAACATTCTTTTATTTATATGGTCACAAAATTGCCCTTTTCGAAATGATCCACCAACAACACAAAATTTAAAACTTCAAATATCAACAAAACTCCTTTGAAAAGATCACTTCTATTTTGGTGACAGAACTCTGGAAGTTTATACAAGTAGTGCAGTTCTTTCATACGGTGGAACACGTACATAACCATCGACGTCTACTTTTTAGCTAACCTGACCGTAAATCCAAGTGAGTTTATGGTATGACCCTGCATCCGTCTTTGATCAACAATTGCTTTTTTAAAATTCGTTTAAAAAGAACCCCAATAGGCCAGCTAAACCCCATTTGGCGGAAAACAATCCTGCATGAAGGCCGTTCAAATTTGTACAAATGATGCAGATCTGCCATGAAATCTGGCTAAAAATAAAAAATCTTTAAACGACTTGTTCACACAAACCACTCTACGGAATTTAATCTTTTTGACAGAAAGTATTCTGACATAAAAGTCTTTAAATTTTATATAATTTATGCCGATCCGCCATCAAATATGACCGCCGTTCCCCCCCCCCACCAAAAAAAAAGAAAAATATTCGAACAATTCTTCTCTAAAACCGCTCAACACAAATTTATAGAAATAATCTTGACATGAACGCCTTTCAGATTTGTACAAATGATACCGATCCATCATCAAATATGATTGCTGTTACTAAAAATAGGAAAACGTTTAAAGATTTCTTGTCAAAAACAGCGCAACAGAATCTGACAAAGTTTGACATGAAGCAACGTCGCACAATGTTTTATATCACTGATATAATATGCCATCAAATGCGACGTTGTCAATAAAAGACACACTCAATAAAATGGACTAAATTTTACATAACTCGTAATGGAAAAATGATCATTTACATTATTAAACTAATGCTTATCCGCCATAAAATATAGCTGCTGTTACTTCAAATACAAAATCTTTAAAAAACTTTTTTCTCATAAACGGCTCAACAGAATTCAACTGAATAATAATATAAGTATGTGGCATAAATTGGATTTCAATGTTTACAAATGATACCGGACCCGGCCATTTCATATCGCGCTCCCCCCACCACCCACCTTCTCCCCCCCCCCCCCTCCCCCCCCTCCCTAAAAATTGACCATATACCCCCCCCCCACCTGCCCCCCCCAACCACCCAAACCCCCCCCCCCCCCCCCCCTCCCCCCCCCCCGCCCCGCCCCCACGATTCAAAGACTTTCCCGCCACCCCCACCGCCCACCACCCCTTCAAAAAGGCTCACCTTTTCACATTATGTACAAATGATCCTGCTCAGCACTCAATATATGGCAGCCATTTTACTGATAAGAATAAACACCTATTAAAGACTTCGCAAAAATCGCTAAACAGAATTTGATCAATTTTGACACAAGTTCTTCGCATAAACAGAAGATGCCCATCAGCTCTGCTTTCAAATATGTCTGCTGTTGCTAAACACATAAAACGTTTCGATGACTTATTTTCTATAACCGCTCAACAGAATGTAATCAAATTTGATAGGAAGCAACCTTTTTTGAAGGCTTTTAAAATTTTTTTTACAAATGATGCATATCTCTGCTCCAATACGGCTGCTATTGCTAACAGATTTAAAAAGCTTTAATTTACTTCTTCTCAAAAACCATCTTAATAGAATTTTGAACACATTTTACAGTAAGCATTTTGGTAAAACACATTTTAATTTTATGCAAATGATGCTGATCTGTCATAAAAAATGACTGAAGATAGTAAAACAGCCAAACCCGAAAACATTATTTTTATACCCAATTGTATAATATGAAGAACCTCTGACCGCAAGCATCCAAAAAACACAGACTTCTTGCATTTGGCTTTTAGGTATAATGTCAGGTGAGCGGTCTCAGACACACTTAGGCCTCTTGTTAAAAAAAGGTGTAAGGCAAAGTCTGAGCAGGAGAGAAAGAAAAGCAACATGACACTGTCCACAAGGAAAAACTAAGGCAGCTTCTGGTGATTTAACCAATCAGACCAAGCAAATGTCATACAATGAATTTTAAATGTCGACTTTAAAGAAGAAAGTCGTTAATATTAAAGGCAATGCTTGTCGATTGGGCTTTTTTTGTCATAATGTGTGTTCTCTGTTGCAGGTTTTTGAGGTTGGAAAGACGTACAAACTTGATGTAAAGGAAGGAGTGTTCACAGTCTTGTGACGCAGAAAAGGAAGTTTGCCCTTTGAGTAAATGAGTTCTAAATTGTTACATTTACATAGAAATAGTTAATACGGATTGATTACTTTAGCTTAGATTCAACCAGTATTTGATAAATGCAATACAGTTTAATAATAAGTCATAACGTGCTCGGAATGACTGAAGTTAGCTGAATCCTGGCGATACACGTGGGCTAAAAAACTGGACAATACAGGTCACTGTGTCAACCAGACACGATTATGTGTTCCAAAGTAATCCAAGATCAGCTTTTCCAATATCGCTATTTTTCCCCAATTTTTAGCACGAGGACACGACAATGTGGTACGTTTGACTGATGAGAGGTTAGTTGAGGCGCCGGCCAGCAAACAGTGGTGGGGTTACGATCTGTGAGGTGCTCACTCGTATTTCACAAATCGAAATACAGAACTGGTATATATGTGGGACTAAAATAACACAGATACAAAACACTTGTAAACATTCTTTTGTGAATCGGTTGGCAATATGTCAAACAACAACAAACAAAAAAAAGGTTAAAAGTCATTTTACTGACACAACAAACTCTTCAAGTCATTTGATTTATTGGAAAAAAAGTGTAAGTAATCTTGATCAAAAGAAAGCTTGGATTAAACAATGAAATTTATACATATTTCATTCTTGACATCAGGTTCGTTTTCTTAACATCCATTTTTATTAGATGTATTTGTTAGTATATCATATATATGATATATGTGTATCATTCTGGATATATATATATATATATATATATATATATATATATATATATATATATATATATATATATATATATATATATATATTCAGAATGATACAACATTAAAAAATCAGTAACAAGACGTAGGTTTAATCTCTAACTTTGCATTGTTGAGGCAAATATAATTTTGAAATATTTTTTCACCTATCTAAAACCAACCAAACAATACCTTGAATTTTGCCCTTTTTCAATTGAAAATTAAAAAATAAAAATTCTTAATAACAGACGAAAGATAGTGTCACGGTAAACATTATCCTATTTGAACTCAGTTTGGGATTCAGAAATAGTAGCTTTTTTTCAAAAAAAGTATTCTTTGGACAGTTCCAGCCAGTTAATTGTTTATCGAAGTAATTTTCTCTTCATATGTCCCCCGTAATTTATCCGGCTCGTCTCTGCAAATATATATATATATATATTTATATATATATATATACTATATATATAATATATATATATATATACTATATATATATATATATATATATTCGGTTATGTGTATGTATCAGATAGATAGACAGATCGCTAGATAGATAGATATATAGATAGGTAAATAGTACAGCTGTTTGTACCGCATTAGTAAATTTTTAAATTAACATTATTAATTACAATTACAGTTGGGGCTTTGCCCCATCATTGTTTGAATTAACGTTAATTCAATAATCACTCACTACACCAATGATACACTGATACAATGGGATATATATATATATAAATATATATATAAATATATATATATATATATATATATATATATATATATATATACACTCTAAATCACCAGCCAGCGAAGTCAGAATAGGGGTATTTAAACCTATACATAGAGTGCTGTTGTGTTCCTTTAGCGAAGCGCATAGTAACGAAAGACGAAGCGAACACAGAACAATAATTTGAAAATTTTTAAACATAATTAATGACTGAGACAGAGTTATACTGTATTAAATTAAACAGTTTTCAGAGAGAGTGATTGAAAATATTTCATGAGTTTGACATGAAAGCTACAATGTCAGTATCAAAGAGGAGATAGAGCCTATTTATTTTACAATTCTTTGATGGCATACACGTGTAATCAGAGGTAGCTGTTCTGAAAAAATAATATACAAGAGAATAAATCTGTTAATTGGTTGATTTGAAAGATATTCTTCAAGGTTTTATTTCCAAAACTTCAGATGCAGACATATTGATCTACATTTAATGATGATGACAACATTGAAATAAGCAGTAAACAGCTTTGAAAGTAAGATGGTTTGAAAGAGTACAGCATGAGAAGGGAATAAATTAAATATGTGATACTGAGTAAAAATACACATATTTCGCTATACAGCTAAGTTTATACCACAACTTTGTAGATCTCGTAAGTTTTACTAAGGTCCATATAAAACGATTAAACAAAAACAGAGGAAGGAATTATGGGAAAACAAGATTTAAAACAGCAAACGGTAATTCAGTATAGGAAGTCAACCATGTACATGTGAAAGATTTGGCATAAATCTGAAATCATTTATACGTTTGAATGGATGGAAGAAAACGTTGCAAATTGTTGAAAATAAAGTATCTGTTTTAGACAGTCATTATGTTGGCTTGTTGATAACACTCAAAAGACAATCTTTTTCATTTTTGTTATTGTTGTTGTTGTTTTAAATGAAAGGGAAAAAACCGATATTTAAGACAGTTAGAGGTCAGTATAGGGTATGGAACCTTTCTATACCTTGATGACGTAGAGCTTGTGTGTTATTGTGCCAGTCAGATTCATGTAATGTGCTTGAATACGATGGTAGCTAATGGCATTTATCCACTAGCCAATCATGAACCGGGGTTTGTTGTACCTTTTCAGTAAAACATCATTGTTACTGGGGATGGTAAGAGATCAAGGTGGGAAATCTTTATTCTTTTTTTTTTTCTTTTCCTATTTCAAAGCTTGTTAACATGTCATTGCCTTTAAAAATACAACCTTCTCGTTCAAATGGTGTAATATAAAGAAAAGAAGCTTTATTAGTCGCAGTTTAAGGGTGCAACTGATTGGAGATAGTGATGTTACACAAGTACGTTTGGCACTGACCATATTGGCATATAACGTATATATTTTTGTATTTTCTTTGCATGTTGTATTGTGAATACAACTTGCTTTGAAGTGTACAATTGTTCCCCTTCCCCTGCCCATTATTTTGATACTTTTACTTGTCCTAAATATCTTATGTAATCATTTTATTCTCAATCTGATGTTATTTTTGTGTCAGTTTAGTTATTTACTTTTCACCCACAATTACTTACAAGTGCCACCGTGAGCAAATCTTGTATTCGTCATGCTTCTTGTAAAAAATGTATATAGTTCTTTTCACCTGCTGTTATTTTGCTGCTAACTTGAAAATAATATTATTATAGTCTTCCTTTTATTGGCAATTGTGAAACACACTCTCATTTCATATGTTCACGCCCGTAGATTGGGGGGTTGCCAACTGATGTACAAGTCAATTGCCAAGGTGGCTTATATTTGTCGTTACCCACCTTCACGAAATTATGTAATTTTTTATCTGAGCGGAGACTTGCTTGTTACATGAATTGTCGAGATACGAGTGAGTACTGTTTTTTCTCTTTATTCTTGTAACACAAGATTGTAAGTTTGATTTGTAATGCAAAGGAATTTAGGTACTCGGATGCTTTCTGTAGTGATATTAGTCTATGTATATGTCCACTGAGATGAATTTACATCTTCACTCTGTTGTTGGAATTATAAACTTCTATAATTGGTAATAATACATCATATAAGGCTCCTTTGACTCTTTGGATGCTTCATGAAAATAGTGTATGGCGAAGCAATGGAGGTTAATGTGGGGGAATGATACAACATAATTTTAAGCAGAGGCATATCACTGAAAATATTGGATTTAGAGAGATTTGAAGGGGGGGGGGAGATAAAAGACAAGCCACCATGAAATTGAATTTTTTTAAAGTTTTGCATAACTTTTGTCAAGTAATTTAAAAAATTCATATCCTTGATTACATTAGGGTATGTGTGGAAGAACTAATTATGCTCCAGTTTTTTCTCTTTCATTCGTCTAGTAATGAAGCAACTTATTTGCTGTAGTGTATGAAGGTTTAGAAAGCATTTGTTTACCCTCATTCAGTAAGTGTTGTCTGTTAAAACTTATGGCTCAAAATTAGAATTGCTGGCTCTATTAACAGAAAAGTAATATTTAATTATACAGGATAACTATAAATAAGACTTGTGCTAAAGGGGGTATAGCAATTGCATCATAGCGATACAGGATCCAAAAAAAATTATTTCTTGAATGTGACAGATGCAAAAAGAATGGTGCAATAGAGTAAAATGATGTTAAAACATAAATGATATGCGAATTTGTGTTGCTTACAAAACCAGAGGGAAAAATGAAAGTACATCTAGAAACGTCAGCAGAAAGTAATAAAATGACACACAGGAAAAACGTAATAAGGCGGCTAAAATCTACACAATGTCCTATCAAGGTAATAAATCGCATTACAAACGAAACAAAATGAGATAGCATTATAAAATATGACATTTATTCCAATTTCATCTCTAAAATGTTGAAAAAGAAATACAATATAAAAGATTACAAGCTTGACTATGAGATTTTGAACAAAATAGAAAGAAACGAAAATCATAAAAATGTTGATGCGATGGAGACACTTGAACTTCTCGGGTTTCCTTTAATAATAATAATAATAATAATAATAATAATGACTTAATAGAGCGCTTATTCTTTTAAAAAGCTCTTAGCGCTTTACAACATAACGTAAACACATAAAAGCATTACAAAAAAAAAACAGTTTGCATACAGACAACATATAAAAACATGAAAATATTTCACAAACAATATCAAAGACAAATTAATTATTTCACACAAAACAACATGAAACATGAATTTGCAATACAGTTTCCATCTAAGATTAATGGCCAATGGTAAATTACAAATTTATTCCTTCTGATGGAAAAGATGTGTCTTGAGAGCAATCTTGAATGTGATCGTGGTCTCTTTGTGTCTGAGATCAAGAGGCAGTTCATTCCAAGTAGCTGGGCCCTGATATGCAAATGAACGTTGTCCATATAACTTAGTTTTAACCTTGGCAATACTAAGTTTAAGAGTGTGCGATGATGAGCGCAAGCTTGTAGCAGGCCTGTACACGTGGGTGAGATCGGAGAGGTATTTCGGACCAGTAGCAGTCAACGAAGTATAAAACAGAGAAGCGATTTTGTGCTTGATTCTACTGCAAACAGGTAGCCAGTGGAGTTTGTGAAGAAGTGGGGTGGTATGATCCGTTCTTGGTGCTCTAAGAATGATCCTTGCTGCAGTGTTTCCGACCTTTTAAAGTTTCTGCAGAAGACTCAGTGGCAGACCAGAAAGAAGAGCGTTACAATAGTCAAGTCTAGAGAGTACTAATGAACACACAAGGGCTTTTGTGGCATCAACTGTGAGAAGGTTGCGAATAGTGCTGATGCGTCTCAGCTCCAGGTATGCTGTTCTGCAAGTGTTCAGGGCATGCTGGTGTAGTGAGAGGGAGCTCTCAAAAGTAACACCTAGATATCTAAGTGATTGTCTAAATTTAATGGGGGTGTCACTGATATTAATTGATTCTGGTAATAGGAGGGGTCGAGAAATTCTTTGCGGGGTAACAAGCATGCCTTCAGTGTTATCATCGTTCATTTGTAGCTTATTACACCTCATCCATGACTTAACATCAGAGATGCACTTCTCTACACTTTCGATGGTGGAAGCGACTTCATTTGGACAGCTAGATTTGTACAATTGAGTGTCGTCGGCATACAGCTTGTGGGACACATGTTGGCGATTTATAACGCTTTATAGGAGCTGTGTGTAAAGAATAAAGAGAACTGGTCCTAGAACCGAACCCTGTGGGACACCGTAACAAAGATTATCTGGGCTGAATGTTTATTATTTACTGAAACAATTTGGTTTCTTTCCGTTAGGTCTGACTTGAACCATGATAAAGCAGTACTGTGGATGCCAAAAACGTGTTGCAGACGATGAAGTAAGATATCGTGGTCAATTGTATCAAAGGCTGCGGATAAGTCAAGGAGCGTGAGAACTGAAATCTTATCGTCGTCCAAATCAGAAAGATGGTCATTCGCAACTTTTAGGAGGGCAGTTTCAGTGCCGTGAGAGTGGCGATAAGCCGACTGGAAATTACTGATGAGATTATGTAAATTTAAGTGAGATGCTATTTGAGACAGAACAACTTTTTCTAGGAGTTTTGACATGAAGAGAGACGTTAGAGTCTCGGCGATAATTTTGCAAGTTGTTGGGGTCAAGGGTTGGCTTTTTGAAAAGGGGCTTTACAATAGCACTTTTAAAAAGTGATGG